>CM033753.1:11037226-11637226 GCA_019671005.1 Hibiscus mutabilis | reverse complement strand
AAGGGTTTTAATGTTTTTGAAAAAAAAGTCTCGTTTTAAAACAAAAATCAAGGGATTTTTTCTGAAATCTCCAAAAAATCATTTTCACAAAAGGAGATTTCAAAACCGATTTAGGGCTTTTAATCTCTAAAAAAAGAAAAGGGGATTTGGGGTCTATTTTATTTTGTTTTCTAATCAAACCCTAGATCCAAAGAAAGAAAAACAAAGCAAAGGGGTGGTATTTGAAGCTTACCTTTTCCGGCCGCCATAAGCGGTCGGCTAGGACGTCGTCGATGAACGACAACTGAGAAGCACCACCGATGAACGGTGTGTCGATGGTTGCTCGGCTGGGCAAGTCGAGAGAGAGTTTTGCAATTTGCAATCTGGTTCTTGCAAAGAATGGAAAAGGTCGCTTTCAAAATGAATTGAATGAGCTTTTGTTTTTATTTTATTTTATTTTCTCTTTTACCCTTTGAATGTCGTGCCCTTCTTTTGCTTTTTTTAAACTTGTTTTTCCTTTTTATAAAATATATATTTAATATCAGCCATATTATATATATTTTAATATAATTTTCTTTGATTGGCGTAATTTCTTTATATATATAGACGTATAATAATATATATTAAATATTATAACTTTTTCAATCTTTTCCCCTCTGTTACTTTGCGTGTCTTGGGGTCAGTGCCCCTTAAATCTTGCACTTTGTTTTTTATTATTTAATTTGCTCGTTTCTTATGTTTTTAGGTGGTTTATTGCTACCTTAACCCTCTGACTTTATAATATTTTACATTCAGTCTTATTATACCTTTTATTTGTTTCCTCTTATTATGTATTATTTCAAACTGGTCCCTATTCCAGTTTTAATTTATTTTATACACCTTTAATTTTGTTTAATTACGTTTCACCTTCAACCTTACGGTGACTCGCAACGGGGTATGATCCGTATTATTCACAACACACTTAATTTAACTCTTAACGTCTAACATTTATTTTCCGCGTCTAACATTTATTTCCGAACTTTTTTTATCGCATTTAATTTTTTGTAATTTAAATTATCGCAATTAATTTTTGCTCTTTATTTACGCATTTTATCTTATGTTTGATTCGGTCCTTTTTCCAGTTTCTTTTATTCTGCTTCTATTTTTTATTTCATTTCGTATATATATATTTGCTTCGCTTTATTTTGATGCATTCGACTTATATTAACTGTTAATGCAGTGCCCTTTTGTTCGACAGTAAGCGTGGCCAGTACTAGTTGTAGTGGTGGTTCTTTCATTTATTCTCGAATAACGGGGCCTTTAAAGTTTACTTGTATTTTTAAACAGATTTTAAATTAAATTAAAATTTGAACTCACAAATTTTCAATTAAGGCAAATTGTACTCGACTAGGTACCAATTTTTGGGCGGTGTGGGGGTGCTAATCCTTCCCCATCCATAACCGACTCCAAGACCCGTTTTTAAAAGTATCTTTGGTTTCATTTTTTGTGTCTGGTCTACCTTTAAAAAATGATCGGTAGCGGCTCCAGTCTTTTGTTTTTCAAAAAAATGAATTTCCAAAACAAAAATCCCCAATTTTCAAAAATTTTCAAAAATATCCCCAAATATTCCAAAATTCAGAAAAATTCCACAAATTTCAAAAAACAACAAAAAAATTCCAAAAAAGAAAATCATTTTAAATATCCTTTTTAGCGATTTCGAAAGGTCGTTACAACATGCCATATGCAGCTTATACACAACGAAAGGGCTATAAGTGGTCAGTTTAACTACTTTGCCACCATTCTAGGAATTTGTAAGGATAATAACATTACTCTATGCTCGTTGTGACTTGCCAAAAACCTTCAACCTTCTCGATCTCGGAACGGTGACTTCTTTAACTTGAATTGCATGAGATGAAATGCATTAGGCATACTTGCATAGTGAGGTAGTCATAAACAATATCAATAGCAATGAGATGCATTCTAAATCATGTTTGTCAATAACAATGCTATAAATGATGTTCAATGACAATAATATCATTTTCAATAATATTGCTAGGATTGATTGAAGATAGTGGATACACGAATTCCTACGTCTCGCCAAATCAATGAATGGTCTAATCGCTCAGCCTCACCAAATGACCAATAACACAAACATCCCCCTCATCGCCACAATAAAAGCCGTAGCCCAAGGACCGTAGTCCACCCGTACCAATGAGCTCGTGAATTCTATGGCATGCCAATTGTATCCAATGTCCTTTCGAATCCATGGTTCAATAATAACGTCGATGTCAATGTTTCAATAGCAATAGCGATGACCAATGTTTCGATGACAATATTAATGATCAATGTTTCAGTGGCAATAGCAATATCAACGATCAATGTTTCGATGACATTAGAAATATCAATGATCAATGTTTCGATGGCTATATCAATGATCAATGTTTCGATGACAATAGCAATGATCAATGTTTTGATGACTATATCAATGATCAATGTTTCGATAACAATAACAATGATCAATGTTTCAATGGCTATATCAATGATCAATTTTCGATGGTTGTATCAATGATCAGTGTTTCAATGACAATAGCAATATCAATGATCAATGCCTATTTCAATATCCAATGGCTAGGACAATGATACTTTCAAAGCCAGTAGTCAATATCTGTATATTTCAATATTACAATGATGACAATAACAATAACAATGATACTATGGTCGATGTTCGATATAATAGCTTCCGATGCTTATTCATAAAGCCTCTAAAGAGGTTCGATGCAATATCCTTTTACAAAAAGGTTAGCTATGCAAAAATCAATATCAATGAAACCGGGAAAGGCACCTAGCCTATTCTCGAGACTCCAACTACACTCTCCTTGCTTTTCGAAGCTCTTAAGGCTCTCGGATGACCACTCCCTTATTCCTAGCTTTTGATGGAGATGATGGACATTCTTTCTCCAACTCTTGACCTAGGTACAAATAAGAGAAAGTGTTAAAATCGATACAATGATAATGAAATCAATAGCTAAGCTTGAAGTAGCTACTAGCTATTAGATATCCATAGATTAAAGTCTTGAAAAACATGGGTTTAACTTAAGTGCTCAATAGCTTCAAATCTAAATTTAACCTCAACGATCCATGGAATCGATCAATCGTTTGGGTGTTTTAGCTTACCAAATTGATGGCTACACAATAGAATCAATGGATCGAAGCAAACTTGAACCTTGAAAAGTTTAACAATGGAGGTGTTAGCTTAAAGGTAGGGAGGTGCTTGCTTGGAGGGAGAAGATGATAGAGATGGTTTTTAGGGTTGTGAAACACTCACATTTCTTAAAACAATAACCGGTGAAGCTTTCCTCCCTTGGAGGGTAAACTTAAAAATTAATTTCCATATTTTCTCTCTTTTGCTATTTTTAAGGCTATGATAAATAGCCATCAATTTCGTATCATCTTTTTAATCTCCTTTAGCCAATTTCATGTAGGATGGAGGCAAGCAAGGTGGTGAGTCATCCCAAAATAGGAAAAATAATGAAATGGTCCCTCAACTTTTCAATCTTTACACTTTTGCCCCAAACTTTTAATTTTTACAATTTAGTCATAGAACAAATTTTGATAAATTCAATGAGGTCCTTAATAAATAAATTGACTCAATTAGAGTCCAATATCAATGTAATTGAGCACACGGTCAAAGTTAATGCAATATTTGGACCTTTTTGGTGTAGGGTTTTTGATCATCGTAACCCAATTCTGACTAGACCAGTTTTCAAAGTGTTATAACTCTCTCCCTTAAGAAAAAATCATCCTCGAATTTTACCTAAATCAAAGATATAAGGGTATTACTTCTTCATTGTTTCCTCTCGTTCCCATGTTGCTTCCTCAACAGTGTGGCTCCTCTAGAGCACTTTGACCAATAGAACAGATATGTTGCGAAGTCTCTTAAATTCTATTACAATATCTGAACGGATTCCTCCAGTAACGCCCTAAAATTGGGCCTATAAGTTAATTAGATCGATTAGACAGTTCGAGAGAACCGGGTTAGGCAATTCGTGTAATGCCCTGGTTTTGGACCTAGCAGTTTTAAGGGCTATTTAGACGGTCCGGTAGACCGAGTTAGAGATTCGAGTCGAATTCAGGAATAAATATTTGAGTGAGTTAAAAATATGGAAAATGATTAAAAATCATTATTTATTATATAAATAATATTGGTAAAATCAATCTTGGAAAATTGGATTTGGAAGGGTGACATTTTGGTTGGTGACCAAAAAGTAATTTTTTAAAACTATTTTTAAAAGGTGACTAAATTGTAAAGGATCAAATTCTTAGAATCCTTAAGGAGCTATTTTACCAACTTCTGCTTAGTGGTTTCTCCCTTCAATTAAGACTTTTAACATGTGTTTTAATTATTAATTAAAAAGGAGTTTATAATAAAAAGGTAGTTACTGATTTTAAAGAAATTTGACGTAAACTTTTCTCTCAACTTTTCTCTCCACTTCTTTTCTGCCAGACACTCTTGTTTTCATTAAAATTCAGAGGTGAGAGATTTATTTTCATGGATTCTTGATTTATAATTGATTCTTTATCATTGATTTACAAAACCTCATTGAAAATCTTGTGTTTTTCAAGCTTTAATTAATCAATTGAGGGGGAAATCACACAATAGAGGTAAGGTTCATTTTTCTCCTCTCTTGATGGTTCTTTATTGATATTCCCAAGTTTTTGATCCTTGATTTATGATTTATAATCTGATTTTATGTTTTTGTGATGATTAATTGATTTATTTTGGGATTAGTTGGTGAAATTGAGGGAGATCTGTATTGGATCTATTTTTCAGTGTTGATGATTGATTTTAAACATGTATTGGATGTTTTATAATGTTGATAAGTTGTTTTTAACATCAGAATCCCAAAACTCCTAGAATCCCTAATTATTTAGGTTGTTATATTTATGTTTTTGAGGTGTTGTGGTGGTTGTTTAGTTGCTGTGATATAAGGATGATGTAATCCTATTTTTAAGTGTTGATTGTTTTTAATGGAAGTGTTAGATTGATAGTTTGTGGATGGGTTGTGTTTAGAAAGAGTTAGATGATGTTTTCAGTTGTTGTGGTTGGGTAATTGTGAAATGATTGTTAATGTTTGTGAGGAATATTTCTGTAGTGGTTTGAATGCATTGAGATGCATTAATCCTCTGTTATTATATGGTTAAAATAGGGAAGGCTGGTTCGGAAGCTATCTGTGAAGTTTTAGAGGTTTCGGACGTTTGAATTCGTATAGACGAATTGAGGTTTTGCGTATCGGTGAGTGAGAACGTGGATTTCAAATTTGAAATGATTTAAAGGTGGTTTATGGGAGTTTAAGCTTAGCTAGAAACGCTGGTTTAAAATTAGAAGTAAATATAAAGTGGTTGTCTCTCTCGGTCGTGCTAGCTTGAAATGGATTTATGCACTTGTTCTGAATTACATGATACCTACTATTTAAGCATGTTTTAAAGTATGTGAGATATTGTTTTTAATCATGAAATGTTGAAGGATGCACATGGTAAGTGATCCTTGTAAGTATGTGGAAATACTTGTTGAAAAGCATAGTTTGTTGCTTTGGAAAAAGGTTTGGTTTAATGCAAATAAAAATAATGAGGTATGTGGTTAATTATGAATTATATTGGCAAGTGATATGGTTTAAAAATGTTATCGTATATATTTGGCCAACAATAGGATTGATATTGCACTATAAAAAGTCACCTTGGACGTTGAGGGGTTTTGTACGGTGTACCAAATACTCCATCTAAGTGTCCTAACGGTCGAGGGGTTATAAAGTACCGTAAACTCCCGTTAGTGGATTAAGCATCTAATCTAGGGTTAGGGTTGGTGTCCCTATGGGTTGTAAGTGTACCCGATTGTAATGTACTACAATTGTGATTGTATCGCTATTCCGGTTAAGATGGCTTAAAGTGTTGTGAGGACACTTGTTGAATCTGTGTATCCAATGAACTATTTTGTTAAAGGAACTTCGTTAATGATCACCTGTAAACCAATATAATTATGGATGTGTCATGTAATGCTTTATGTTGTATAATGTGATTTATCCATGTTTACTCTTTAAGCTTTGCATATGGTTGTTATGCATGGAAAGGCTTAATTTGAGGTTTAGCAATGGGATTTGCTAATGGTAAATGACATATATTGCATATGATTTAATATGTTGGTTTTTAAAAGTGTTAAGTGCATGGTTTTCAAGGCATGATGCTTAAATGATGATTTAAGTGATGTCTAAAGGATGATTGAAATGAGATTTCAATGTGTTGATGAGAAATAGTTTTAAATGCATTGATGGTGTGTTGTTTTTTAGCACTCCTCACTAAGCCTAGTATGCTTATGCTCTATTTTCCATCAATGCAAAGAATTAAAGATTTGGAGGCAGCGAGAAAGCAATGGATCGCCGAAAACTTGATACTAAGAGTATGTTTTGAACTAGACTATAAGTAATAAGGGCAATGAGGTTTTTGTTGTTGTTTTGGGAGGTGTTTTGTTAAACTCCCTATTTGAGCAATGTTGTTTTGCTGCTCTTGATTTGTAATTGGCCATTATGGATTGTTTGCGGTGATGGTTTAAGATTTCATACTTTGCTTGGCTTTATTTCTAGGAAGCATGCATCTAGATTCACATTTGAAGTATGATGCCAGAAAGGTTGATGAATCTGTGATGTTTTGTTGTGGTTTGTCTCCTGAATGTGTTGAATTCATGTTAGAAGCATGTTAGGGTGTTTTGGTATGTTTGAAAGCATGTTTAACCAGCAAAAAAGGACATTTCAGTTCCAGGCATACCAGTACGCGTGTCTCTATTTCAGTACAGGCAAGCCATTTCAAGCTTAGCGTACCAGAACACGAGCAAGCGTTTCGATACATGGGCTGAGCGTATCGGTATGGGTAAGTCTTTTCAAGCATGGCATTTCGGTACGCGAGGAATTGTTTCGGTACTGGGTATGCATTTGGCAGGGCGTATCGGTACGTGAGGGCATATCGAAACAATATTTAGCTATAGGAATTTTGGGTTTTTGAAATAGCAATACCGTACTGATACACGTGTAGGTGTACCAATACGGCTACCGTTAATTCAGTTATTTGGATGTTTGAAGTTCTGTATTCTTGCGTTTTAATCCCTAAATGTGGTGGATGCAATTGAATGAGTATGGATGAATATTTTGAGCTGAATTTCAACATGCAAGCATGAAACCTGACTAATTGAAGGTTGGTAACATAAAAGTGGGATAAGTCCTTGAAATTTTTCAAAATTACAATTTAGTCCTTAAATTGCAATTTTACCCAATTGGATGTCGATTCGATGCCCGATTGAGTTGAGTTTTCACCTGTGGTCAGCATGAACACATAGGATAATAATTTGCATCTAGATAAGATAAAAGGAAAAAATGGACGCATTTCGAGTTTCTTCTTCATGGTTTACCTCGATAAACCTAATATAACTCGCTCGATTCGGTCTTGCGACTAGGCCAGGTCGAGGGTGTTAAATTTGGTGGTATTAGAGCCAGGTTTGCGATAATTAGGAGTTGGTATGGTTTTTGTAATGTTGTTGTGGATTGTAAACTATTATTTGCTATGCACGGTGGTTGTGATATGCACATTGATTGATTTATGCTATGTTGGGGGAAATTTGGGAAACCCATTACCTTATTATTATAGTATGAAATATTTTGGTTTTGAGATGAAAGTATTGGATCCCTACTTAAGCTGGCCTGGTCATTTTGTTTTTGGTAAAATATCATGCCTTAGATATATTTTTAGCATGATGGGACCGAGGAAAGAGTTTTGATTTGGTACGATTGATGTTGCCATTAGGTAGGGAAATGAGGATGATATTGTACCTCCTGAGGGTTGCCGCCACCCTTACCTAATCAACCTACGGAAGTGGAGCAAGTACCACCTGTTCCAGTTGGGCTAGGGATGGGTGACATGGCATCATTGATTCAGGACATGACCGATGTGTTTTAGGCAGCAGTTACGGGTGTTCATGTGCCGGCACCAGTGGTTGGACAAATGGGTTTGTTGTTAGAGCATGTTCGTTGTCTAGGCGGAGTTGAGTTTCGTGGTCTAGCACCAGAGGCTTCTGAGGATTGGTTGGCCAGTACATAGAGGATACTAGGTCAGATGAGTTGTACGAATGCCCGTAAGTTGGGTTGTGTTATGTCCATGTTGTAGGGAGATGCCTATAGCTGGTGGACCATTGTGACAGTTGGGATGGTACCCGGGGATATAACCTGGGAGTTCTTTTATGAAACTTTTTAGAAAAAGTACCTGGGGATCTGATATCTAGACGAAAGGAAGAGAGAGTTTATGGCTCTAGTGTAGGGCGGTATGTCTGTTTCTAAGTATGAGGTGTCGTTTGTGAGGTTGAGCCAGTATGGACCTGAGTTGGTTCCTAACGAGCGACGGCGATGTGATCGTTTCTGTTGTGGACTTGTGCAGGAAGTTAAAACATACATGCTTACTGCTGATTATACAGATTTTGATGTATTGGTTACGCGAGCCAAGGATATTGAGTAGAATCTTGGTTTGGCTTCTGGGTCTCGAGGCTTTAGCTCTGGTAAGAGGGTGGCAGATTCTAGTTTAGGTGGTGGTTAGGCCAAGAAACACCGTGATAGGAGGTATTACCCTGATCAGAAACACAGTAGAGATGTCGTTGGGCGTGGAGGGCAGGGTACCCAGGTTAGAGCTCCGCATAATACCTGTTGGGTTTACGAATCATATGATCATTTGAGGCGAGATTGCCCATATTTGGCCAGAGAGGGTCAGGCACCTATAGCTGTTGCGACCAATGCTTGTTGGAGTTGTGGGTCTGGCGACTATATGAGGCGTGATTGTCCTTTGTTAGCTGGAGGTGGGCAGGGTGTTGCACCTGTTGTTGCTCCGTAGAGAGGCTATGGTCGTGGTCAGTTTCATCGCAAGGATGGTGGGTAGAAGACTATGGCTCATACGATTGCTATCCAGCCCAATGAAGGTGGACCAGCTAGAGTGTATGCGCATCGTGAGGGTGGCAATGACTCTGATGTAATTGCAGGTACATTCTCTTTACAGTCTTTGCCGTTATATTCGTTGGTTGATTCTGGTTTTACCCATTCATATATCTTGAGTGAGCATGCACAACTACTTGATATACTAGTTGAAATTCTTAATGTTGGTGTTAGAGTGACCAGTTCTCTTGGGGAGATAGTCGTGGTTAGGAGGTTGTATCATCGATGTCCACTGATGGTTCAGGGACATGTGTTTGACGTGGATTTGATAGAGTTGCCATTCCACGATTTTGATGTTATTTTGGGGATGGATTGGTTGACTGAGCTTAGGGTTGTAGTAGATTTTGATATCAAATAGATACCCCTAAGGTTGTTTAAAGATTTCGAGGTGGTGGTTGTGGGTGAGAATGCTAAGTTCTTGCCTAATGTTGTTTCAGCTTTAGAAGCGAGATGAATGATGGATTCTGGATGTGAGACTTTCTTAGCCTATGTTATGAATCTTGGTTCGAAGGAGTTGAGGGTACAAGATATCTGTACGGTATGCGAGTTTTCGAGTGTTTTTCAGAAGAGTTGCCACCAGATCGAGAGGTGGAGTTTGGCATTGAGGTTTATATGGATATGACACCCATGTTAATTGCTCCGTATCACATGGCCCCAAAGGATTTGAAGGAGTTGAAAATGCAACTACAAGAGTTGCTTGATCGAGGGTTTGTTAGACCAAGTATTTCACCATGGGGTGCACCAGCATTGTTTGCGAAAAAGAAGGATGGTACATTGTGGATGTGTATAGATTATCGGCAACTGAACAAGTTGAAGATAAAGAATAAGTATCATTTGCCGTGGATTGATGATCTGTTTGATCAATTTAAGGGTGCTTTTGTGTTCTCTAAGATAGACTTGAGGTCTGAGTACTATCAGCTGGAGGTGAAGGATGTGGATGCACCCAAGACAGCTTTTCGCAAAAGGTACGCGCATTATCAGTTCTTGGTGATGCCGTTTGGTTTGACCAATACACCGGTTACTTTCATGGATATGATGAATCGAATGTTTCTTGAGTTTTTGGATCAGTTTGTGGTTGTGTTTATCGATGATATTCTTTTTTACTCTCGTACCGATGAGGATCATGATAGGTATTTGTGGATTGTGCTTCAGACGTTGTTGGCTAATCAGCTTTATGCCAAGTTAAGCAAGTGTCAGTTCTGGCTTAGTGAGGTTGTTTTCCCCGGGCATGTGGTATTGGCCGAGGGGATTCATGTTAATCCGTACAAAATTAAGGTTGTGATGAGTTGGAAAATGCCTAAGTCTGTGTCAGAGGTTCAGAGTTTCCTAGGGTTGGCCGATTCTTACTGTAGGTTTGTTGATGGGTTCTCTAGTATAGCTGCTCTTTTGACCAAGTTGTTGCAAAAGAATGTTCATTTTGAGTGGACGGAGGATAGGGAGCGGGCTTTTGAAAGGTTGAAAGAAGCTTTGACATGAGCTCTGGTCTTGATTCAGCCAGAATCAGGGAAAGAGTTCGTTGTCTACAGTGATGCATCCTATGTTGGGATCAGTTATGTGCTGATACAGGAGGGTAAAGTAGTTGCCTATGCATCTAGACAGTTGTAGGTGCATGAGCTTAATTACCCTACTCATGATCTTAAACTCACCGCAGTTGTTTTTGCTTTGAAAATCTGGAGGCATTACCTTTATGGTGAGAAGTGTGTAGTTTATACAGATCATAAGAGTTTGAAATATCTGATTTTGTAGAAGGAGTTAAATCTTAGGCAACAAAGATGGTTGGAGTTGCTTAAAGATTATGGATCTTACCATCGAGTATCATCCGAGTAAAGCTAACGTTGTGGCTGATGCTTTGAGTAGAAAAGCTGTTGTCAAGTTTAGGGCTATGTTTGTTAGGTTGAGTGTGACGCGTGTGGGTTGTTGGCTGAGTTGCAAGTAAAACCATCCTTGTCACAGTTGATTAAAGAGAAGCAACCACATGACAAGAGTTTGGTACCGCATGTGAAGGATATCATGGATGGAAGTCCTACAGATTTTCATTTTAATGATGATGGGGTGTTGTGTTATAAAGGTCGGATGATGATGCATGATGATGAAGAGTTGAGGCGTACTATTTTGACCGAAGAACATGCTAGTCCTTTTGCTATGCATCTCGGTAGTACTAAGATGTATCAGGGTTTGAAGGAAGAGTACTATTGGGTTGGTTTGAAGAAAGATGTTACTGATTTTGTGGCTCGATGCATGGTATGTCAGCGAGTAAAGGCTGAGCACCAGTTTCTTTCCGGGTTGTTACAGCCGTTAAGGATACCAGAATAGAAATAGAAAAAATCACCATGGATTTTGTGTCTGGGTTGCCATTGACACCGACCAAAAAGGATTCCATTTAGGTGATTGTTGATCGGTTTACGAAGTGTGTACATTTTGTGCCAGTGCATACAACGTATACCTTGGATAGGTTGGCCGATTTGTACATCTCTAAAACTGTAGGTTTGCATGGGGTGCCCAAATATATAGTTTCAAATAGAGATCTGCACTTTACAGCAAGGTTTTGGGAGTGTTTGCATCGTGCTCTAGGAACACGACTAAACTTTAGTACTTCGTATCATCCTCAGACGGATGGTCAGTCGGAGCGTGTAATTCAGGTCCTAGAGGATATGTTAAGATGTTGTATCATCGAGTTCCAAGGAACATAGGAAAAGTAGTTACCTTTGGTGGAGCTTGCTTATAATAACAGTTATCAGGCTAGTATACAGATGGCACCGTACGAGGCTTTGTATGGTAGAAAGTGTCGTACACCGTTGTGTTGGGCTGAGGTCGAAGAAAAACACATTTGGATGCCTGATGTGTTGAAAGACACCAATGAAAAAGTGAAGTTAGTATGTGAGTGATTGAGAGGGCTGCGGATTGTCAGAAATCCTACGTAGATTTGAAGCGCATGGATATAGAATATGTTGTTGGTGATCGAGTGTTTTTGAAAGTGTCACCTTGGAAGAAGGTGATGCGTTTTAGGCGGAAAGGGAAGCTTAGCCCAAGGTTTATTGGACCATACGAGATTGTTCAGCGTGTGGGTCCAGTTGCTTATTGTTTGAGGTTACCTCCCTAGTTAGAGAGGATTCATGATGTGTTTCATGTGTCGATGTTGCAGAGGTATCAGTCGGATCTATCGCATGTTATGCCAGTGGAGGATATTGAGCTGATATCAGATTTATCTTATGATGAAAAACCTGTAGAGATCCTTGACACCAGCAGTAAGGTTCTACGTGGCAAGACGGTTGAGCTTGTTAAGGTGTTATGGAGGCACCACGGTGTTGAGGAGGCCACGTGGGAAAGCAAGTTAGATATGTTGAAACACTTTCCGTATCTGTTTCCTCCAGTTAAATTTTGGGGACGAAATTTCTTAAGTGGGGGAGAGTTGTAACACCCAGGTTTTGGGCCTAGCGGTTTTAATGGCTAGTTAGACGGTCCGGTGGACCGGTTTAAAGATTCGAGTCAGATTCGAGAATAAATATTTTTTAGTGATTTAAAAATATGGAAAAATGGTTAAAAATCATTATTTATTATATAAATAATATTGGTAAAATCAATTTTGAAAAATTTTATTTGGAAGGGTGACATTTTGGTTGGTGACCAAAAAGTAAAATTTTAAAACTTTTTTTAAAAGGTAACTAAATTGTAAAGGATAAAATTCTTAGAATCCTTAAGGAGCTATTTTACCAAATTCTGCTTAGTGGTTTCTCCTTTCAATTAAGACTTTTAACATGTGTTTTAATTATTAATTAAAAGAGAGTTTATAATGAAAAGGTAGTTACTAATTTTAAAGAAATTTGACGCAAACTTTTCTCTCCTCTTCTTTTCTGCCAAACACTCTTGTTTTCATTAAAATCCAGAGGTGAGAGGTTTATTTTCATGGATTCTTGATTTATAATTGATTCTTTATCTTTGATTTACAAAACCTCATTGAAATCTTGTGTTTTTCAAGCTTTAATCAATCAATTGAGGAGGAAATCACCTAATAGAGGTAAGGTTATTTTTCTCCTCTATTGATGGTTCTTTATTGATATTCCCAAGTATTGGATCCTTGATTTATGATTCATAATCTGATTTTATGTTTTTGTGATGATTAATTGATTTATTTTGGGATTAGTTGGTGAAATTGAGGGAGATCTGTACTGGATCTGTTTTTCAGTGTTGAGGATTGATTTTAAACATGTATTGGATGTTTTATTGTTTTTAACATTGGAAACCCAAAACTCCTTGAATCCCTAATTATTTAGGTTGTTAGATTTGTGTTTTTGGGGTGTTGTGGTGGTTGTTTAGTTGCCGGGGAAATAAGGATGATGTAATCCTATTTTTAAGTGTTGATTGATGTTAATGGAATAGTTAGATTGATAGTTTGTGGTTGGGTTGTGTTTAGAAAGAGTTAGATGATGTTTTCGGTTATTGTGGTTGGGTAATTATGAAAGGATTGTTGATGTTTGTGAGGAATTTTGTTGCAGTGATTTGAATGCATTGAGATGCATTAATCCTCTATTGTTATATGGTTAAAACATGGGAGGCTAGTTCAGAAGCTATCGGTGAAGCTTTGGAGGCTACGGAAATTTTAAATTCGCGTCGGTGAATTGAGCTTTCGCGTATCGGTGAGTGAGAACGTGGATTTAAGCTTTGAAATGATTTAAAGGTGATTTATGGGAGTTTGAGCTTAGCTTGAAATGCTGGTTTAAACTCGGAAGTAAGCATAAAGTGGTTTTCTCTCTAGGTCATGCTAGTTTGAAATGGATTTATGCACTTGTTTTGAATTACATGATACCTACTGTTTACGCATGTTTTAAAGTATGTGAGATACTATTTTTAATCATGAAATGTTGAAGGATGCACATGGTAAGTGATCCTTGTAAGTATGTGGAAATAGTTGTTGAAAAGCATGGTTTATTGCTTTGGAAAAAGGTTTGGTTTAATGCATATAAAAATAGTGAGGTATGTGGTTAATTGTGAATTATATTGGCAAATGATGTGGTTTAAAAATGTTATCAGATATAGTTGGCCGGCCATAGGATTGATAGTGCACTATAAAGAGTCACCTTGGATGTTGAAGGGTTTTATATTGTGTACCGAATACTCCATCCAAGTACCCTAATGGTCGAGGGGTTATATGGTACTGTAAACCCCCGTTAGTGGATTATGCATCTAACTGAGGGTTGGGGTTGGTGTCCCCGTGGGTTGTAAGTGTACTCGGTTGTAATGTACCGCGATTGTGATTGTATCGCTATTTCAGTTGAGATGGCTTGAAGTGTTGTGAAGCCACTTGTTGAATCCGTGTATCCGATGAACTATTTTGATAAAGGAACTTGGTTAATGATCACTTGTAAGCCAATATAATTGTGGATGTGTCATGTAATGGTTTATGTTGTATAATGTGATTTATACATGTTTACTCTTTAAGCTTTGCATATGGTTGTTATGCATGGGAAGGCTTAAATTGAGGTTTAGCAATGAGATTGCTAATGGTTAATGACACATGTTGCATATGGTTTAATATGTTGGTTTTGAAAGTGTTAAGTGCATGGTTTTCAAGGCATGATTTTTAAATGATGATTTAAGTGATGTCTAAAGGATAATTGAAATGAGATTTCAATGTGTTGATGAGAAATGATTTTAAATGCATTGATGGTATGTTGTTTTTGAGCACTCCTCACTAAGCCTAGTATGCTTACGCTCTCTTTGTCCATCAATGCAGAGAATTAAAGATTTGGATGCATCGAGAAAGCAAGGGATCGCCAAAGACTTGATACTAATAGTATGTTTGAACTAGGCCATAAGTAATAAGGGCAATGAGGTTTCTGTTGTTGTTTTGGGAGGTGTTTTGTTAAACTCCCTATTTGAGCAATGTTGTTTTGCTGCTCTTGGTTTGTATTTGGCCATTATAGATTGTTTGTGCTGGATTCATGTTATAAGCATGTTAGGGTGTTTTGGTATGTTTGAAAGCATGTTTAACCAGCAAAAGATGACATTTTAGGTCCAGGCATACCGGTACGCGTGTCCCTATTTTGGTACGGGCAAGCTATTTCAGGCTTAGCGTATCAAAACACGGGCAAGTGTTTCGGTACAAGCTTAGGCTATTAGAGGCTAGTGTTTCGGTACGCGGGCTGATTGTATCGGTACGGGTAAGCCTTTTCAGTCTTGGCATTTCCGTACGCGACGAACCGTTTCGGTACGAGGTATGTGCATTTGGCAAGGCGTATCGGTACGCGAGGGTGTATCAAAACGAGATTTGGCTACTGGAATTTGGGGTTTTTTAAATAGCAATACTGTACCGATACACATGTAATTGTACCGATACGGCTACCGTTAATTCAGTTATTTGGATGTTTTGAAGTTTTGTATTCTTGCGTTTTAGTCCCTGAATGTGGTGGATGCAATTGAATGAGTATGGATGAATATTTTGAGCTCAACATCAACATGCATGCTTGAAACCTGACTAATTGAAGGTTGGTAACATAAAAATGGGACAAGTCCTTAAAATTTCCAAAATTGCAATTTGGTCCTTAAATTTCAATTTTACCCAATTGCATGTCGATTTGATGCCCGATTGATTTGAGTTTTCACCTGTGGTCAGCATAAACACATAGGATAATAATTTGCATCTAGATAAGATAAAAGGAAAAAAGGATGTGTTTCGAGTTTCTTCTTCACGGTTTATCTCGGTAAACCTAATGTAGCTCACTCGGTTCATTTTTGCAACTAGGCCGGGTCGAGGGGCTTACAAATCGAGTTAGTTTCGGGAATTAAATTCTAATAAATTATTTTTGGCTAAAATAAAATATGGAAAAATACTAGAAAATACTTAATTAATATTTTAAGTATTTTGGTAAATTCAATTTAAAGTAGTTAAATATGATTTTGGGACATTTTGGTCTGGTGACTAAAATGAAAAGTTTTCAAAACTGTTTTTGGTGACTAAATCATAAAAGGGTCAAAACTTAGAATCTTTAAAGGGCTATTTGACCAAGCTTTTCCATCAGATTTCCCTTAGTTTAGGCTATTTTTAAAGTTTTTTTAATAGGCTTTTAAGATTAAAAGAAAATAGATTTAATAAAAGGATTTTAATTTTTACAAATCACTTTCTTACGTGACTAACTTTGATATCACTTTTCTCTCAACTTTCTCAGAAGCCAAACTATCAAAATCTTTCTAAAATTTCGAGGAATCAATCTCTTTTGATTTTGTACTTGAACCGTTTGATTCTTGCAACAAAATCTACTTGGATTTCAACCAATCTTCACCAATTAAGGAAGAAATCAGCAATTAGAGGTGATTTTCATTTCTCTCCTCCAATTAAGGGTTCTTTATTGAAATTTCCAAGTTCTTGATCCTTTACAACTGATTTATGTTATGGAATTATGATTTAAACATGGGTTTGGTAATTAAGTTGAGTTTTTGTGGAAATTAGATAAACACTGCTTTGATTCTGTTTTGTGTTGAATCTAATTGATATAGATCCCTATTAAGATGTGTTTTAATGTTGAAAGGAGTGAAAAATTAAAGAAATTCTGAAACTATGTGAATTGCTAATTTTCTAGATTGTAAATAGTTAGATTTTGGTGTGATCTTGGTGTTGTATAGTCTTTGGAGGTATAAGGACGTTATAGGGATGTTTTTGGATGTTAATTGATGTTGTTAAGATGTTGAAATCAGTAGGTTTTGGCTGGGATTTGTTTATATGAAGTTTGATGATGATTTCGATTATTTTAGAGAGGTGTTTATTGTGAGGTGAAGTTGTGTTTGTTGGTTGCTGGAAGTTAGAAATGCATGGAAGTGCATTAATCCTCTGTTTTTATTGGGTAAAGCAAGGAAGATGAATCTTATAGCTTTTGGAGAGGTTGTGAAAGCTTAGGAAGCTTGATTCTCGCAACGTCAAGAGAGCTTTGGATTGTTGGTGAGTGGAAACGCTTTTTACTACTTTTAAAAGGTTTAAAGATATTTGTTGGGAGTTTAGATAAAGTTTGAAACACTTATCTAAGCTCGAAAGTAAGTATTGGTTGAGCTCTCTCTCGTTTTTGGTTTTGCGAAATACAATCCCATTCACATGTTTATAGATTTAATTACTTACTATTATATGCTTGTTTTAGAAATGAAAGATGTTGCAAATGATTATACATGGTGAGATTTGAGCATAACAAATGATTAATGAAAGTATTTGAGAATGTTAGAATGCATACTTTAATGTATTAAAAATGGTTTGAAATGATGGATATGTAAAACAATAAGTTAATGAGGTTATTATTGAGTATATTGGCAAGTGGCTGGGGTAAAAAGCTATTGGATATTGTTGGCTAGTCATAGGGTTTAAAGTGCACTATAATAAGTTTCCTCATGTGTATCGAGGGGTCAAGAGTGTGCCATGCTCCAGCATGAGAACCACAATAGTCGAGGGATCAAGAGTGTGCCAATTCTCCTGCTAGTGGATTTATACATTATAACCGTTGAGGGCTCCTCCAGTTCGATGACTATGTGAAGTGGTCGAAGGAACCACTTAGGAAATCCGTGTATCCGATGTGGTTTTTGATAAAATAGAATGAAACTTGTTTTGAGTCACTTGAATGCCAATATATGAGATGATATATCATGAGAAATGGATTATGTTTGTATAATATGGTTTATACATGAGATGCTCTTTAAGCTTGCTATTTAGAGATTTTGGCATGTGAAGCTTAAATTAAGGTTTGTGATAGAAATCCATGATACATGTGTTGCAAATGCTTTAAATGTGCATATTTAAAGAGTTGATTTTGCCATGAGACTTATATATTTGGTTTGAACTAAAATGATTTTAATTGCATTGATGAGTGTTTTTGATATTCCCCCACTAAGCTTATAGCTTACACTCTCATTTCTCATCAATGCAAAGAAATATTCCATTTCGGACTGGAGGTACACAAGAGGAGATCCAAGGGTTGAGACATTTTCAAAGTTTGGTTTTATAAATGCTAAGTAGTAATAAGAGGCAATGTGACCAAGTTGCATTTGGGAGGTTTATTTTGGATACTCCCTGGTTGTACAAGTTATGTTGAATGTTTTGGACTTGTATGATGTTTAATGTTTGGTTTTGAGGGGTTGGGAAACATTATGCATGCTTGGGTAGAATATATGCCTATAGGATTTGTGTTTGGATTTGATATGTGAGTATGATCTTCTACCATGTTGTTATGTCTGAGGAATTTATGGTTGTGAAGTTATATGATGATTAGATGTTGTTTGGAGTATGTTAGATGGAGCCAAAGTGTCATATGTTGGACCAAGAGGTCATTACATGTCTGGTCGTACCGGTATCGATCCTTAGGGATCGGTACGCGGGGACCTGTCTCGGCTCAATATGGGCAAAATTGCCTAGGCATACCGATACGCCTAGTAATCGTATCAGTACACATAGCTGTGAAATAAGCCTAGTGTCGGTATACGGGCAACCATATCGGTACTCCATTTAGCCACTAGAATCCTTATTTTTCGAAAACACATACCCGTATCGGTACGCATGAGGAATGTACCGACACACCTTTATATTTTACATCCTTTTTGATACGGGAAGTGTTTGTACCGGTACGCCAGCAGTTAATTCTGTTAAGATTCCTTCTGAAGTTTGTATTCTTTGCAATTTAATCCCTGTTTCTTAATCATGCAGTTAAATGAGTTTTCATGCTTATTTTAAGTTGAGATTTAACCCGATTGTATGAAATATGACTAATTAAGGATTGGTAAATTTAATTTCATGAATGTCCTCTTATATATCAGAAATTATGTTTAGTCCCTGAAATGCAAATTTGTACAATTTGATGTCAAATCGATGGCCGATTGAGTTAAAACTTTCACCATAACCAGCATGATCACCTTAGGACTTAAATATGAATTTAGATAAGGTAAAAGAAAAATATGGACTGTTTTCTAAGTAAATCTTTTGGGTTTGTCTCGACAAATCCTAATGTAACTCGCTCGATTCGGTCTTACAACTAGACTGGTTCAAGGGGGTTACATTTGTTGGTATCAGAGCCAGGTTATGATTGTTGGGAGGTGGGTTATGGTTGTTTGATGTATTGTTGATGAATGATTCTACTGATTGTTATGCATGGTGTTTGAATTTGTGAGATTATGTTCGATATGTGATATGTTTGGGTGTTTAGCTTGGGGACACATTGCCTTCTTACTACTAGAGTTAAATCATTTTTGGTTTTTAACTGTGAGCACCTTGGATTCTTGTTGTAATCTAGTCTAATGGTATTGTTTTATTACATTATTATGTTTTAGACTCATATTTTTATTGCGAAATACAATCGAGACGAGAGCTGAGATCGAATATGTTCACATTCCTTGAAGGGGTGATGAGATATTAATCAATCCAAGGTTGGGTTCGCTTTGGCTTGGGGTTGAAAGGATGTAGAGGCTTATGTTGCGAAGTTACCTCGTTTGTGTTGTTAAATTAGGGGTTAAGGATGTTTGGTTTCTGAAAGTTGTGTTGTTAGAGATCCTTTCTTGAGATATTATAGACGATATTGTCGAAGTTGTCTTTTAGTTGCAAGGTTAGATTGGAATTCTTTTGAGTTGTGGTGGCGAGTAGAAAGGAAGTTAGAAGTGTTGATATCTTTGTGTTCTAAGTGTACGATAAAGTTGAGTAAAATTCAGTCTGAGAATGTTGTTAGTAAGTGTGAATTGTTAAACATGCACAATACAAAACACTTATATGTATATATTTAAATATGTCATTGCATGCATACATTTGGGCATGACATTAGAGGTTTTGCATACATGTGCATAGGCATCAATGAGGGCATACATGTTGTAACCCCCTTAGCCCGGTCTACCCAAAATTGGACAAAATGTGTCACATTAGGCTTGTCGGAGAAAACCCGAACTGATAACCTAACCCGAGCCCATTTTTTCCTTTTTATCTTATCTATATGAATTTAATTATGATCATATATGTTCATGCTTTAGCGGAAACGTCATAACTAAATCAGATTCGAAACAAAGACTATTTACTCAACAACTCTTATTAGGGACCAAAATATAATTTATATAAGTTATAGGCTCTTTGATACAATTAAGATTACCCAACCTTAATTAAGTCCATTTCATGCTCTTAGATTCATTACGTGAAATAAACTAAGTGTACCGATACAAGCAAGCCCGTACCGGTACGGATCAAACTGCAAGATTCTAAACTTCGGCAGATTCATTACGCAAAATAAACTAGGCGTACCGATACGAGCAAGCCCGTACCGATACGGATTAACTAACAAAATGGCTCCCTGTACCGATACACGTTTTCACGTATCAATATGGTATGTTAACCACACCGTACTGATACAACTTTGACCCGTACCGATCCCCCTTGGTTATTTCAAAAACTCAAATTTCCAGTAGCTAGAGCCCGTACCGATACGGTACCCTGCGTATCGATACGACTTGTTAAATTTGAAGGGGTCATTTAGGTACACTGGCCTGTGTACCGACGCCTATGCCTATTTTCCTTCAAGTCATGCCGATATGGTGGCTAAGCGTACCGGTATGCTAGGCTTAATTTCAACGATTTGAGCCTCAACAGGACTTCACGTACCGAACCTTGAGGTACCTGTACCGATACGCAGAGGCCTGTAATGACCTCTAAGTCCAACATATGACACTTTGGCTCATTCCAAACAACATTAACACTTATCTAATCATCATATAACATCAGTGACATGCTTAAACATCAACATAGCAGCATATTGGGCCAACCTAGCAAATCTAGCAAAATCAATCACAAGTCTATAGGCATGCTTCTTAGTCCACAACCAAAACACAAAACCATTCACATCTCAACTACTTAAAGCTTATTACAAGTCCAAAACAACAATTAAAACTTGCATCAACAAGTAGTTCATTAAAACCCACCCAAATTCTCATTCGACACATTGCCTTTATTACTACCATATGCGTTTAAACCATACTTTGAAAATGAGTCTTCGAAAATCCTTCCTTGCTTCCTCGCTACCCGAAAATTCTAATTATCTGCATTGATGGAAAACAAGAGCGTAAGCACTCTAGGCTTAGCGAGGAATGCTCAAAACCAACAACCATCAATGCATTTTAAACCATTTTTCCATTGTTTAATAAACATTTTCCAAGTTACTTTTAAAACATTATCTCAACATCATGCCTTAACAAAACCATGCACTTAACATTTCCAAAACAGCATATTAAACCATATGCAACATGTATCATGGATTCAACAGTAAAGTCCAATTTGCTTCCCTCAATTTAAGTTTTCCCATTCATACTACCAATGCAAGGCTTAAAGAGTACAACATGCTTAAGCCTCATTAAACAACTTAATCCATCTCATGATACATCATCAAATATATTGGCTTACAAGTGATCATTAACCAAGTTCCACTTTACAAAACATAACATCGGATACACAGATTCAACAAGTGTTCCCCCAACACTTAACATACAATCTATCGGCATTACAAGGTTCACAGATAGGAGTTTTCGGTACTCATAAACCCCTCTACCGTTGTGACACCCGTGGTGGAGTCTTCGGAACACATAAACCCCGCAACACCACTCATCGATCAGATGTATAATCTACTAATGAGAGTCTTTGGTACAATTAAACCCCTCAATCGTTAGAGTACTTGGATGGAGTATTTGGTACACATAAACCCCTCAACATCCAAGGCGACTTTTTATCGTGCACTATCAAACCTATGGCCGAAAAATTATATCTGATAATATTTCCAAGCCTTTTCATCTCATCACTTGCCAATATAATCCATTTTATTATCAACAACTCATTGTTTTCATATGCATCTTCAAATTCATTAAACTAATACAACTTAACCTTGCATTAAACAATATTCATAAACATTAACAAAATATGCATTACTTTCAAATGCATCCTTATTGTTTTCCAGCATTAAACCATGCTCTAAACATGCATAAACAGTGAGTAATTATACCATTTAAACAAATGCATAAAATTAATTGCCAAACCGAGTTCGAGAGAGAGATTTCATCCTTTACTTACTTCTGAGCTTAGACCAGCATTTCAAGTTTGATCTAAACTCCCAAACACAACTTTCAAACCTTTGAATAGTTGTAAAACACAATCTCACTCACCGACATGCAAAACCTCACTTGCCGATACGGTAACTTCGCCTCCAAAGCTTCCGAAACTAAGGCTCAAGCTTGGGGACCAACTTCCCATGTTTTATCCACATAAAAACATAGAGTTCATTGCATCATAATGCAATCAAGAACACATCAACTCAAATCTACAACATTCTTCCTCAAAACCCCCTCTAAAACAACCAAAACCAACATCTAACATCTTCCGAACTTAACCCAGCCATAACCTAACATTTCCACACATCAATTAACATCAATCAACATTTAAGGACACTTCACAACCATCCTTATAGCTCCAGCATTCATAATACCCTCACAACTCCCCCAAAACACATAACTAGCAACCTAGAAAATTAGGAATTCAAGTAGTTTTGGGATTCCTATGATTAAACCATCCTATTAACATCATTCAACATCAAAATCATGATCTATATCAATCCAAATCATGAGAAAAATAGAATCATTACGAGATTAGATCAATTTCACCAATTAAACCTTGATTTAATCATTTTCCTTCAATTAAATCATCAAATCAAGTTAAAAATCATAATTAAAGGATCAAAAACTTGTGAATTTCAATAAAGAACCTTATATTAGAGGAGAAGAATGAACCTCACCTCCAATGGCTGATTTCTCCCTTAATTGGCAAAGTTTTATTGAAATCCAAGAAGATTTTGTAATAGGAATTGAAGAAATCAATTAGGAAACAAGAAGGAACTCAATAAGATTTGATGCATAATAATTTTGGAGTGAAAATCTTAACTTGGCTGCTAGAAAAGTTAAAAGAAAAATAATTGCAAAGTTAGTTACGTAAGAAAAGTGATTTGAGAAAATAATATCTTATAGTTAAATTCATCCCCTTTAATATTAAAACCAATAAAACACTTTAAAAATGGCATAAATTAAGGAAAAAATATGATGGAAAAGATTGGTCAAATAGCTCCTTAAAGATTCTATGTTTTGACCCTTTTACAGAACAGTCACCAAAATAGTTTTGAAAATTTACATTTTTGTCACTACCCAAAATGCCCATTTTCGAGACCCTTTTTTGCAAAATTGATTTTACCAAAATTATTTCCATATTTAATAATGATTTTAGACAATTTTCCATAATTTTATTATTTCCAAAAATATTTAATCCAAAATAAATCCTAAACTTGATTCAAATTCCCTAATCTGATCCGATGGACCGTCTAACCCACATAAGAACTCCTAGGCCCAAAATCGGGGGCGTTACATAGGTAACCATGCATACATATGTTCACACTTACAGATGACTTTTCAGAGACCGATCAATCTTCTGTGGAGGTTCTTTAGGATCTTGCAGAATTGGAAGTGTTTAAGGTGGATTTTTGGAAGTTGAAGTTGTGCTAGATTTGAGGAGACCAAGGTTGGAGTTAGGAGTGTATGGTTTTTTAGGATCAACTAATTGCTATCGGAACTCATTGAGAAATTTTCTAAGGTTGTTGTGCCGTTAGCGAAGTTGTGGCATTAGAGATGTCTTGTGGTCTGCGGAATCACATTGTAACCCCCTTGACCCTGCCTAGACGCCCAACCGAACCAAGAAGGCTACATTAGGTTTGCCGTAGCAAACCGAAGAGATACAACCAAACCCGGTCCATTTTTTTCTTTTTATCTTATCTAGATGCCAATTATTAACCCTACATGTTCGTGCAGACATTAGGTGCAACCCCAACTCAATCGGGCATCAATTTGACATCCAATTGATCATTTTTTCAACTTAGGGACCAAATTGCAATTACAGAGAATTTTAGGATTAAAACTCATTTTAAGTTACTAATATTTAATTAGTCAGATTCCAAACTTTCATCTCAAATTTCATCTCAATCTGATCATTCTACTACATATAATTTCATGGGCAAGATTTAGGGACTAAATTGCAAAGAAAGCAAAACTGCCCAAAGGTGACATTCACAAGAAAACAGCCACCGTATCGAAACGGGTAAGCCCATACCGATACGGTCTAAAACACACCATTTTGATACACCACCAAGCCGTATCGGTACGCCTAACTAAAATACCAAACTTTTGAAATATTTTAAACCGTACCGATACGGTTTCTTAAGTGTTTCGATACGCGGGTTCGGGTTGCCAAAGTGAATTCCAGAGGCTAAATCTCGTACCGAAACGCCCATCCCCGTACTGGTATGCCAGGCCAAATTTTCCTAGGCGTATCAAAACGCACATGACCCGTACCGATCCCACAAGCCTGAAATTGCCTAGTCGTACCGATACGGTCCCCCGCATATCGGTACACCTGGGCTTGTAATGTCACATTTGGCTGATTTTTCATCCCAAAAGCATACTCAAACCACTCCAACATGCTTTAAACACAATACTAACATGTCAAACATATCTCATGCTAACTAACTTCACATATCTAACAACACCACAAGGATTCATCAATCAAATAGGAAATCTATAGGCATGCTTCCTAATATGCATCCAACCCACATATCAAAAAGTAAACCAGCACCAAAAATAATCCTTAAAGGTCATTTACAACCCAAAAGCAACTAAAGAAACATGCTCAAACAGGGTGTTCCACAAAACATCTCCCAAAACACGATAAGTACCCCATTGCCCTTAATCATTATAGCCTAAACCAAACATACTTTGGAAACAAGTCTTGCCAAGATCCGCTTGCTTCTTGTTGCCTTCCAAGACCTCAATTATCTGCATTGATGGACAATGAGAGCATAAGCACACAAGGCTTAGTGAGGAGTGCTCGAAAACAACACCATCAAAGCATTTAAAACCATTTACATAACATCATCCTTTAAAACATCATCATGCCCCTTTTTAAAAATACACTTTACATCATTTAAACCAGCATATTAAACCATATGTTACATGTATCATTATTCAACAGCAAGTTACATTGCTAACCATCCACTTAAGCCTTCCCATGCATTACTACCAAATGCAAAGCTTAAGGAGAAACATGTATAAATCACATTATACAATAAAAGCATTTCAATGATACATGAACAATTATATTGGCTTTCAAGTGATCATTAACAAGTTCAATAACAAAATAGTTCATCCGATACTTGGATTCAACAAGTGTTAACCCAACACTTCAAGCCATCTCAACTGGAATAGCGATACAATCACAATCGCAGTACATTAACAACCGGGTACAATAACAATCGGGTACCATAACAAACCACGGGGACATCCACCCCAATCATCGGTTAGACGCTTAATCCACTAACGGGAGTATTCGGTACTGTTTAACCCCTCTACCGTTAGGGTACTTGGATGGAGTATTCGGTACACCGTATAAACCCATCAACATCCAAGGTGACTTACTTACAGTGCACTCAATCCTATGGCTGGCCAACTATATCCGATAACAATTTTAAAACCACATCACTTGCCAATATAATTAACCAAATAACATTTACCTCACTGTTTTTAACAAGCGTTAAACCATGCCATTTCCAAAGCAACAACAATGCTTTAAAACACAAGTATAAACCACATACTTACAAGGATCACTTACCATGTGCATCCTTAAGCATTTCATGCTTAAAAATAGTATATCAAATACTTAAAAACATGCTTAAATAGTAGGTAACATGTAAATTAAAACAAGTGCATAAAACCATTTTAAACTAGCATGACTGAGAGAGAAAACCACTTTATACTTACTTACTTACGAGCCTAGGTAAGTGTTTCAAGCTCTACCTTAACTCCCAAAACTCTATTCCCAAAACATCAAAACACTTTAAACCACATTTTCACTCACCGATACGTGAAACCTCAATTCGCCGATGCGAAATCAAGTATCTGAAGCCTCCAACGCTTCTCCAATCACTTCCGAATCAACCTCCCTTGTTTTTACCACAAAATAACAGAGGATTAATGCATCATAATGCATTCTAAACATAGCAACTACAATCCTTCTCGGATTTCCACAACACCTTCACAATTAACCCTCCACAACAACCGAAAACATAACCAAAACACTTCGATTCACAACCCAGCCAACATCTATCAAACTAACATCACTTTTAACACCAAAACACATCTAAAAACAGATTCAAAACAACCTACCACCTTCAGTAACCTTACAACCATATAAACACCACAAAACCTCAAAACTAACAACCTAAACAAATAGAGATTCTTAAGTTTCGGGATTCCATTGTTAAAAATCACTTATCAACATTATTAAACATCCAAAATATGAATCAAAGCAACCTTACTTACTAGAAATCAAATCCAATTCGCGAATCAACTCATTTTCCCCAAATAACTCAATTAAACATTGGAAAATCATCAAAATCAGATTAGAAACACAAAAACAATGATCAAATGCTTGGTAATTTCAATAAAGAACCATAAAATAGAGGAGATCTCGGACCTTACCCCTAATGTGATGTTTCTCCCCCAATTGATTTGTGAAAAGCTAAGAAAACACGAGATTATTGTAAGATTTTGTATAGACAATCTTTATAAAACAATTTGAAACAATAAAATCAAGTTAGAAACCACCTCACCTCTGGAAATTTGATGAAAAACTGAGTGTTTGACTAAGGAGAGAATGGAGAGAAAAAGTTGAGAGAAAATGACATGATTTTTGTTTTGGAAAAGATAACTGACTTTTTAACAAAATCCTCTTTAATTACTAATTAAAGCACATGTTAAAATAAGTCAAATCAAGGGAGAAATCATCAGAAACCATTTGGTAAAATAGCTCCTTAAAGATTCTAAGTATTTTCCCATTTTAGTCACTAGAAAATCACAGTTTTCAAAACTTTCATTTTGGTCACTAACCAAAATGTCCATCTTCCAAAAACCCATTTTTCAAAATTGATTCCACCATTATTAAATATATAATTAATAATGATTTTTAAGCATTTCCCATAACTTTTCTAACACGAAAAATATACGATCTCAAAACTGACTCGAATCTCTACTCCGGTCCACCGAATCGTCTAATAAACCCTCTAAACGCTAAGCCCTAAAACTGGGGTGTTACAACTCTCCCCCACTTAAGAAATTTTGTCCTTGAAATTTACCTAGAGGAAACAGGTGCGGAAAACTGTTTCACCATATCTGATATGCGTTCCCACGTGGCCTCCTCAACACCGCGGTGCTTCCACAACACCTTAACCAGCTCGACTGTTTTGCCACATAGCTCCTTACTGCTGGTATCAAGAATCTCTACTGGTTCTTCATCGTAAGATAGGTCTGATCTCAACTCGATCTCCTCCACTGGCATGGCATGCGATGGATCCGACCTATACCTCTGCAACACTGAAACGTGGAACACATCATGAATCATTCCCAACTCCAGAGGTAACCTCAAACGGTACGTAACAGGACCCACACGCTCGACAACCTCGTATGGTCCGATGAACCTCGGGCTAAGCTTCCCTTTTTGCCCAAAACGCAACACCTTTTTCTAGGGTGACACTTTCAAAAACACTTTATCACTCACAGCGTACTCTATATCCCTACGCTTCACATCCGCATAGGATTTCTAGCGATCTGCATCCGCTTTTAAGCGCTCATATATCAACTTTACCTTTTCGGTTGTGCCTTTCAAAACATTGGGCATAGACACAAACTTTTCCCCCGCTTCTACCCAACACACAGGCGTACGACACTTCCTGCCATACAACGCCTCGTAAGGTGCCATATGTATGCTAGCATGATAACTGTTATTGTAAGCAAACTCTACCAATGGCAACTACTTCTCCCACATTCCCTGATACCCAATAACACAACACCTTAGCATATCCTCGAGAACCTGAATCACGCGCTCCGATTGGCCATCTGACTAAGGGTGGTACGAGGTACTGAAACTCAACCGGGTTCCCAAAGCACGATGTAAACTCACCCAAAACCTTGCGGTGAACCGCGGATCCCTATCCAAAACTATAGATTTGGGCACCCCGTACAAAGGCACAAGTTCAGATATATACAACTCAGCTAACCTGTCCAAGGTATACGTAGTATGCACTGGCCGAAAATGCACACACTTCGTAAACCGATCCACAATCACCCATGGAGTCCTTTTTGGTTGGCATCAAAGGCAGCGCAGACACAAAATCCATGGTGATTCTTTCCCACTTCCATTCCGGTATCCTCAACGGTTGCAACAACCCGAAAGGGAACTGATGCTCTGCCTTTACCCGCTGACAAACCATACACCGTGCAACAAAATCATCCATGTCCCTCTTCAATCCAACCCAATAGTACTCCTCCTTCAACCCTCGATACATCTTAGTACTACCAGGATGCATAGCAAAAGGACTAGCGTGTGCCTCAGTCAAAATAGTACGCCTTAACTCCTCGTCCTCAGGCACCACTATTCGACCTCTGAAATACAACACCCCATCATCGTTGAAATGAAAATCCGTAGGATTTCTATCCCTGGTATCTTCCACATGAGATACCAAACTCCCATCATACGACTTCACTTGCAACTCAGCCAACAAACCTCCATCATTCGTCACATTCAACTAAGCAAACATGGCTCTCAACTCCACAGCCGCTTTCCTACTCAAAGCATTCACCACAATATTGGCTTTGTCCAGATGATACTAATGGTCAGATCATAATCCTTAAGCAACTCCAACCATCTATGTTGCCTAAGATTCAACTCCTTCTGTGACATCAAATATTTCAAACTCTTATAATCTGTATAAACCACACATTTCTTACCATAAAGATAATGCCTCCAGATCTTCAAGGCAAACACAACCGCGGCCAGCTCAAGATCGTGAGTAGGGTAGTTACGTTCATGCACCTTCAATTTCCTAGATGCATACGCCACTACCTTACCCTCATGCATCAACACACAATCAAGCCCAACATACGACGCATCACTATATACAATAAACTCCTTTCCCGATTATGGTTGAACCAAGACCGGAGCTCGCTTCAAAGCTTCTTTCAACCTTTAAAAAGCTCGATGTCTATCCTCCGTCCACTCAAATAGAACATTATTCTGCAACAACTTTGTTAACAGAGCTGCCAAACTGGAGAACTCTTCCATAAACCTCTGGTAGTAACTCGCCAAACCAAGGAAACTCCTAACCTCCATCACAGACTTGGGCTCCTTCCAACTCATTTTAGCCTCAACCTTATGTGGATCAACACGGATTCCTTCGACTGACACCACATGCCCAAGAAACACAACCTCCTTAAGCCAAAACTCATATTTGCTTAACTTAGCATAAAGCTGATTAGCCAGTAGCGTCTGAAGCATAATTCTCAAATGTCTATCATGATCCTCCTCGGTACGAGAGTACACGAGGATATCATCGATGAACACAACCACAAACTGATCCAAAAACTCATGAAACACACGGTTCATCATGTCCATAAAAGCAGCTGGAGCATTGGTCGAACCAAACGGCATCACAAGAAACTCATAATGCCCGTACCTCGTATGAAAGGCTATTTTGGGCACATCCACCTCCTTTACCTTTAATTGATAGTACCCTGACCTCAAATCTATCTTGGAAAACACCAAAGCTCCCCTGAACTGATCAAACAAGTCATCTATCCGTAGTAAAGGATACTTGTTCTTTATTGTCAACTTATTCAGCTGTCGGTAATCTATACACATCCGTAACGTACCATCTTTCTTCTTAACAAACAACACCGACGCTACCCATGGTGAGATGCTAGGTCTAATGAACCCACGATCAAGCAACTCTTGCAACTACATTTTCAGCTCCTTCAATTCCTTCGGAGCCATGCGGTACGCAGCAATGGATACCGGTACTGTACATGCAAAGACCTCGATGCCAAACTCTACCTCACATACGGTGCGAACATCCTGCACCCTCAACTCATTGATCAAGGATTCATAACATAGGCCAAATAAGCCTGACATCCTGAATCCAATATTCGTCTTGCTTCCAAAACTGAAACAACATTAGACAAATCTTGGCATTCTCGCCAACAACCACCACCTCATAATCATCCGACAACCTCAAAGATATTCGTTTGGTCTCAAAATCCACCACAGCCCGATGTTCGGTCAACCAATCCATACCCAAAATCACATCAAAACCATGGAATAGTAACTCCATCAAGTCTACGACAAACACATATCCCTGGACCATCAGCGGACACCTACGATACAACCTTCTAACCATGACTGTCTCCCCAAGAGAACTAGTCACTCTAATACCCACATTAAGAATTTTAACAGATATATCGAGCAGCTCAGCATGCTCACTCAAAATGTATGAATGAGTATAACCATAATCAACCAACAAATACAACGACAAAGACTGTAGGGTAACAGTACCTGCAATCACATTGGTGTCATTGCGACCCTCACGGTGCGCATATGTTAAGTGTCTAAAAGTACTATTTTATTCACCTTTTCTATTCATATTATTGCTAGACTTAGGCTCATATTAGTTGCATTATTAGCCATTCATGCATGTTGGCATTGTTTCCTTGGTGGTTAAGCTTGATATCATATTTTGCTTAAATTTTGTGGAAAAAAGGTGCCGCCGATAGTTATTTTTGTGTGTGCAGAATCACTTGCCAAAGCAAGGCTGAAACCAGTTGTCAGGCCAATACAAGAAAGAGATACCGACGCAGTTGCCAGGGCAATGCATGAAGGAGATGCTGAGCTAGTTGCCAGGGCAATTGTCGATAAGGGATAAGATGATATGGCAGCCGAAATTGATGACTAGATAAACCCAAGATAACATGGAGCAAAGTTAAATCCCAAAGGAGTTTGATTTCCATGAAGAGGTCAAAGAGAAATTAAATCCCAAGAAGATAGGAGAAGATCTAGAAGGAATTTAAATATAATAAAGAATTATATTATTTAAAAGTATTTAATTCTAACTTAACTTCATCCTCAAAAAAGACCTTGACCTAGCCCTATAAATTGAGGACCAAGCCGTCACCTCAAGGAGGTGCAAAGGGGGAGAGAAATCGGCAAGAAGCTTTCAACCATTCTTCATCTTTTTCTTTCTTATTCGATTAGGTTTATGTTAGGGACTCTTTGTTTTTTGTTTCTTTTGAACCTAGCCATGAACTAAATCTATTTGGCTAAGGTTATTGCGTTTTGTGGTTGTGAGAAACAATTGGATTTTGTTCAGGTAATTGCACTTTCAATTCAAGGTTTACTCATTCTTGGTTTTTATTCTTGTTTGCGAGTGAATTGGGAGAGGATCTCGTGATTCTATCTATTTATCTAATATCGGGAGAGTTAGATTCAAGAAACGAATGAGTATGGTCTTTATTCAATCTATTGATGGTGAAGATTAATCCGGCTTAGGAATAAGTTAAGGATTTCAACGGCTAAGAGGAGAGCAAGATTGGTTGTTGTTCACCCTCTCTTTTGATTACATCTTCTTTTACTTTATTTCTTTCTAGTTTAGTTGTTAGTTAAAACTCCTACAATCATGTACTTGTGTTTTTACTTTTTACAGTGCAAGAGATTGAATTCTTGAAGTGGCACCAATCCCTGTGGAGACGATATCTTTTATACTATAACTTGCGACATGTACACTTGCACAATTGCGAACCACTTATTACGCGCAACAAGTTTTTGGCGCCGTTGCCGGGGATTGGCAATAGCGACTTTGTTTTTATTTTCTTGCACTTTTTATATTTATTTTTTAAGATTTGAAGGGTGAACAAACTTTGGTTTTGCATTGGTATATGACCAGGGCGAGACCGACTACACCAGAATATCCCTTTGATCCAGAAATCGAACGAACCTTGCAAAGACTCAGACAAAGGTTAAGAGTAGCAATGGCTAATCAAGACAGCAATATGAATCATGATGTTTCAACAAGAGGAAGAGTGATTTTTGCATGAAATAGAACTATTCGAGACTATCTAGAGGAAGATCTTGAAGGACTTAATCTAGGAGTTGTCACACCTGAAATTAAAGCCGACCACTTTGAGTTGAAACCGGTGATGTTCAATATGATCAACACAATTGGTCAATTTGGAGGCTCAGCAACTAAAGATGCACGACAACATCTTAAATCTTTCCTTGAGATTTGCAACTCATTCAAAATACAAGGAGTCACCCAGATGTTTTACGGCTAAGATTATTCCCCTATTCACTGAGGGATAGGGTGAAAGCATGGTTGAATAGTATTCCTGCCAGATCAATAGGATCTTGGACCGATCTTTGTCGTGATTCCTTTGCTCGATTTAATCCTACAAATTTGACTGATAAGCTTCATAACGAAATTACTTCTTTTCAGTAGGCAGATGATGGATCCATGTACGAGGCTTGGGAGCGATATAGAGAACTTCTACACAAATGCCCCCTACACGAGTTCCCAATGTGGACACAAGTAACAATGTTTTACAACATTGTGAATACACCAACAAAGATGATGCTAGATGCCTCGACAAACGACATACTCCTAGATAAGTCACCAGAGGAAGCAATGCAAATTCTAAACAGGCTCGCCAACAATGATTATTAGTTCCCATCTACTAGAAGAGGAGGAGTTAGACGCCAAGCCACAATACATGAACTGGGATCATCAGATTCAATTTCAGCACAATTGGCCACTCTAACCAAGATGGTCCAGAACATGCAGAAACAAAGCAACACACATGAGGTCAAGGTAGTAGATTCCTTTTGTGAGTTATGTGGTGGTAACCATAATTCTTCTGAATGTATGCAGAATCCAGAATCCAGCTTTTATGTGGGGAATTACAATCGGAACAACAATGTGATGTCCAACACATATAATCCCGCTTGGATTCCAACAATGCTCTAAACCAGAACAATCAGAATGCACAAGCATCAGGATTCCAGTAGAATATGCCACGACAACAGTTGTCGCAACAACAATCGACAACATCTAGTTCTTTGGAAAATTCTCTCAATGCTTTTATGTTGAAAACTGAATCTTATATGACTGGAAATAGTAACTTCATAAAAAGAACTGATGCTTTTATTAATAGGACCGAGATGAGATTGCAAAACCAAGAGGCGGCAATCAAATCATTGGAAACTCAAGTCAGACAATTTGCTCAAAATCTGAATACTAGACCGCAAGGAGGTTTACCCAGGGATACTAAAGTCGCAAGAGGAACTGGCCACGAGCAATGTAAGGCAATCACCACTAGAAGTGGCTGACAAAATAAGGAGGCTCAAGCTCGCTCATCAAAAAAACTCCACAAAAAGAACAAGATGAACTCAACAATAAAGCCTTAGATGCTGAACTAGGAAATGCCACAGCAACCCCAGTTGACGATGCCGCGACAACCAACGATAAGCATGCCTGAAATGAGCATGCCGTGGCAACCAGTGATAAGGATGCCACGACAACCCCAGTTGATGATGACTCGGCAACTCCAGTTGCCCCGGTAATGCCGTCAATCAGGTTCTAGACCAGTGAAAGGATTGCAGATATCCGACTTCCACCACCATTCCCACAAAGGTTAAAGCGACAAAAGCAAGAATATCAATTCAAGAAGTTTCTTGATATCCTAAAGCAAGTCCATATCAACTTGCCGTTGGTTGAGGCAATTGAAAAAATGCCTAACTATGCCAAGTTTCTGAAAGAAATTGTGTCCAAGAGAACAAGGTTAGGAGAGTTTGAAACATTTGCTGCAACAGAGGGATGCATGGCCATGTTGCACAATCGCATGACACCCAAGTTGAAAGATCCTGGAGTTTCACAATACCATGTTCTATCAGAAGCCACTATGTCGGGAAAGCATTATGTGACCTTGGAGCAAGCATAAACTTAATGCCTAAATCGGTTTTCCAGAAACTAGGAATCGGGAAGGCAAGACCTACAATAGTTATGCGATAGCTAGCCAACAGATCCTATGTGCATCCAGGGGGAAAAATTGAAGACATACTGGTAAAAGTTGATAAATTTATTTTTCCCGTTGACTTTATTATTTTGGATTGTGAAGCAGATGAGCATGCACCTATCATTCTCGGGAGACCCTTCCTAGCAACAGGGAGAACCTTGATCGATGTTGAAAAGGGAGAACTCACAATGAGGGTGAATGACCAGAAAGTTAAACTAAATGTGTTCCAAACACTAAGGCATGCCGATGATCCGAAAGAATGCCAACTTCTTCATGCCACGACAGAGTTTGACTTCGACGAGGAATTTAGTTGCCTCGACAACAACATTACCGATCAAGAGGAACATGAGGAGTATAAAGAAATGATCGATGAGGAACAACAAGAAGAGGCAAATTGGTTAGTCAATCGACCAAGTACATTCTTTGAACCACTGGATTACTCAAGTAAGGAAGGTAAACTCGAAAAGCTCTCCATTGAACAACCACCGATTCTTGAGTTGAAATAGTTGCCAGGGCAACTAAAATATGCTTACGTGGGAACCGATAATACATTGCCTGTAATTATTTCCTCTAAGTTATAGCCTGATCAAGAAAAGAAGCTGATTAACATGCTGATGCTACACAAGAAGGCAATAGGGTGGACGATTGCCGACTTGAAAGGAATTAGCCCAACAGTGTGCATGTATAAGATTTTGTTGGAAGATGATCAAAAACCTTCAATTGAGGCCCAGAGGAGATTGAATCATGCCATGAAAGGGGTTGTAATGAAAGAAATCATCAAGTGGCTTGACGCCAGCATCATATACCCTATCTCTGATAGTACATGGGTAAGTCCGGTACAATGTGTACCAAAAAAGGGAGATATAATAGTGGTAAGTAATGAAAACAATGAACTCATTCCAACCAAGACTGTGATCGGTTGGAGGGTTTGTATGGATTACCGAAAGCTAAACAAAGCCACTAGGAAAGATCACTTCTCATTACCCTTTATTGATCAAATGCTTGACCCTCTTGCAGGTAAACCCTTTTATTGTTTTCTTGATGGTTATTCAGGTTACAATCAAATTGCCATAGCACTAGAAGATCAAGAAAATACAACCTTCACATGCCTATACGGTACTTATGCTTTTCGAAAAATACCGTTCGGATTGTGTAATGCCCTGGCAACCTTCCAAAGATGCATGATGGCACTCTTTTCAAACATGGTCAAAGACTTCCTTGAAATCTTCATGGATGATATTTTGGTATTTGGTAATGACTTCGACAGTTGCCTCGGCAATTTAGAGAAGGTGTTGGCAAGATGTGAAGAATCTGATTTAGTCCTTAATTGGGAGAAGTGCCATATTATGGTAGATGAAGGAATTGTGCTCGGCCACAAGATTTCATCCAAGGGAATCAAAGTAGAAAAAGCCAAGGTGGACGTGATCGAGAGATTACCCCCACCAAGTTTAGTTAAATGAATCCGAAGCTTTCTTGGACATGCAGGTTTTTACAGGAGGTTTATTCATAATTTTTCTAATATTACTAAACCCTTGTGTAATTTGCTTGAACATGATAAAACCTTCAACTTTGATGATTCTTGCGCTCAAGCATTCAAAACCCTGAAGGAAAAGCTTACTTCAGTACCCATTGTCGTTCCACCCGATTGGACATTACCTTTTGAGCTCATGTGTGATGCGAGTGATTTTGTGGTAGGAGCAGTCCTAGGCCAACGCACAGGTAAGATCTTTCATGTGATAAACTACGCTAGTAAAACTCTTAATAGAGCTCAAGTAAATTACACAATAACAGAGAAAGAGTTACTAGCCGTAGTTTTTGCATTTGACAAGTTTTGATCCTATTTGATTGGTACAAAGGTAATTGTTCACACAGACCATTCGACAATTAAGTATATGTTTGCTAAAAAGGCTGCCAAACCTTGTTTGATTCGTTGCCGATCACTTATCACTCTTAGCACGCAATAGGGTGGAGGACGCGAATTTAGATGTATGTGATGCACTCCCGAATGAGCAATTGTTAGTTGCCTCGGTAACCCCTGATGCCTCGGCAACCACCATCGGGCACGCCTCGACAACCCTCGACGCCTCGGCAAACCTTGACGCCTCAACAACTCTAGATGCGCATGCCTCGACAACCACAAAAGTAGTTTCCACGGCAACCACTGATGCCTCGGCAATACCCTGGTACGCTGATTTAGTTAATTTCCTTGTTTGTGGTATTTTACCTTATGGACTTACTCACCAAGGAAAGAAGCGGTTCAGCCATGATGCTAAGCATTATTTATGGGACGAGCCTCTTTTGTTTAAACAATGTGCAGATCAGATTATACGATGATGTGTCCCTGAAGAGGAGCAGCAGAATGTACTCCGGCAATGCCATTCTTCACCCTATGGAGGACATTTTGGAGGAACATGTATCGCGGCCAAAGTTTTCCAATCCAGTTTGTATTGGCCAAAACTATACAAAGATGCGCAAGAGTTTTACAAGCAATGTGATCATTGCCAGAGGACGGGCAATATCTCTAGACGACATGAGATGCCTCTCCAAAACATCTTTGAGGTGGAATTGTTCGAAGTATGGGGGATTGATTTTATGGGACCTTTCCCATCTTCATTCGGCAACCTCTACATTCTACTTGTCGTTGACTACGTGTCTAAATGGGTTGAGGTAGCTGCAGTTCCCGCCAATGATTCCAAGACCGTGCAACGATTCTTGCAGAAAAATATATTTACACAGTTTGGATGCCGGAGCAATTATCAGTGATGAATGCAAGCACTTTGACAATAGACTTATTGCCAAGATGTTGCAACGCTTCAGCGTGTCACACAAAATTGCCATGGCATATCATCCACAAACTAATAGGCAAGCAGAAATTTCTAACAGAGAATTGAAGAATATCCTCAAGAAGGTTATAAATCATTCCCAAAAAGATTGGTCTACAAGACTAGACGAAGCACTTTGGGCTTACCGAACTACATTCAGAACACCTCTAGGAATGTCCCAGTTTCGCCTCGTCTATGGCAAGACTTGTCACTTATCGGTGGAAATCAAACACAAAGCATATTGGGCAATCAAGACCGTGAATATGGATTGGGAGAGCGCCAGACAAAAGCGTTTACTAGATCTCAACGAGATGGAAGAATTCCGTGCACTCGCCTATGACAATGCACGAATCTACAAGGAGAAAACAAAGCAATGGCATGATAAGAAACTATTGCCGCAGCAATTCATGCGAGGGCAACTAGTTCTCCTATTCAATTCTCGGCTGAAACTTTTCCCGGGAAAAATGAAATCAAGATGGTCGGGACCATTCGAAGTTGTCAAACCATTCTCCCATGGTGTCGTGATAATCAAGTCTACCACTGACGAACATGAATTCAAAGTTAATGGACAAAGATTGAAGCACTATAACGGTGCCCATGTGGAATGTAACAAAGAAGTGGTCATCTTAGGAGATGCATGAGCATGCTCTCCTTTAGATATTTTCTTTTTATTTTTAGTTTTCTTTTATTCGAACTTATTATATTTATATTTTTATTAATTTCGATTATTTATTTTTTTAGGATAGATTTATTTATTTTCTGTAGGTTAAGACTACATCTTTCTTTCATATTTATTTAATTATTTATTGAATTTTAGGTTTAAGAATTTCTTTGCACATCTTTATTTATTTATTTTTATTTTATTTACTAGTTTATCTTTAATTTTAATCTTTATTTTATTTGTTTTTGAAGTGTAGGAAAAGAGTTTAAGATGAAGAGGAATTTGATTCAAGAAGGAAGTTTCTTCAACAAGGAAACTAATGGGTTAAATCTAAGGCTTATATTAAGTCTCCAATTTACCCTAATTCTCCTACATAGCCGGCCAAACCCTTCCCCAAATCCCTTTGCTGCCCCTTCCCCCAATTAACACCCTTGTTTTCTTCCCTTCCTCATACATTCTATTTTTGCATAATCGCATCGTTAACATTGGAAAAATTATTTGTGATGAGATTTTTGCATGTAGCACAAAAAACCAGGGTTCTCTCTTCTTCCCTTGCTTAATTTCGAATATTTGCAAGGAGATACATGTCCCAAGTGAGTCAACTGATGAAAAGGCCATACCAAAGTCCAGTTGGAATCGAGCACAAATTCGAAAGCTAATAGGAGAGGCACTGGTAAAATCGCCAACACCTTCAGTCACCGCGGCAACTCCTTCCACCTCGGCAACTCCTAATGCCCAAGCAATTGATGCCCGGGCAACTCGGCCAACAACCCCAGGACAACTTGAAGCACTCTTACAACCATTGGAGAACCGCCTTAGGCAAATTGAAGACTGGAAACTAATGTTCATGCGGTACATGAAGGATCGCAACAATGCCATCACCCAAGTCATCCTGGAAAAGTACCTGGACAGCTGCGTGCTATTCCCTATCTTTCCTGTCGAAATCCTTGCCACGACAACCATTGAAGTTGTTGCCATGGCAACCGCAACAGATGATGCCGCGACAACCTACATTGCGCTTACCCAAGCAGTTGCCGTGGCAACCAACACTAAAGATGCCGCGACAACCAAAGCTAAAGAAACCCCGGCAACCACTGCAAAAGCCAAAGGTAAAGCACCTATGCCCAAATCAACTCGTACTAAATCATTGTCCAATTTTTCAGATTCAGACGAGTCCTCCATTGTACCAACAAAGACCACACCAGTCGACTCCTCTAAGCCAAAGCGAAAAGCCAATGAGATTGAGGAAGAGGATGATAAGGACTATGAGGACACCCTCGTATGAGGATCGATTCCACCATCGGCAACAAGAAAGTAACCACCGCGTTCAAGCAAAAGAATCAAGACACCAGCCAAAAGGAAACAATCATCAACGACGATGAACTCTCGGAGTAAGTCCTCGTTTGCGTTTTACTTTTCTTTTATTTTTATTTTTATTTTTATTTTTATTTTTATTTTTATTTTTATTTTTATTTTTATTTTTCTTTGTTACATGCATTGAGGACAATGCCTAACTCGAGTTTGGGGGGATTGTTACTAGTTAGTTGTCATGTTTAGTTGCATCCATCTTAAGTATTGCATATAGGATACATAAATTGCTTGCCATGCCTTTGGTTGGAACAAGAATTTCCTAGATTTAATGAATATCCGATGATGACATTGCCAATGTACTTAATTGATAGAACTTTTTATTCTAGGATAAATGTGGAAACACTTAGAATCTTACTATGATGCTAAACTTGATGAAACACTGTTGTGGCTTGATTAATTTAAGGAATTCTAGCGAACTTAGGTTGATAGTTAAAAAATTGGTGGATTAGAATAAAAATTGGATGAATGCTAGAGTTGCCCGAAATTGGCTCTAGTATGTGCTAAAAATTGATCGCTAGAGGTACCCAAAACCTGCTCTAGTCGAATAAATTAATTAACTTAAGAAAACTAAAAATAAAACACTAGAGGTGCCCGAAACCGGCTCTAGTTAAAACATGTTAAAAGAACCCAAGGAAGTAATTTGAAAACCTCTTGTTTGCATAGAATCCAAAAAATCAACTTGCACACAACTCCGCACACACTCACAAGCATTATCGTTTGATTCCGAGTAATTCCTAAGTTGTCCGAAAAATGAAAAGCCAATCATACTTTGTGCCACGGTTCTGAGGATTGAAATCAAGTTCAAATCTAAGTTTGTGAAAATTGAAGTCTTGGCGGGTAATTATTAATTTTGCATTGCTTGAGGACAAGCAATAGTTCGAGTTTGGGGGTGTGTTAAGTGTCTAAAAGTACTATTTTATTCACCATTTTTATTCATATTATTGCTAGACTTAGGCTCATATTAGTTGCATTATTAGTCATTCATGCATGTTTGCATTGTTTCCTTGGTGGTTAAGCTTGATATCATATTTTGCTTAAATTTTGTGGATAAAGGGTGCTGCCGATAGTTATTTTTGTGTGTGCAGAGTCACTTGCCAAAGCAAGGTTGGAACCAGTTGCCAGGGCAATACAAGAAGGAGATACCGACGTAGTTGCTAGGGCAGTGCATGAAGGAGATGTCGAGCTAGTTGCCAGAGCAATTGTCGATAAGGGATATGATGATATGGCAGCCGAAATTGATGACTAGATAAACCCAAGATGACGTGGAGCAAAGTTAAATCCCAAAGGAGTTTGATTTCCATGAAGAGGTAAAAGAGAAATTAAATCCCAAGAAGTTAGGAGAAGATCTAGAAGGAATTTAAATATAATAAAGAATTATATTCTTTAAAGTATTTAATTCCAACTTAACTTCCACCTCAAGAAAGACCATGACCTAGCCCTATAAATTGAGGACCAAGCCATCACCTCAAGGAGGTGCAAAGGGGGAGAGAAATTGGCAAGAAGCTTTCAACCATTCTTCATCTTTTTCTTTCTTGCTCGATTAGGTTTATGTTAGGGACTCTTTGTTTTGTGTTTCTTTTGAACCTAGCCATGAACTAAATCTATTTGGCTAAGGTTATTGTGTTTTGTGGTTGTAAGAAACAATTGGATTTTGTTTAGGTAATAAGAGATTGCACTTTCAATTCAAGGTTTACTCATTCTTGGTTTTTATTCTTGTTTGTGAATGAATTGGGAGAGGATCTCGTGATTCTATCTATTTTTCTAATATCGGGAGAGTTAGATTCAAGAAACGAATGAGTATGGTATTTATTCAATCTATTGACGGTGAAGATTAATCCAGCTTAGGAATAAGTTAAGGATTTCAACGGCTAAGAGGAACGCAAGATTGGTTGTTGTTCACCCTTGATTCACGCAGGGATGTATTGTCAAGGCATGCACAATTAGCTAGAGTTTTGACTTAGGATAAGAAAAAACAATTGAAGAACGTCATACCGAACCTTGAAGTTGCTGCCCAGCTGCCCAAATAGTTGCCCAGCCAGTTGCCCAGGCAAACCGTTCGATTAGTTGCCAAGGCAACTCAGCTGCGCAAGTTGCCATGGCAACTGAGTTGCCCTTGCACTCTTTTACCAAGACGATCCAATTGGCTATCACACCTGAACTCACGATAACCTGACCTATTCCCTCTCTTTTGATTACATCTTCTTTTACTTTATTGCTTTCTAGTTTAGTTGTCAGTTAAAACTTCTACAATCGCCTACTTGTGTTTTTACTTTTTACAGTGCAAGAGATTGAATTCTTGAAGTGGCACCAATCCCTGTGGAGACGTTATCTTTTATACTATAACTTGAGATGTGTACACTTGCACAATTGCGGAGAACTTATTACACACAACAACATACACCCTAGCTGGTCCACCTCCCTTAGGATATATATCAATAGTATGAGCTACAGTCCTCTATCCACAATCTCGACGCTGAAACGGTCTACGGTGATAACCACAACCACGTTGCAGAGCAACAATAGGTGCATCACCCTGCCCACCTCGAGCCAACAACGGAAATCACACCTCTGATGGTCGCCTGACCCACAACTACAACAAGCAATAGCCACCACAGGCGTAGGTGTCTGACCCTCCCTGGCCAAATGCGGGCAATATCGCCTCAAATGGTCTCGGGATCCACAAACCCAACAAGTGCTAAACGGTCTCTAACCTAGGACCCTGCCCCTCGACTCCACGTCCCACAACACCTCCGCCATGCCTCAGCTTCGGGCGAAACCTCCTGTCACGGTGTTTCTTGGCCTGGCCACCGCTATAACCCGAATCAACAGCTCTCTTACCCGAGCTAGAACCTCGCAATCCAGATGCCAAACCCAAATTCTGCTCCACATCCTTAGCTCGTAAAACTAGCACACCAAAGTTGGTGTACTCAACAGCGAGCATGTATGTCTTAACATCTTGCACAAGCCCATATCAAAAATAATCACATCGAGTATGCTCGTTAGGAACCAACTCAGGTGCATACTGACTCAACCTCATGAACTGCACCTCATACTCCGCAACAGACATACTGCCCTGCACCAAATTTATAAACTCATGCTTCTTCTCGTTCTGATATCGGACTCCCAAAAACTTCTTCCGAAATGCTTCATAAAAGAACTCCCAGGTCACATCATCCGTCGCCATAACGGATATCGTGGTAGTCCACCATGTATAAGCATTACCCTGCAGCAAGGAAACAGCACAGCCTAGCTTACGAGCATTGGTGCACCCTATCTGGCTCAGTATCCTCTCAATACTGGCCAACCAGCCCTCAGAAGCCTCAGGCGACAACCCTCGGAACTCAACTCTGCCCAAACTACGAAGACGCTCAAGCAGCAAACCTTGCCCCTCAACCGGTGGTGCTGGCACATGAACACCCACAACTATTGCCTGAAACGCACTGGTCATGGCCTGTATCATCGGTGCCATATCACCCATTCCTGGCCTAGCCGGCACAGGTGATACTTGCTCCACTCCCTCAGGTGGATTAGGTAGGGGCGGCGGCAACCCTCCAAGAGTTACAACTTCTCCTTCATCATCCTGCACAGCAGCAACAACAATCGCACTAGATTGCAACTCTCTCCTCGGTCCCATCGTGCTAAAATATATCTAAGGCATGATAATCATTTCAAAACAAAATAGTCAGGCCAGCCTCAAGCAAGGATCCAAGACTTCCATTTAAAAAATCAAAACTTTCCAGACTATAATAACAAGGTAATAGGTACCCCAAAACATATCCAACATAGCATACAACAACCAACATTCATATATGAATCACCGTGCATATCAACCAGCGTACATACAACAATCACCGTGCAAATCAAACATGGTAACAACACAACAACCTCCTAAATGAACCTAACCTATCTCTGATGCCACCAAATGTAACCCTCTTGACCCGACCTAGACACCCAATCGAGCCAAGAAGGCTACATTAGGTTTGACGTAGCAAACCAAAGAGATACAACCAAACCCGATCCATTTTTTTCTTTTTATCTTATCTAGATGCTAATTATTAACCCTACATGTTCGTGCAGACATTAAGTGCAACCCCAACTCAATCGGGCATCAATTTGACATCTAATTTATCACTTTTGCAACTTAGGGACCAAATTGCAATCACAGAGAATTTCAGGATTAAAACTCATTTTTTAAGTTACTAATCTTTAATTAGTCAGATTCCAAACTTTCATCTCAAATTTTAGCTCAATCTGATCATTCTACCACATATAATTTCATAGGCAAGATTCAGGACTAAAATGCAAAGAAATCAAAACTGCCCAAAGGTGACATTCACTGGAAAATAGTCATCCGTATCAAAACGGGTAAGCCCGTACCGATACGGTCTAAAAAACACCGTTTCGATACACCACCAAGCTGTATCAGTACGCCTAACTGAAATACCGAACTTTTGAAATATTTTAAACCGTACCAATACGGTTTTTTTGGTGTTTCGATACGCAGGTTCAAGTTGCCAAAATGAATTCTAGAGGCTAAATCTCGTATCGAAACGCCCATCCTCATACTGGTACGCCGGGCCAAATTTGCCTAGGCGTATCGAAACGCACATGACCCATACCGATCCCACAAGCTTGAAATTGTCTAGCCGTATCGATACGGTCCCCCGCGTATTGGTACGCCTGGGCCTGTAATGTCACATTTGGCTGATTTTTCATCCCAAAAGCATACTCAAACCACTCCAACATGCTTTAAACACAATACTAACATATCAAACATATCTCATGCTAACTAACTTCACATATCTAACAACACCACAAGGATTCATGCATCAAATAGGAAATCTATAGGCATGCTTCCTAATATGCATCCAACCCACATATCAAAAAGTAAACCAGCACAAAAAATAATCCTTAAAGGCCATTTACAACCCAAAAGCAACTAAAGAAACATGCTCAAACAGGGAGTTCCACAAAACATCTCCCAAAACACGACAAGTACCCCATTGCCCTTATTCATTATAGTCTAAACCAAACATACTTTGGAAACAAGTCTTGCCAAGATCCCCTTGCTTCTTGCTGCCTTCCAAGACATCAATTATCTGCATTGATGGACAACGAGAGCGTAAGCACACAAGGCTTAGTGAGGAGTGCTTAAAAACAACACCATCAATACATTTAAAACTATTTACATAACATCATCCTTTAAAACATCATCATGCCCCTTTTTAAACATGCACTTTACATCATTTAAACCAACATATTAAACCATATGCTACATGTATCATTATTCAACAGCAAGTTACATTGTTAACCCTCCACTTAAGCCTTCCCATGCATTACTACCAAATGCAAAGCTTAAGGAGAAACATGTATAAATCACATTATACAATAAAAACATTTCAATGATACAACAACAATTATATTGGCTTTCAAGTGATCATTAACAAGCTCAATAACGAAAGAGTACATCGGATACACGGATTCAACAAGTGTTAACCCAACACTTCAAGCCATCTCAACCGGAATAGTGATACAATCACAATCGTGGTACATTAACAACCGGGTATAATAACAACTGGGTACCATAACAACCCACGGGAACATCCACCCCAATCATAGGTTAGACGCTTAATCCACTAACAGGAGTATTCAGTATTGTTTAACCCTTCTACCGTTAGGGTACTTGGATGGAGTATTCAGTACACCGTATAACCCCTCAACATCTAAGGCGACTTATTTACAGTGCACTCAATCCTATGGCCGGCCAACTATATCAATAAAAATTTTAAGACCACGTCACTTGCCAATATAATTAACCAAATAACATTTACCTCACGGTTTTTAACAAGCATTAAACCATGTCATTTCCAAAGCAACAACCATGCTTTAAAACACAAGTATAAACCACATACTTACAAGGATCACTTACCATGTGCATCCTTCAGCATTTCATGCTTAAAAATAGTAAATCAAACTATTTAAAACATGTTTAAACAGTAGGTAACATGTAAATTAAAACAAGTGCATAAAACTATTTCAAACTAGCACGACCGAGAGAGAAAACCACTTTATACTTACTTCCGAGTCTAGGTAAGCATTTCAAGCTCTACCTTAACTCCCAAAACACTGTTCCCATAACATCAAAACGCTTTAAACCATGATTTCACTAACCGATACGCGAAACCTCGATTCGCCGACGTGAAATCAAGTATCTAAAGCCTCCAACACTTCTCCAATCACTTCCGGATCAACCTCCCCTATTTTTACCACAAAAGAATAGAGGATTAATACATCATAATGCATTCTAAACATAGCAACTACAATCCTTCTCGGATTTCCCCAACACCTTCATAATTAACCCTTCACAACAACCGAAAACATAACCAAAACACTTCGATTCACAACCCAGCCAACATCTATCAAACTAACATCACTTTTAACACCAAAACACATCTAAAAATAGATTCAAAACAACCTACCACCTTTAGCAACCTTACAACCATATAAACACCACAAAACCTCAAAACTAACAACCTAAACAAATAGAGATTCTTAAGTTTCGGGATTCCATTGCTAAAAATCACTTATCAACATTATTAAACACCCAAAATATGAATCAAAGCAACCTTACTTACTGGAAATCAGATCCAATTCGCGAATCAACTCATTTCCCCCAAATAACTCAATTAAACATTGGAAAATCATCAAAATCATATTAGAAACACAAAAACAAGGATCAAATGCTTGGGAATTTCAATAAAGAACCATACAATAGAGGAGATCTCGGACCTTACCCCTATTGTGAAGTTTCTCCTTCAATTGATTTGTGAAAAGTTAAGAAAACACAAGATTATTGTAAGATTTTGTATAGACAATCTTTATAAAACAATTTGAAACAATAAAATCAAGTTAGAAACCACCTCACCTCTGGAAATTTGATGAAAAACTGAGTGTTTGGCTGGGGAGAGAATGGAGAGAAAAAGTTGAGAGAAAATGACGTGATTTTTGTTTTGGAAAAGATAACTAACTTTTTAACAAAATCCTCTTTAATTACTAATTAAACCACATGTTAAAATAAGTCAAATCAACGGAGAAATCATCAGAAACCATTTGGTAAAATAGCTCCTTAAAGATTCTAAGTATTTGACCCTTTTCATTTTACTCACTAGAAAATCACAGTTTTCAAAACTTTCATTTTGGTCACTAACCAAAATGTCCATCTTCCAAAACCTATTTTTCAAAATTGATTCAACCATTATTAAATATATAATTAATAATGATTTTAAGCATTTTTCCAACACCAAAAATATACGATCCTGAAACTGACTCGAATCTCTACTCCAGTCCACCGAACCGTCTAATAAACCCTCTAAAATGCTAAGCCCTAAAACCAAGGCGTTACACACATGGGGCATGGTTTTCCGCGGTTAGCTAGGGAAAGTTAGGCTCTTGCACCTGCTGTTGTGCCATAGAAAGGTTATGGGTGCGGTCGAGGATATTTTTAGCGTAGGGAGGATGGTCAAAGAATAGTTGCTCGTACCATAGCGGTTCAACCTGAGGGTGGTGGACCGGTAAGGGTTTTTGCACATCGTGTAGGAAGGAATGATACTGATGTGATTGTAGGTACATTTACCTTGTATTTCATACCAATTCTTTCTTTAATAAATTCTGGTTCTACACATTCATACATCTTGTGCAAACATGCATCTTTACTTGATATACCTGTAGAAGTGTTAGATGTTGGTATGTGTTGCACGTAATAAGTGCTCTGCAATTGTGAAAGTGTACACGTCGCAAGTTATAGTATAAAAGATATCGCCTCTATAGGGATTGGTGCCACTTCAAGAATCTAAACTCTTGCACTGTAATAAGTAAAAAAAAACATAAGTAGATGATTGTAGGAGTTTAACTAACAACTAAACTAGAAAGCAAATAAGTAGAAGAAGATGTAATCAAATGAGAGAGAATAGGCCAGGTTATCGTGAGTTGAGGTGTGATAGCCGATTGGATCGTCTTGGTAAAAGAGTGCAAGGGAAACTCAGTTGTCGTGGCAACTTTCGCAGCGGGGTTGCCTTGGCAACTAATCGAGGGTTGCCTGGGCGACTAGCTGGGCAACTACTTGGGCGGCTGGGCAGCAACTTCAAGGTTCGGTAGAGCGTTCTTCAATGGTTTCTTCTTATCCCTAAGTCAAAACTCTAGCTATTTGTGCATGCCTTGATAATACATCCCTGCGTGAATCAAGGGTGAACAACAACCAATCTTGCGCTCCTCTTAGCCGTTGAAATCCTTAACTTATTCATAAGCCAGATTAATCTTCACCATCAATAGATTGAATAAAGACCATACTCATTCGTTTCTTGAATCTAACTCTCCCGATATTAGATAAATAGATGAAGTTACGAGATCCTCTCCCAATTCACTCGCAAACAATAATAAGAACCAAGAATGAGTAAACCTTGAATTGAAAGTGCAAAATCTTATTACCTAAACAAAATCCAATTGTTTCTCACAACCACAAAACACAATAACCTTAGCCAAATAGATTTAGTTCATGGCTATGTTCCAAAGAAACACAAGACAAAGAATTCCTAGCATAAACCTAATTGAACAAAGAAGAAAAAGATGAAGAATGGTTGAAGCCTCTTTGTCGAAATCTCCCCCTTTGATCTTGTCGAAATTTCTCTCCTCTCTCCCCTTTTTGGAGTTGACGACTTGGTCTCAATTTATAGGGCTAGGTCAAAGTCTTTTTTGAGGAGAAAGTTAAGTTGGAATTAAATATCTTTAAAGAATATAATTCTTTATTATATTTAAATTCCTTCTAGAACTTCTCCTATCTTCTTGGGATTTAATTTCTCTTTAACCTCTTCATGGAAATCAAACTCCTTTGGGATTTAACTTTGCTCCACGTCATCTTGGGATTATCTAGTCATCAATTTCGACTACCATATCATCTTTTCCCTCATCGAAAATTGCCCTGGCAACTAGCTCGGCATCTCCTTCATGCATTGCCCTGGCAACTAGCTCGGCATCTCCTTCATGCATTACCCTGACAACTGGTTCCAGCCTTGCTTTGGTAAGTGATTCTGTACACACACACAAAACACACCAAAGCAGTATATTTTTCCACAAAATTAAGCAAAATATGAAATCAAGCTTGTCCACCAAGGAAACGATGCAAACATGCATGAATGGCTAATAATGCAACTAATATGAGCCTAAGTCTAGAAATAATATGAATAAAAAGGGTAATAAAAATAGTACTTTTGAACACTTAACACACCCCCAAACTCGAACTATTGTTTGTCCTCAAGCAATGCAAACAAATAATTACCTGCCAAGACTTCAATTTTCACAAACTTAGCTTTGAACTTGATTTCAATTCTCAGAACCGTGGCACAAATTATGATTGGCTTTTCATTTTTTGGAAAACTTAGGAGTTACTCAGAATCAAACTATAATGCTTGTGAGTGTGTGCGGAGTTGTGTGCAAGTTGATTTTTCGGATTCTATGTAAACAAGAGGTTTTCAAATTACTTCATTAGGTTCTTTTAACATGTTTTAACTAGAGCTGGTTTCGGGCACCTCTAGTGTTTTGTTTTTAGTTTTCTTAAGTTAATTAATTTATTCGACTAGAGTCAGTTTCGAGCACCTCTAGCGATCAATTTTTAGCACATAGTAGAGCCAATTTCAGGCACCTCTAGTGATCAATTTTTATCACATACTAGAGCCAATTTCGGGCACCTCTAGCATTCATCCAATTTTTATTCTAATCCCCCAATTTTTTAACTATCAACCTAAGTTCGCTAGAATTCCTTAAATCAATCAAGCCACATAGTGTTTCATCAAGTTTAGCATCATAGTACGATTCTAAGTGTTTCTATGTTTATCCTAGAATAAAACGTTCTATCAATTAAGTACATTGGCAAAGTCATCATCGGATATTCATCAAATCTAGGAAATTCTTGTTCCAACTAAAGGCATGGCAAGCAATTAAGTATCCTAAATGCAATACTTAAGATGAATGCAACTAAACATGGTAACTAACTAATAACAATCCCCCCAAACTCGAGTGAGGCATTGTCCTCAATGCATGCAACAAAGAAAAAATAAAAATAAAGAAAAGTAAAATGCAAACGATGACTTAATGTGAGAGTTCGTCATCGTGGATGATTAGTTTCCTTTTGGTCGGTGTCTTGATTCTTTTGCTTGAACGCGGTGGTTGCTTCCTTGTTGCCGATGGTGGAATCGATCCTCATACGGGGTTATCCTCATTGTCCTCTTCATCAATGTCATTGGCTTTTCGCTTGGGCTTGGAGGATTTGATTGGTGCGGTCTTTTTTGGTACAATGGAGGACTCGTCTGAATCTAAAAAATCAGACAATGATTCAGTACGAGTTGATTCAGGTATAGGTATTTTACCTTTGGCTTTTGCCGTGGTTGTTGGGGCGTCTTTAGCTTTGGTTGCCGTGACATCTTCAGTGTTGGTTGCTATGGCAACTGCTTCATTGGTTGTCGTGGCAAGGATTTCGGTAGGAAAGATTGGGAACGGTACGCGGCTGTCCGGGTACTTTTCCAGGATGACTTGGGTGATGGCATTGTTGTGTTCCTTCATGTACCGCATGAACATTAGTTGTCGTTCTTCAATTTGCCTAAGGCTGTTCGCCAACGGTTGTAAGAGTGCTTTAAGTTTTCCTGGGGTTGCTGGCCGAGTTGCTCGGGCATCAGTTGCTTGGGCATTAAGGGTTGCCGAGGCGGCAGGAGTTGCCACGGTAATTGAAGGCGTTGGGGATTTTACCGGTGCCTCTCCCATTAGCTTTTGGATTTGTGCTCAATTCCAACCGGACTTTGGTAGGGCCTTTTCATCAGTGGACTCACTTGGGACATGCATCTCCTTGCAAAGATTGGAAATTAAGCAAGGGAAGAAAAGAGAACCCTTGTCTTTTGTGCTACATACAAAAATCTCATCACAAATAATTTTTCCAATGTTAATGATGCGATTATGCAAGATAGAATGTATGAGCAAAAGACGAGGTGTATCAACGATGGTATTGTGTGTTGTGGGATTTAAAGAAGTTTTAACAAACTTATTCCATAATTTTGCCTCGGGTTTAAGCCAAAGGCGATTTACCGTGCCCTTGTATTTACCGTCATTCCAATGAGTTCCCGGTAGAGTGAGTTCTTGAAGCACCTTGTCGAGTTACTTGGGCATGAGTTGATCAACAAATGATTGATGCTCGTCCTTCTCAATGTAGAGCCCGTAAAAGGTGTTGATGGTTTCGGGGCTTATGAGTATAGCCTTGTCACGAACAAAAAGATAAGGATTATCCGGGTTAGGTGAGTGAGCATAGAATTCTCTTACCCATGAGATGTTACCCAGCTTCGATTGATGGCAAAAGATTTGCCACTTTTGATGTGCAATCCTTTCGAAGATGAATGGTTCAAGGCCGAAATCTTGATGAGAGTTGGAGTATTTAAAGCCTTGTTCTTCGCAAATCTTCCGGCTTTCAAACTTGGAGTGAAATCTTTCTTGAACCACCGGTGTAGCAAACTTCTTGTATCTTGGTTCTTTGGAGGAACTTGGATGAACCAAAAATTCAATTTTGGATGCCAAGGATGATCTTGGTTGTGAGTTTGGTAAAAGCAAAGAAAAGAAAGCAAAAAAAACTAAAGAGTTGCAAGATGAAAAGTAGGAATAGGTTTCTTGGAAGTTAAGGGTGATGAGTTAAATAGAAAAGATAGGTAGTAAATATGGTGGGTGAGATTAATTTTGGAATAAAGAAAGAAAAAGGGTTTTGATTTTGGGGTAGGTGACGGCTAGGGGGTTTATTTAGGGTAAATTGGAGGTTTAATATAAGCCTTAGATTCAGCCCATTAATTTCCTTGTTGAAGAAGTTTCCTTCTTGAATCAAAATTTCTCTTTATCTTGAACTCTTTTCCTACAATTCAAAAACAAATAAAATAAGGATTAAAATTAAAGATAAACTAATAAAAGAAAATAAATAAAGATGTGAAAAGAAATTATTAAACTTAAAAAGATAAATATGAAAGAAAGATGTAGTTTTAATCTTAAAGAAAATAAATCTATCCTAAAAAGAACAAATAATCGAAATTAAATAATAATAAAAAAATAGTTCGAAAAGAAAAAAATAAAAATAAAAATGAAAATAAAAAGAAAATATTGAAAGGAGAGCATGCTCATGCATCTCCTAAGGTGACCACTTCTTTGTTACGTTCCACATGGGCGCCGTTGTAGTGCTTCAATCTTTGTCCATTAACTTTGAATTCATGTTCGTCAGTGATGGACTTGATTATCACGGCACCATGGGAGAATGGTTTGACAACTTCAAATGGTCCCGACCATCTTGATTTCAGTTTTCCCGGGAAAAGTTTTAGCCGAGAATTGAATAAGAGAACTAGTTGCCCTGGCATGAATTGTCGCGTGAATAGTTTCTTGTCATGCCACTGCTTTGTTTTCTCCTTATAGATCCGTGCATTGTTATAGGCGAGTGCAAATAATTCTTCTATCTCGTTGAGGTCCAACAAACGCTTTTGTCTGCCACTTTCCCAATCCATATTCACGGTCTTGATTGCCCAATATGCCTTATGTTCGATTTCCACCGGTAGATGGCATGTTTTGCCATAGACAAGTCAGAAGGGGGACATACCTAAGGGTGTTTTGAATGCAGTACGATATGCCCAAAGTGCGTCATCTAGTCTTACTGACCAATCCTTCTTAGAGGGATTTACAACTTTCTCGAGTATACCCTTCAATTCTCGGTTGGAAATTTCTGCTTGCCCATTGGTTTGTGGGTGATATATCGTGGCAATATTGTGAGATACACCAAAGTATTGTAACATCTTGGCGATGAGTTTGTTGTCGAAACACTTGCCTTCATCACTGATAATTGCTATCGGTATCCCAAACCGTGTAAATATGTTTTTCTACAAGAATCGTTGCACGGTCTTGGAATCGTTGTTGGGAACTGTAGCTGCCTCAAGCCATTTAAACACGTAGTCGAAGGCAAGTAGAATGTAGAGGTTGTTGAATGAAGATGGGAAATGTCCCATAAAATTAATCCCCCATACATCGAACAATTCCACCTCGATGATGTTTTGGAGTGGCATCTCATGTCGTCTAGAGATATTGCCTGTCCTCTGGCAACGATCACATTGCTTGTAAAATTCTTGGGCATCTTTGTACAATGCTGGCCAATACAAACTAGATTGCAAAACTTTGGCCGCTGTACGTGTTCCTCCAAAATGTCCTCCACAGGTGAAGAATGGCATTGCCGAAGTACGTTCTGCTACTCCTCTTCAGGGATACATCGGGGTATAACCTGATATGCACATTGTTTAAACAAAAGAGGCTCGTCCCAAAAATAATGCTTAGCATCATGGCAGAACCGCTTCTTCCCTTGGTGAGTAAGGCCATAAGGTAAAATACTACAAACAAGGAAATTAACTAAATCCGCATACCAGGGTATTACCGAGGCATACGCGTCCATGGTTGCTGAAGCGTCGAGGGTTGCTGAGGCATGCACATCCATGGTTGCGAGGCAACTAACAGTTGCTCATTCGGGAATGCATCGCATATCTCTAAATCTGCATCCTCCTCCCTATTGCGTTCTAAGCGTGATAAGTGATCGGCCACTTGATTTTCTGTTCCTTTCCTATCTTTAATTTCAATGTCAAACTCTTGTAAAAGCATTATCCAATGAATCAAACGAGGTTTGGCATCCTTTTAGCAAATAGAAACTGAATTACCAAATGGTCCGTATGAACAATTACCTTTGTACCAATCAAATAAGATCAGAACTTTTCAAATGCGAACTACGGCTAGTAACTCTTTCTCTGTTGTTGTGTAATTCACTTGAGCACTATTAAGAGTTTTACTAGCGTAGTATATCACATGAAAGGTCTTACCTGTGCGTTGGCCTAGGACTACTCCTACCGCGAAATCACTTGCATCACACATGAGCTCAAAAGGTAGCGTCCAATCTGGTGGAACGACAATGGGTGCCGAGGCAAGTTTTCCTTTAGGGTTTCGAATGCTTGGGTGCAAGAATCATCAAAATTGAAGATTTTATCCTGTTCAAGCAAATTGCACAAGGGTTTAGTAATTTTAGAAAAATTATTAATGAACCTTCTGTAAAAACCTACATGTCCAAGAAAGCTTCGGATTCCTTTAACCGAACTTGGTGGGGGTAATCTCTCGATCACGTCCACCTTGGCTTTATCTACTTCAATTCCCTTGGATGAACTCATGTGGCTGAGCACTATTCCTTCATCTACCATAAAATGGAACTTCTCCCAATTAAGGACTAAATCGGTTTCTTCATATCTTGCGAACACATTCTCTAAATTGCCGAGGCAGCTATCGAAGTCATTACCAAAAACGGAAAAATCAATCATGAAGATCTCAAGGAAGTCTTCGACCATCTCTGAAAAGAGTGCCATCATGCCATCATCCATCTGAAAAGAGTGCCATCATGAAGATCTCAACGAAGATCTCAAGGAAGTCTTCGACCATGTCTGGAAAGCATAAGTACCGTATGGGCATGTGAAAGTTGTCTTTTCTTGATATTCTGGTGCTATGGCAATTTGATTGTAACCTGAATAACCATCAAGAAAACAATAAAAGGGTTTACCTGCAAGACAATCAAGCATTTGATCAATAAAGGGTAATAGGAAGTGATTTTTCCTAGTGGCTTTGTTTAGCTTTCGATAATCCATACAAACCCTCCATCTGGTCATAGTCCTGGTTGGAATGAGTTCATTGTTTTCATTACTTACCACCGTTATACCTCCCTTTTTCGATACACATTGTACCGGACTTACCATGTATAATCAGAGATAGGGTATATGATGTCGGCGTCAAGCCACTTGATGATTTCTTTCATTACAACCCCTTTCATGGCATGATTCAGTCTCCTCTGGGCCTCAATCGAAGGTTTGTAATCATCTTCCAACAAAATCTTGCGCATGCACACTGCCTGGTTAATTCTCTTCAAGTCGGCAATTGTCCACCCTATTGCCTTCTTGTGTAGCATCAACATTTTAATCAGCTTCTTTTCCTGCTCAGGCTGTAACTTAGAGGAAATAATTACAGGCAATGTTTTATCGGTTCCCAAGTAAGCATTTTTTATTTGCTCTGGCAACTGTTTCAACTCAAGAATCGGTGGTTGTTCAATAGAGGGCTTTTCGAGCTTGCCTTCCTTACCTGAGTAATCCAGTGGTTCAAAGTATGTACCTGGTCGATTGACTAACCAATTTGCCTCTTCTTGTTGTTTTTCATCGATCGGTTCTTCATACTCCTCAGGTTCCTCTTGATCAGCAATGTAGTTGCCGAGGCAACTAAATTCCTCGTCGAAGTTAAACTCTGCCATGGCATGAAGAAGTTGGCATTCTTCCGGATCATCGACATGCCTTAGTGTTTGGAACACATTTAGTTTAACTTGCTGGTCATTCACCCTCATTGTGAGTTCTCCCTTTTCAACATCGATCAAGGTTCTCCTTGTTGCTAGGAAGGGTCTCCCGAGAATCATAGGTGCATGTTCATCTACTTCACAATCCAAAACAATAAAGTCAGTGGGAAAAATAAATTTATCAACTTTTACCAGTATGTCTTCAATTTTTCCCTCTGGATGCATATAGGATCTGTCGGCTAGTTGTAGTATAACTGTTGTAGGTCTTGCCTTCCCGATTCCTAGTTTCTGGAAAACTGATTTAGGCATCAAGTTTATGCTTACTTTAAGGTCACATAATGTTTTCCCGACATAGTGGTTTCCAATGGAACAGGGTATTGTGAAACTTCCGGGATCCTTCATCTTGGGTGGCATGCAATTGTGCAACATGGCCATGCATCCCTCTGTTGCATCAACTGTTTCAAACTCTCCTACCCTTGTTCTCTTGGACACATTGTCTTTCAGAAACTTGTCATAGTTCGGCATTTGTTCAATCCCTTCAACCAATGAAAAGTTGATGTGGACTTGCTTTAGGATATCAAGAAACTTCTTGAATTGATATTCTTGCTTTTGTCGCTTCAACCTTTGTGGGAATGGTGGTGGAAGTCAGATATCTTCGATCCTTTCATTGGTCTGGAACCTAATTGATGGCATTGCCGGGGCAACTAGAGTTGCCGAGGCATTGTCAACTGGGGTTGTCGTGGCGTGCCTATCATTGGTTGTCGAGGCATCCTTATCGCCGGTTGCCGAGGCATGCTTATCACTGGTTGCCGCGACAATTCTTTGTTCAGCATCTGAGGCTTTACCGCTGAGTTCATCTTGTTCTTTTTGTGGAGTATTGTTTGATGAGCGAGCTTGATCCTCTTTAAGTTGTTGGCCACTTCTAGTGGTGATCGCCTTACATTGCTCATGGCCAGTTCCTCTTGGGACTTCAGTATCGCTAGGTAAACCTCATTGTGGTCTAGTATTCAGGTTTTGAGCAAATTGTCCGACTTGATTTTCCAATGATTTGATTGCCACCTCTTGGTTTTACAATCTCATCTCGGTCCTGTTAATAAAAGCATCAGTTCTTTTTATGAAGTTACTATTCTCAATCATATAAGATTCAATTTTCAACATAAAAGCATTTAGAGAATTTTCCAAAGAACAAGATGTTGTCGGTTGTTGCTGCGACAACTGTTTCCGTGGCATATTCTGATGGAATCTCGATGCTTGTGCATTCTGATTGTTATGGTTTAGAGCATTGTTGGGATTACTCCATGAAAAATTCGGGTGCTTCTTCCAAGCTGGATTGTATGTATTGGACATCACATTGTTGTTCTGGTTGTAATTCCCCACATAAAAGCTGGATTCCGGATTTTGCATACATTCAGAAGAACCATGGTTACCACCACGTAACTCACAAAAGGAATCCATTACCTTGACTTCCTGTTTGTTATTTGGTTTCTGCATGTTCTGGACCATCTTGGTTAGAGTGGCCAATTGTGCCGAAATTGAATCTGATGATCCTAGTTCATGTATTGTGGCTTGGCGTCTAACTCCTCCTCTTCTAGCAGATGGGAATTGATAATCATTCTTTGCAAGCCTGTTTAGAATTTGTATTGCTTCCTCCGGTGACTTATCTAGGAGTATGTCGTTTGCCGAGGCATCTAGCATCATCCTTGTTGGTGTATTCACAGCTTTTTAAAACATTATTACTTGTGTCCACACTGGGAATCCGTGTAAGGGGCATTTGTGTAGAAGTTCTCTATATCGCTCCCAAGCCTCGTACATGGATTCATCATCTGCCTGCCGAAAAGAAGTAATTTCGTTAAGAAGCTTATCAGTCAAATTTGTAGGATTAAATCGAGTAAGGAAATCACGACAAAGATCGGTCCAAGATCCTATAGATCCGGCAGAAATACTATTCAACCATGCTTTCGCCCTATCCCTTAGTGAATAGGGGAATAATTGTTAAGTGTCTAAAGTACTCTTTTTATTACCCTTTTTATTCTTATTATTTCTAGACTTAGGACCATATTAGTTGCATTATTAGTCATTCATGCATGTTTGCATCGTTTCCTTGGTGGACAAGCTTGATTTCATATTTTGCTTAATTTTGTGGATAAATATACTGCTTTGGTATGTTTTCTGTGTGTATGCAGAATCACTTGCCAAAGCAAGGTTGGAACCAGTTGCCAGGGTAATGCATGAAGGAGATGCCGAGCTAGTTGCCCGGGCAATGCATGAAGGAGATGCCAAGCTAGTTGCCAGGGCAATTTTTGACAAGGAACAAGATGATATGGTAGTCAAAATCGATGACGAGATAAGCCCAAGATGACGTGGAGCAAAGCTAAATCCCAAAGGAGTTTGATTTCCATGAAGAGGTCAAAGAGAAATTAAATTCCAAGAAGATAGGAGAAGTTCTAGAAGGAATTTAAATATAATAAAGAATTATATTCTTTAAAGATAATTTAATTCCAACTTAACCTTCTCCTCAAAAAAAGACTTTGACCTAGCCCTATAATTTCAAGACCATGCCGTCAACTCCAAGGAGGGAGAGATGAGAGAATTTTCGACAAAGAGCAAGGGAGATTTCGACAAGGCTTTGGAGAAATTTCGACAAGGCTTCAACCATTCTTCATCTTTTTCTTTCTTGTTCCATTAGGTTTATGCTAGGAATTCTTTGTTTTGTGTTTCTTTGGAACCTAGCCATGAACTAAATCTATTTGGCTAAGGTTATTGTGTCTTTTGGTTGTGAGAAACAATTGGATTTTGTTTAGGTAATAAGAGTTTGCACTTTCAATTCAAGGTTTACTCATTCTTGGTTCTTATTCTTGTTTGCGAGTGAATTGGGAGAGGATCTCGTAGCTTCATCTATTTATCTAATATCGGGAGAGTTAGATTCAAGAAACGAATGAGTATGGTCTCTATTAAATCTATTGATGGTGAAGATTAATCCGGCTTAGGAATAAGTTAAGGATTTCAACGGCTAAGAGGAGCACAAGATTGGTTGTTGTTCACCCTTGATTCACACAGGGATGTAGTATCAAGGCATGCACAAGTAGCTAGAGTTTCGACTTAGGGATAAGAAGAAACCATTGAAGAACGCTCCGCCGAACCTTGAAGTTGCTTCCCAGCCGCCCAAGTAGTTGCCCAGCTAGTCGCCCAGGCAACCATCGATTAGTTGCCAAGGCAACCCCGCTGTGCAAGTTGCCACGGCAACTAAGTTGCCCTTGCACTCTTTTACCAAGACGATCGAATCGGCTGTCACTCCTCAACTCATGATAACCTGGCGTATTGTCTCTCATTTGATTAGATCTTCTTTTACTTTATTGCTTCCTAGTTTAGTTGTTAGTTAAACTCCTACAATCTTCTGCTTGTGTTTCTTTTAGTTTTTAAAGTGCAAGAGATTAGATTCTTGAAGTGGCACCAATCCCTATGGAGACGATATCTTTTATACTATAACTTGCGACATGTACACTTGCACAATTGCGGAGCACTTATTACGCGCAACAAGATTTTGGCACCGTTGTCAGGGATTGGCAATAACAGCTTTATTTTTATTTTCTTGCACTTCTTTATTTTTCTCGTTTACGATTCAAAGGGTTAACAAAATTTGGTTTTGCATTGGTATTTGACCAGGGCGAGACCGATTACAGCAGAATATCCCTTTGATCCAAAAATCGAATGAACCTTGCAAAGACATAGACGAAGGTTAAGAGTAGCAATGGCTAATCAAGACGGCAATATGAATCAGCATGTTCCAGTAGGAGGAGTGATTCCTGCACGAAACAGAACTATTCGAGACTATCTTGAAGAAGATCTTGAAGGAATTAATCCAGGAGTTGTCACACCTGAAATTGAAGCCGACCACTTTGAGTTGAAACTGGTGATGTTTAATATGATCAACACAATTGGTCAATTTGGCGGCTCAGCAACTGAAGATGCACAAGAACATCTTAAATCTTTCCTCGAGATTTGTAATTCATTCAAAATACAAGGAGTCACCCCCGATGTTTTACGACTAAGATTATTCCCCTATTCACTAAGGGATAAGGCAAAAGCATGGTTGAATAGTATTCATGCCGGATTAATAGGATCTTGGACCGATCTTTGTCGTGATTTCCTTGCTCGATTTAATCATACAAATTTCACTGACAAGCATTGTAACGAAATTAGTTCTTTTCGGCAGGCAGATGATGAATCCATGTACAAGGCTTGGGAGTGATATAGAGAACTTCTACACAAATGCCCCCTGCACGGATTCCTAGTGTGGACACAAGTAACAATGTTTTACAACGCTGTGAATACACCAACAAGGATGATCCTAGATGCCTCGGGAAACAGCATACTCCTAGATAAGTCACCGGAGGAAATGCAAATTCTAAACAGGCTTTCCAAGAATGATTATCAATTCACATCTGCTAGAAGAGGAGGAGTTAGACGCCAAGGCACAATGCATGAACTGGGATCATCAGACTCAATTTCGGCACAATTGGCCACTCTAGCCAAGATGGTCCAGAACATGCAAAAACCAAACAACACACAGGAAGTCAAGGTAATGGATTCCTTTTGTGAGTTATGTGGTGGTAACCATGATTCTTCTGAATGTATGTAGAATCCGAAATCCAGCTTTTATGTGGGGAATTACAACCGGAACAACAATGTGATGTCCAATACATACAATCCAGCTTGGAATAAGTACCCATATTTTTCATGGAGTAATCCCAACAATGCTCTAAACCAGAACAATCAGAATGCACAAGCATCGGGATTCCAGCAGAATATGCCATGGCAACAGTTGCCACAACAACAACCGACAACATCTAGTTCTTTGGAAAATTCTCTTAATGCTTTTATGTTGAAAACTGAATCTTATATGGCTGAGAATAGTAACTTCATAAAAAGAACTAATACTTTTATTAACAGGACCGAGATGAGATTGCAAAACCAAGAGGCGGCAATCAAATCATTGGAAAATCAAGCTGGACAATTTGCTCAAAACCTGAATACTAGACCGCAAGAAGGTTTACCTAGCGTTACTGAAGTCGCAAGAGGAACTGGCCATGAGCAATGTAAGGCGATCACCACTAGAAGTGGCCAACAACTTAAAGAGGCTCAAGCTCGCTCATCAAACAAAACTCCACAAAAAGAACAAGATGAACTCAGCGGTAAAGCCTCAGATGCTGAACAAAGAATTGTCGCGGCAACCAGTGATAAGCATTCCTCGGCAACCGGCGATAAGGATGCCTCGACAACCAACGATAGGCACGCCACGACAACCCCAGTTGACAATGCCTCGGCAACTCTAGTTGCCCCGGCAATGCCATCAATCAGGTTCCAGACCAATGAAAGGATCGAAGATATCCGACTTCCACCACCATTCCTACAAAGGTTGAAGCGACAAAAGCAAGAATATCAATTCAAGAAGTTTCTTGATATCCTAAAGCAAGTCCACATCAACTTGCCATTGGTTGAGGTGATTGAACAAATGTCGAACTATGCCGAGTTTCTAAAAGACATTATGTCCAAGAGAACAAGGCTAGGAGAGTTTGAAACAGTTGCCACAACAGAGGGATGCATGGCCATGTTGCACAATCACATGCCACCCAAGTTGAAGGATCCCGGAAGTTTCACAATACCCTGTTCCATTGGAAACCACTATATCGGGAAAGCATTATGTGACCTTGGAGTGAGCATAAACTTGATGCCTAAATCAGTTTTCCAGAAACTAGGAATCGGGAAGGCAAGACCTACAATAGTTATGCTACAGTTAGCCAACATATCCTATGTGCATCCAGAGGGAAAAATTGAAGACATACTGGTAAAAGTTGATAATTTATTTTTCCCGCTGACTTTATTGTTTTGGATTGTGAAGCAGATGAACATGCACCTATCATTCTCGGGAAACCCTTCCTAGCAACAGGGAGAACCTTGATCGATGTTGAAAAAGGAGAACTCACAATGAGGGTGAATGACCAGCAAGTTAAACTAAATGTGTTCCAAACACTAAGGCATGTCGATGATCCGGAACAACTTCTCCATGCCACGGTAGAGTATAAAGAACCGATCGATGAGGAACAACAAGAAGAGGCAAATTGGTTAGTTAATCGACCAAGTACATACTTTGAACCACTGGATTACTCAGGTAAGGAAGGTAAGCTCGAAAAGCCCTCTATTGAACAACCACCGATTCTTGAGTTGAAACAGTTGCCAGAGCATCTAAAACATGCTTACTTGGAAACCAATAATACATTGCCTGTAATTATTTCCTCTAAGTTACAGCCTGAGCAGGAAAAGAAGCTGATCAAAATGTTGATGCTACACAAGAAGGCAATAGGGTGGACAATTGTCGACTTGAAAGAAATTAGCCCGGCAGTGTGCATGCATAAGATTTTGTTGGAAGATGATCACAAACCTTCAATTGAGGCCCAGAGGAGACTGAATCATGCCATGAAAGGGGTTGTAATGAAAGAAATCATTAAGTGGCTTGACGCCGGCATCATATACCCTATCTCTGATAGTACATAGGTAAGTCTGGTACAATGTGTACCGAAAAGGGAGGTATAACAGTGGTAAGTAATGAAAACAATAAACTCATTCCAACTAGGACTGTGACCAGTTGGAGGGTTTGTATGGATTATCGAAAGCTAAACAAAGCCACTAGGAAAGATCACTTCCCATTACCCTTTATTGACCAAATGCTTGACGTCTTGCAGGTAAACCCTTTTATTGTTTTCTTGATGGTTATTCATGTTACAATCAAATTGCCATAGCACTAGAAGCTCAAGAAAAGACAACCTTCACATGCCCATACGGTACTTATGCTTTTCAAAGGATGTCGTTCAGATTGTGTAACGCCCCGGTAACCTTCCAAAGATGCATGATGGCACTCTGTTCAGACATGGTCGAAGACTTCCTTGAGATCTTCATGGACGATTTTTCCATTTTTTGTAATGAATTTGACAGCTGCCTCGGCAATTTAGAGAAGGTGTTGGCAAGATGTAAAGAAACTGATTTAGTCCTAAATTGGGAGAAGTGCCATTTTATGGTAGATGAAGGAATAGTGCTCGGCCACAAGATTTCATCCAAGGGAATTGAAGTAGAAAAAGCCAAGGTGGACATGATCGAGAGATTACCCCCACCAAGTTCGGTTAAAGGAATCCGAAGCTTTCTTGGACATGCATGTTTTTATAGGAGGTTCATTCATAATTTTTCTAAAATTACTAAACCCTTGTGCAATTTGCTTGAACATGATAAAGTCTTCAATTTTGATGATTCTTGCACCCCAAGCATTCGAAACCCTAAAGGAAAAGCTCACCTCGGCACCCATTGTCGTTCTACAAGATTGGACGCTACCTTTTGAGGTCATGTGTGATGCAAGTGATTTCGCAATAGGAGCAGTCCTAGGCCAACGCACAGGTAAGACCTTTCATGTGATATACTATGCTAGTAAAACCCTTAACAGTGCTCAAGTAAATTACATAACAACGGAGAAAGAGTTACTAGCCGTAGTTTTCGCATTTGACAAGTTCCGATCATATTTGATTGGTACAAAGGTAATTGTTCATACGGACCATTTGGCAATTAAGTATCTATTTGCTAAAAAGGATGCCAAACCTCGTTTGATTCGTTGGATATTGCTTTTACAAGAGTTTGACATTGAAATTAAGGACAGGAAAGGAACAGAAAATCAAGTGGCCGGTCATTTATCACGCTTAGAACGCAATAGGGAGGAGGACGCAGATTTAGAGATATGTGATGCATTCCTAGATGAGCAATTGTTAGTTGCCTCGACAACCATGGATCTGCACGCCTCGGCAACCCCTGTCACCTCGGAAACCATGGATGCGCATACCTCAGTAACCCTCGATGCTTCAGCAACTCTCAACGCGCACGCTGCGGCAACCACTGATACGCACGCCTCAGCAATCATGGACGCACACGCCTCGGTAACCCCTGACACCTCGGCAACCATGGATGTGCATGCCTCGACAACCCTCGACGCTTCAGCAACTCTCGACGCACACATCGAGGTAACCATTGACACGCACGCTTCGGAAACCATGGACACGTATGCCTCAGAAACTCTAGACGCACACACCTCGACAATCTTGGAAGTAATCGCCACGGCAGTACATACCTCGGCAATACCCTGGTACGCGAATTTAGTTAATTTTCTTGTTTGTGGTATTTTACCTTATGTCCTTACTCACCAAGGGAAGAAACGGTTCCGCCATGATGCTAAGCATTACTTTTGGGATGAGCCTCTTTTGTTTAAACAATATGCAAATTAGGTTATACGCCGATGTGTCCCTGAAGAGGAGCAGCAGAACGTACTCCGGCAATACCATTCTTCACCCTATGGAGGATATTTTGGAGGAACACGTACCGCGGACAAAGTTTTGCAATCCGGTTTGTATTGGCCAACACTGTACAAAGATGCCCAAGAGTTTTACAAGCAATGTGATCGATTCCAGAGGACGAGCAATATCTCTAGACGACATGAGATGCCGCTCTAAAACATCATGGAGGTGGAATTGTTTGATGTGTCGGGGATCGATTTTATGGGACCTTTCCCATCTTCATCTGGTAACCTCTACACTCTATTTGCCGTCGACTACGTGTCTAAATGGGTTGAGGCAGCTGCAGTTCCCAATAACGATTCCAAGACCGTGCAACGATTCTTTCAGAAAAACATATTTACACGGTTTGGGATGCCGAGAGCAATTATCAATGATGAAGGCAAGCATTTTGATAACAGACTTATTGCCAAGATGTTGCAACGCTTCAGAGTATCACACAAGATTGCTACGGCATATCACCCACAAACCAATGGGCAAGTAGAAATTTCCAACTGAGAATTGAAGGGTATACTCGAGAAAGTTGTAAATCCCTCTAGGAAGGATTGGTCAGTAAGACTAGATGATGCACTTTGGGAATATCGCACTGCATTCAAAACATCCTTATGTATGTCTCCCTTCTGACTTGTCTATGGCGAACCATGCCATCTACCGGTGGAAATCGAACACAAGGCATATTCGGCAATCAAGACCGTGAATATGGATTGGGAAAGTGCCGGGCAAAAGCGTTTGTTGGACCTCAACGAGATAGAAGAATTTCGTGCACTCGCCTATAACAATGCACGAATCTACAAGGAGAAAACAAAGCAATGGCATGAAAAGAAACTATTTTCGCGGCAATTCATGCCAGGGAAACTAGTTCTCTTATTCAATTCTCGGCTAAAACTTTTCTCGGGAAAACTAAAATCAAGATGGTCGGGACCATTCGATGTTGTCAAACCATTCTCCCATGGTGCCGTGATAATCAAGTCCATCACTAATGAACATGAATTCAAAGTTAATGGACAAAGATTGAAGCACTACAACAGTGCCCATGTGTAACGTAACAAAGAAGTGGTCACCTTAGGAGATGCATGAGCATGCTCTCCTTTCAATATTTTTTTTTCTTTTATTTTTTTTTCGAACTATATATATTTTTTATTTAATTTCGGTATTTTTTTTCTTTTTCAGGATAGACTTATTTATTTTCTTTAAGATTAAAACTACATCTTTATTTATTTTCTTTTATTAGTTTATCTTTAATTTTAATCCTTATTTTATTTGTTTATGAATTGTAGGAAAAATAGTTCAAGATAAAAGAGGAATTTTGATTCAAGAAGGAAACTTCTTCAACATGGAAATTAATGGGCTGAATCTAAGGCTTATATAAAGCCTCCAACTTACCCTAAATAAACCCCCTAGCTGTCACCCTTCCCTTAAATCAAAACCCCTTTCTTCTTTATTGCAAAATTAATCCCACCCACCATATTTACTACCTATCTTTTCTATATAACCCATCACCCTTAACTTTTAAGAAACCTATTCCTACTTTTCATCTTGCAACTCTTTAGTTTTTTTTTTATTTTTGCTTTCTTTTCATTGTTTTTACCAAACTCACAACCAAGATCATCCTTGGCATCCAAAATTGAATTTTTGGTTCATCCAAGTTCCTCCAAAGAACCAAGATACAAGAAGTTTGCTACACCGGTGGTTCAAGAAAGATTTCACTCCAAGTTTGGAAGCCGAAAGATTTGCGAAGAACAAGGCTTTGAATACTCCAACTCTCATCAAGATTTCGGCCTTGAACCATTCATCTTTGAAAGGATTGCACATCAAAAGTGGCAAATCTTTTGCCATAAATCAGAACCGGGTAACATCTCATGGGTAAGAGAATTCTATGCTCACTCACCTAACCCAGATAATCTTTATGTTTTGTTCGTGACAAGGCTATACTCATAAGCCCCAAAAACATCAACACCTTTTACGGGCTCTACATTGAGAAGGACGAGCATCAAGCCTTTGTTGATCAACTCACGCCCAAGCAACTCGACAAGGTGCTTCAAGAACTCACTCTACCGGGAACTCATTGGAACGACGGTAAATACAAGGGCACAATAAATCGCCTTCGGCTTAAACCCGAGGCAAAATTATGGAATAAGTTTGTTAAAACTTCTTTAAATCCCACAACACACAATACCATCGTTGATACACCTCGTCTTTTGCTCATACATTCTATCTTGCATAATCGCATCATTAACATTGGAAAAATTATTTGTGATGAGATTTTTGTATGTAGCACAAAAGATAAGGGTTCTCTTTTCTTCTCGTGCTTAATTTCCAATCTTTGCAAGGAGATGCATGTCCCAAGTGAGTCCACTAATGATAAGGCCATACCAAAGTCCGGTTGGAATCGAGCACAAATCTGAAAGCTAATGGGAGAGGCACCGGTAAAATCCCCAACGCCTTCAATTGTCGCTGCAACTCCTGCCGCCTCGGCAACCCCTAATGCCGAAACACCTAATGCCCGGGCAACACAGCCATCAACCCAGTACAACTTGAAGCACTCTTACAACCGTTGGCGAACCGCCTTAGGCAAATTGAAGACCGGCAACTAATGTCATGCGGTACATGAAGGATCACAACAATGCCATCACCCAAGTCATCCTAGAAAAGTACCCAGACAGCCGCGTGTTGTTCCCCATCTTTCCTGCCGATATCCTTGCCACGGCAACCAATAAAGCAGTCGCAGTGGCAACTGCCATAGATGATGCCGCTGTAACCTACACCACGCCTGCCCAAGCAGTTGCCACAGCAACCAACACTGAAGATGTCACGGAAACCAAAGACCGCACCAATCGAATCCTCCAAGCCCAAGTGAAAAGCCAATGACATTGACGAAGAAGACGATGAGGAAAACCCCATACGAGGATTGATTCCACCATCGGCAACAAGGAAGCAACCACTACGTTCAAGCAAAAGAATCAAGACACCTACCAAAAGAAAACTAATCATCCACGATGACAAACTCTCAGAGTAAGTCCTCATTTGCATTTTACTTTTCTTTATTTTTATTTTTCTTTGTTGCATGCATTGGGGACAATGCCTCACTTGAGTTTAGGGGGATTGTTATTAGTTAGTTACCATGTTTAGTTGCATTCATCTTAAGTATTGCATTTAGGATACATAAATTTCTTGCCATGCCTTTAGTTGGAACAAGAATTGCCTAGATTTGATGAATATCCGATGATGACTTTGCCAATGTACTTAATTGATAGAACTTTTTATTCTAGGATAAACATGGAAATACTTAGAATCTTACTATGATGCTAAACTTGATAAAACACTGTTGTGGCTTGATTGATTTAAATAATTCTAGCGAACTTAGGTTGATAGTTAAAAAATTGAGGGATTAGAATAAAAATTGGATGAATACTAGAGGTGCCCGAAATTGGCTCAAGTATGTGCTAAAAAATTGATCACTAGAGGTGCTCGAAATTGGCTCTAGTATGTGCTAAAAATTGATCGCTAGAGGTGCTCGAAACTGGCTCTAGTCGAATAAATTAATTAACTTAAGAAAACTAAAAACAAAACACTAGAGGTTCCCGAAACTGGCTCTAGTTAAAACATGTTAAAAGAACCCAATGAAGTAATTTGAAAACCTCTTGTTTGCATAGAATCCGAAAAATCAACTTGCACACAACTACGCACACACTCACAAGCATTATAGTTTGATTCCGAGTAACTCCTAAGTTGTCCGAAAAATGAAAAGCCAATCATACTTTATGCCCTGATTCTAAGAATAAAATCAAGTTCAAAGCTAAGTTTGTAAAAATTGAAGTCTTGGCGGGTAATTATTAGTTTGCATTGCTTGAGGACAAGCAATAGTTCGAGTTTGGGGGTGTGTTAAGTGTCTAAAAGTACTATTTTTATTACCCTTTTTATTCTTATTATTGCTAGACTTAGGATCATATTAGTTGCGTTATTAGTCATTCATGCATGTTTGCATCATTTCCTTGGTGGACAAGCTTGATTTTATATTTTGCTTAATTTTGTGGAAAAAGATACTGCTTTAGTATGTTTTGTGTGTGTGTGCAGAATCACTTGCCAAAGCAATGCTAGAACCAGTTGCCAGGGCAATGCATGAAGGAGATGTCGAGCTAGTTGCCAGGGCAATGCATGAAGGAGATGCCGAGCTAGTTGCCAGGGCAATTTTCGACAAGGAATAAGATGATATGGTAGTCAAAATCAATGACTAGATAAGCCCAAGATGACTTGGAGCAAAGTTAAATCCCAAAGGAGTTTGATTTCCATGAAGAGATCAAAGAGAAATTAAATCCTAAGAAGATAGGAGAAGTTCTACAAGGAATTTAAATATAATAAAGAATTATATTCTTTAAAGATAATTTAATTCCAACTTAACTTCCTCCTCAAAAAAAGACTTTGACCTAGCCCTATAAATTCAAGACCATGCCGTCAACTCCAAGGAGGGAGAGATGAGAGAATTTTCGACAAAGAGGAAGGGAGATTTCGACAAGGCTTTGGAGAAATTTCGACAAGGCTTCAACCATTCTTCATCTTTTTATTTCTTGTTCCATTAGGTTTATGCTAGGGATTCTTTTTTTTGTGTTTCTTTGGAACCTAGCCATGAACTAAATCTATTTGGCTAAGGTTATTATGTCTTGTGGTTGTGAGAAACAATTGGATTTTGTTTAGGTAATAAGAGTTTGCACTTTCAATTCAAGGTTTACTCATTCTTGGTTCTTATTCTTGTTTGCGAGTGAATTAGGAGAGGATCTCGTAACTTCATCTATTTATCTAATATCGGGAGAGTTAGATTCAAGAAACGAATGAGTATGGTCTTTATTCAATCTATTGATGGTGAAGATTAATCCGGCTTAGGAATAAGTTAAGGATTTCAACGGCTAAGAGGAGCGCAAGATTGGTTGTGGTTCACCCTTGATTCACGCAAGGATGTATTATCAACGCATGCACAAGTAGCTAGATTTTTTACTTAGGGATAAGAAGAAACCATTGAAGAACGCTCCGCCGAACCTTGAAGTTGCTGCCCAGCCGCCCAAGTAGTTACCCAGCTAGTCGCCCAGGCAACCATCGATTAGTTGCCAAGGCAACCCCGCTGTGCAGTTGCCACGACAACTGAGTTGCCCTTGCACTCTTTTACCAAGATGATCAAATCGGCTATCACTCCTCAACTCAAGATAACCTGGCCTATTCTCTCTCATTTGATTACATCTTTTACTTTATTGCTTTCTAGTTTAGTTGTTAATTAAACTCCTACAATCTTCTAGTTGTGTTTTTTTTTACTTTTTTACAGTGCAAGAGATTAAATTCTTGAAGTGGCACCAATCCCTGTGGAGACAATATCTTTTATACTATAACTTGCGACGTGTACACTTGCACAATTGTAGAGCACTTATTACGCGCAACAATAATCTTAGTTGTAAAACATCGGGGGTGACTCCTTGTATTTTGAATGAATTGCAAATCTCGAGGAAATATTTAAGATGTTGTCGTGCATCTTGAGTTGCTGAACTGCCAAATTAACCAATTGTGTTGATCATATTAAGCATCACCGGTTTCAACTCAAAGTGGTCGGCTTCAATTTCAGGTGTGACAACTCCTGGATTAAGTCCTTCAAGATCTTCTTCAAGATAGTTTCGAATAGTTCTGTTTCGTGCAAGAATCACTCCTCCTCCTGCTGGAACATCTTGATTCATATTGCCGTCTTGATTAGCCATTGCTACTCTTAACCTTTGTCTGAGTCTTTGCAAGGTTCATTCGATTTCTAGATCAAAGGGATATTCTAGTGTAATCGATCTCGCCCTAGTCATATACCAATGCAAAACCAAAGTTTGTTAGCCCTTTGAATCTTAAACAAGAAAAATAAAATGTGCAAGAAAATAAAAACAAAGTTGCTATTGCCAATCCCCGGCAAAGGTGCCAAAAACTTGTTGCGTGTAATAAGTGCTCCGCAATTGTGCAAGTGTACACGTCGCAAGTTATAGTATAAAAGATATCGTCTCCACAGGGATTGGTGCCACTTCAAGAATCTAAACTCTTGCACTGTAAAAAGAAAAAAAAACACAAGTAGAAGATTGTAGGAGTTTAACTAACAACTAAACTAGAAAGCAAATAAGTAAAAGAAGATGTAATCAAATGAGATAGAATAGGCCAGGTTATCGTGAGTTGAGGTGTGACAGCGGATTGGATCGTCTTGGTAAAAGAGTGCAAGGGAAACTCAGTTGACGTGGCAACTTGCGCAGCGGGGTTGCCTTGGCAACTAATCGACGGTTGCCTGGGTGACTAGCTGGGCAACTACTTGGGCGGCTGGGCAGCAACTTCAAGGTTCGGCGGAGCGTTCTTCAATGGTTTCTTCTTATCCCTAAGTTGAAACTCTAGCTATTTGTGCATGCCTTGATAATACATCCCTGTATGAATCAAGGGTGAAAAACAACCAATCTTGCACTCCTCTTAGCCGTTGAAATCCTTAACTTATTCCTAACCCGAATTAATCTTCACCATCAATAGATTGAATAAAGACCATACTCGTTCGTTTCTTGAATCTAACTCTCCCGATATTAGATAAATAGATGAAGTTACGAGATCCTCTCCCAATTCACTCGCAAACAAGAATAAGAACCAAGAATGAGTAAACCTTGAATTGGAAGTGCAAACTCTTATTACCTAAACAAAATCCAATTGTTTCTCACAACCACAAAACACAATAACCTTAGCCAAATAGATTTAGTTCATGGCTAGGTTCCAAAGAAACACAAGACAAAGAATTCCTAGCATAAACCTAATTGAACAAAGAAGAAAAGGATGAAGAATGGTTTAAGCCTCTTTGTCGAAATCTCCCCATTTGATCTTGTAAAAATTTCTCTTCTCTCTCCCCTTTTTGGAGTTGACGGCTTGGTCCTCAATTTATAGGGCTAGGTCAAAGTCTTTTTTGAGGAGCAAATTAAGTTGGAATTAAATATCTTTAAAGAATATAATTCTTTATTATGTTTAAATTCCTTCTAGAACTTCTCCTATCTTCTTGGGATTTAATTTCTCTTTAATCTCTTCATGGAAATCAAACTCCTTTGGGATTTAACTTTGCTCCACGTCATCTTGGGCTTATCTAGTCATCAATTTCGACTACCATATTATCTTTTCCCTTATCAAAAATTGCCCTGGCAACTAGCTCGGCATCTCCTTCATGCATTGCCCTGCCAACTAGCTCGGCATCTCCTTCATGCATTGCCCTGGCAACTGGTTCTAGCCTTGCTTTGGTAAGTGATTCTGCACACACACACAAAACACACCAAAGCAGTATCTTTTTCCACAAAATTAAGCAAAATATGAAATCAAGCTTGTCCACTAAGGAAACAATGCAAACATGCATGAATGGCTAATAATACAACTAATATGAGCCTAAGTCTAGCAATAATATGAATAAAAAGGGTAATAAAAATAGTACTTTTGAACACTATACAGTATGCGGGTAACTAGTTCCTTTGGTGAGATAGTAGTTGCTAGCAAGTTGTATAGGAGATGTCCTTTGATGGTTTAGGGTTATGTGTTTGAGGTTGATTTGTTGGAGCTGTTGTTTTATGGTTTTGATGTAATCCTAGTGATGGATTGGTTGTCAGAACATAAGTTTGTGGTTGATTTTGAGACCAAGCGAGTTTTGTTCAAACTTGTTGAGGATTAAGAAGTGGTGGTTTTGGGTGAGAATGTCAAATTCTTGTCTAATGTTGTTTCGACTTTGGAAGCGCGAAAGATGTTAGAATCTAGGGGTCAAGCATGCCTAGCTTATGTTATGAACCCTAATATGAAGGAAGTGCATACCCAAGATATTCGTACCGTTTGCGATTTTCCAAAATTGTTTCCAGAAGAGTTTCTGGTTTGCCGCTAGATAGGGAGGTATAGTTTTGCATTGAGACGTATGCGGATATGGTTCTAGTTCGATTGCACCGTATCGCATGGCACCAAAGGAATTAAAAGAGTTGAAGATGTAGCTATGAGAGTTGTTGGATCGTGGTTTCATTCAACCTAGCGTTTCACCATGGGGAGCACCAATGTTGTTTGTGAAAAAGAAAGATGGCACGATGAGAAAGTGCATTGATTATCATCAACTGAACAAGTTGATGATTAAGAACAAGTATCCTTTGCCGATGATCGATGATTTGTTTGATTAGTTTTGGGGAGCTACAGTGTTTTCAAAGATTGATCTAAGGTCTAGGTATTATCAGTTCAAGGTGAAGGATAAAGACGTATCGAAAACAGTTTTTCGCACACGTTATGGGCATTATCAGTTCTTAGTGATGTCGTTTGGGTTGACAAATACACCAGCAGCATTCATGGATATGATGAATCGGGTGTTCCATAAATTCTTGGATCAATTTGTAGTAGTGTTCATCAGTGACATTCTTGTGTACTCTCGTATCAAGAAAGATCACGATTGACATCTACGGATTATGTTGCAAGTTCTGTTGGACAATAAGCTTTATGTCAAGCTAAATAAGTGTGAGTTATAGATCAGGCAGGTGGTTTTTCTTGGTCATGCTGTTTCAGCCGAGGGTATTCGCGTGGATCCGTGAAAAATTGCAGCTATTGTGAATTGCAAGCAACCAAAGTTAGTGTTAGAGGTTCGTAGTTTCCTGGGGTTGGCAGGATATTATCGACTCTTTGTGGATGAATTCTCGAGGATTAATGCTCCTTTGACGAAGTTGTTGCAAAAGGATGTGAGTTTTGAGTGGACAGAGAAAGACAGCAAGCTTTTGATAAGTTGAAGGGAGCTTTGATGCAAGCTCTATTCTTGATTCAACCTGAGTCAGAGAAGGAGTTTGTGGTTTATAGCGATCCATCCTATGTTGGTTTAGGGTGTGTGTTGATGCAAGAAGGAAGGGTTGTGGCTTATGCATCTAGGTAGTTGAAGGTGCACGAGTTCAACTACCTTACGCACAATATTGAGCTTGCTGTAGTGGTGTTTGCGTTGAAGATTTGGCGACATTATCTTTATGGTGATAAGTGTACTGTGTATACGAATCACAAGAGTTTGAAATATCTGATGTCGCAGAAAGAGTTGAATCTTAGGCAATAAAGATGGTTGGAGTTGCTTAAGGATTATGATTTGACAATCGAGTATCATCCGGGAAAGGCTAATGTTGTAGTCGATACCTTGAGTAGGAAGGTTGCGGTTGAGTTGAGGGTGATGTTTGCTCGGTTGAGTGTAATGTGCGATGGTGGTTTATTGGCTGAGTTGCAAGTGAAGTCATCGTTGTTGCAGTTGATTAAGGAGAAGCAACCGTATGGTGACTCCTTGGTATCGCATGTTAAGGATATTATGGACGGCAATCAGACGAATTTTTGCTTTAGTGAGGAAGGTGTTTTGTGTTATAAGGATCGGGTGGTGGTGCCGAAAGATGAGGAGTTAAGGCACATTATCTTGGCTGAGGCATATTCGAGTCCTTTTGTTATGCATCTAAGGAGTACTAAAATGTATCAAGACTTGAAGAATGAGTATTTCTGGGTTGGTTTGAAAAAGGATGTCACGAATTTTGTTGCCCATTGTATGGTTTGTCAATTTGTTAAGGCTGAGCATCAGTTTCCTTCAGGGTTGTTGCAATCGTTGAGGATTCCAAAAATGGAAGTGAAAGATAATTACCATGGATTTTGTGTTCGTTTTACCTTTGACGGCATCAAAGAAGAATTCTATTTTGGTGATTGTGGATAGGTTTATGAAGTGTGCATATTTTCTGGCTGTGCATATGACGTATACTTTGGATAAGTTGGCAGAGTTGTATATTGCTAAGATTGTGAGGTTGCACGGAGTGCCAAAGTCTATTGTATCGGATAGAGATCCGCATTTTACATCAATGTTTTAGAAGTGTTTGTATAGGGCTTTGGGTACGCAGTTGAACTTCAGTACTTCGTATCATCCTCAAACGGAATAGTTATTAGGAATGTGGGAGAAGCAGTTACCCTTGGTGGAGTTTGCCTATAGCAATAGTTATTAGGCTAGCATCCATACGGCATTGTACGAGGCTTTGTATGGTAGAAGATGTCGCACGCCACTTTGTTGGGCAGAGGCAGGAGAAAAGTATGTTTCTTTGCCGGATGTGTTGAAGGATACCAATGAGAAGGTGAAGCTTATAAGTGATCGGTTGAAGGCGGCTTTAGGTCGGCAAAAGTCATATGCTGACTTGAAGTGAAGGGAGATTGAGTATGCGGCTGGTGATTGTGTGTTCCTGAAGGTTTCGTCTTTGAAGAAGGTGATGAGGTTTGGACGGAAGGGCAAGTTAAGTCCTAGATTTATTGGGCTTTCTGAGGTGTTGAAGCGTGTTGGTCCAGTTGCATATAGGTTGAGGTTGCCTGCTGAACTGGAGAAGATACATGATGTTTTCCATGTATCAATGCTTCAGAGGTATATATCGGATCCATCTCATGTGATGCATGTTGAGGATATTGAGTTGAATCCAGATTTGACCTATGCTGAGGAGCTAGTGAGAATCCTGGATTCAAGCAGCAAGGTACTTCATGGAAAGACCATAGAGTTGGTGGAGGTGTTGTGGCGACATCGTGGTGTTGAGGAAGCCACTTGGGAAAGCAAGGAGGACATGTTGAAGCACTTTCCTCACCTTTTTCCACCAGGTAAATTTCGAGGACGAAATTTCTTAAGAGGGGGAGAGTTGTAACACCCTGAAATTGGGCTTGGAAGTTAATCGGATCGATTAGACAGATCGGGAAAACTGGGTTAGTCAATTCGAGTTAGTTTCAGGAATTAAATTCTAATAAATTGTTTTTTGCTAAAATAAAATATGGAAAATGGTAGAAAATACTTAATTAATATTTTAAGTATTTTGATACATTCAATTTGAAGTAATTAAATATGATTTTGGGACATTTTGGTCTGGTGACTAAAATGAAAGTTTTCAAAATTGTTTTTAGTGACTAAACGTAAAGGGTCAAAACATAGAATCTTTGAGGAGCTATTTGAACAAACTTTTCCATCCGATTTTTCCATTAATTTAGGCTATTTTAAAAGTGTTTCTAATTGGTTTTTAATATTAAAAGAAAATAGATCTAATAAAAGGATTTTAATTTTTAAAAATCACTTTCTTACGTAACTAACTTTGATATCACTTTTCTCTCAACTTTCTCAGTAGCCAAACTATCAAAATCTTTCCAAAATTTCCTAGAATCAATCACTTTTGATTTCGTACTTGAATCGTTTGATTCTTGCAATAAAATCTACTTGGATTTCAACCAATGTCTGCCAATTAATGGATAAATCAGCAATTAGAGGTGATTTTCCTTCCTCTCCTCTAATTAAGGGTTATTTATTGAAATTCCCAAGTTCTTGATCCTTTACAACTGATTTATGTTATGGAATTTTGATTTAAACATAGATTTTGTAATTAAATTAAGTTTTATGTGGAAATTAGATAAACACCGCTTTGAATTTGTTTTGTGTTGAATCTAATTGATTTAGATTCCTATTAAGATGTGTTTTGATGTTGAAAAAAAATAACAAATTAAAGAAATTCTGAAACTATGAGAATTGCTAATTTTCTAGGTTGTAAATAGTTAGATTTTGGTGTGATCTTGGTGTTGTATAGTTGTTGGAGGTATAAGGACGATATAGGGATTTTTTGGATGTTAATTGATGTTGTTAAGATGTTGGAATTAGTAGGTTTTGGGTGGTCTTTGTTTATATGAAGTTTGATGATGATTTCGGTTGTTTTAGAGAGGTTTTTGATGGTTTCTTGTGAGGTGAAGTTGTGTTTGTGGTTGTTGGAAGTTAGAAATGCATGGAAGTGCATTAATCCTCTGTTTTTGAATGGGTAAAGCATGGGAGTTGAATTGTATAGCTTTTGGAGAGGTTGCAGAAGCTTCAGAAGCTTGATTCTCGCAACGGCAAGAGAGCTTTGGATTGTTGGTGAGTGGAAACGTGTTTTACTGCTTTTAAAAGGTTTGAAGATGGTTGTTGGGAGTTTAGATAAAGTTTGAAAATCTTATCTAAGCTCGGAAGTAAGTATTGGTTGAACTCTCTCTCGTTTTCATATCTGCAAAATACAATCTCATGCACATGTTTATAGATTTGATTACTTATTATTATATGAATGTTTTAGAAATAAAAGATGTTGCAAATGATTATACATTATGAGATTTGAGCATAGCAAATGATTTATGAAAGTATTTGAGAATGTTATAATACATGCTTTAATGTATTAGAAAATGGTTTGAAATGATGCATATGTAAAACAGTAAGTTAATGAGGTTATCATTGAGTATATTGGCAAGTGGCTGAGGTAAAATGTTATCGGATATAGTTGGCTAGCCATAGCGTTTAAATTGCACTATAATAAGTTGCCTCATGTGTGACGAGGGGTCAAAAGTGTGCCAATTCTCCTGCTGGTGGATTTATACGTTATAACCGTTGAGGGCTGCTCTAGTTCGAGGACGTATGTGAAGTGGTCGAATGAACCACTTGGGAAATCTGTGTATCCGATGTGGTTTTTGATAAAATAGAATGAAACTTGTTTTGAGTCACTTGAATGCCATTATATGAGATGATGTATCATGAGAAATGGATTATGTTTGTATAATACGATTTATACATGAGATGCTCTTTAAGCTTGCTATTTAGAGATTTTGGCATATGAAGCTTAAATTGAGGTTTATGATAGAAATCCATGATACATGTGTTGAAAATGCTTTGAATGTTCATATTTGAAGAGATTATAGAAGCATGAGATGATTTTGCCATGAGACTTATATATTTGGTTTGAATTAAAACGATTTTAATTGCATTGATGAGTGCTTTTGAGATTCCCTCACTAAGCCTATAGCTTACGCTCTCATTTCTCAACAATGCAGAGAAATAGGCCATTTCGGACAGTAGGTACGCAAGAGGAGATCCAAGGGTTGAGACATTTTCAAAGTATGGTTTTATAGATGCTAAGTAGTAATAAGAGGCAATGTGACCAAGTAGTATTTGGGAGGTTTATTTTGGATACTCCCTGGTTGTACAAGTTATGTTGAATGTTTTTGACTTGTATGATGCTTAATGTTTGGTTTGAGGGGTTGGGAAACATTATGCATGCTTGGGTAGAATACATGCATATAGGATTTGTGTTTGGATTTGATATGTGAGTATGATCATCTATCATGTTGTTATGTCTAAGGAATTGATGGTTGTTAAGTTATATGATGATTAGATGTTGTTTGGAGTATGTTAGAAGTGTCATATGTTGGACCAAGAGGCCATTATAGGTCTGATCGTACCGGTACGGGTCCTCAGGGATCGGTACGTAGGGACCTGTCTCTACTCAATATGGACAAAATTGCCTAGGCGTACCGATATGCCTGGTAACCATATCGGTATGCGTAGCTATGAAATAAGCCTGGTGTCGGTACACGGGCAACCGTATCTGTACGCCCTTTAGCCACTGGAATCCTTACCTTTCGAAAACACATACATGTATCAGTACGCCTAAGGATCGTGCCGATACACCTTTTTATTTTACATCCGTTGTGATATAGAAATTTTCCGTACCAATACGCTAGTCGTTGATTATGTTAAGATGCCTTCTGAAGTTTGTATTCTTTGCAATTTAGTCCCTATTTCTTAATCATGTAATTAAATGAGTTTGGATGGTTATTTTAAGTTGAGATTTAACCTTAGTGTATGAAATATGACTAATTAAGGATTTGTAAATTTAATTTCATGAAATTCCTCTTATTTATTGGAAACTATGTTTAGTCCCTGAAATGTGAATTTGTATAATTGGATGTCAAATTGTCGCCCGGTTGAGTTAAAACTTTCACCATAACCAGCATGATCACCTTAGGACTTAAATATTCATTTAGATAAGATAAAAGAAAAAATGGACCATTTTCTAAGTAAATCTTTCGAGTTTGTCTCGACAAACCCTAATGCAGCTTGCTCGGTTCGGTCTTGCAACTAAACTGGGTCAAGAGGGTTACACCTCCTCATAGGTCAAATTAGGTTGAATCTCTATAGATTTTGGCTCGATAATATGTGAAGGGTCAGAGCAATATTTACGAAGCATCGATACGTGGAATACATCATGAATCTTGCCTAGTTATGAGGATAACGATAACTGGAAAGCCACATAGCCAACTTTCTCAACAACCTCAAAGGGTCCACTGAATTGAGGATATAGCTTCCCCTTTTTGCCAAACCTCAGAACTTTCGTCCATGGTGAAATCTTGAGGAAGGCTCTCTCACCAATCTTATATTGTATATCCTTTCGCTTAAGATCAGCATAGGCCTTCTATCGGTCAAAGGTAGCTTTCAAACGGTCATAGATGATGGTAACTTGTTCTTCAATTTTTCTTAGTAAGTTAGGGCCTGATAAGTGTTCAAAAGTACTATTTTTCTTACCCTTTTTACTCATATTATTGTTATACTTAGGCTCATATTAGTTGTATAAGTAGCCATTCATGCATTAATCCATGTTTCCTTCCATCGTTGAGATTGATTACATAACTTGGTAGTTTTGTGGAAAAGATGCTGCTTTGGTGTGTTTTGTGTATATGTGCAGGATCACTTGCCAAAGCAAGGCTAGAGCTAGTTGCCAGGGCAATGCATGAAGGAGACGTCGAGCTAGTTGCCAGGGCAATGCATGAAGGAGACGCCGAGCTAGTTGCCAGGACAATGCATGAAGGAGACACCGAGCCAGTTGCCATGGCAATTGTCGACAAGAGCAAAGGTGATATGGTAGTCGAAATTGATGACTAGACAAGCCCAATATGACGTGGAGCAAAGCCCAAACCCAAAGGAATTTGATTGCCATGCAGAGATTAAAGAAGAATTAAATTCCAAGAAGATAGGAGAAGTTCTAGTAGGAATACAATTATAATAAAGAATTATATTCTTTAAAGATAATTTAATTCCAACTTAAACTCCTCCTCAAAGAAGGACTTTGGCCTAGCCCTATAAATATGAAGGAGATTTCGACAATCTATAGAGAGGAAGAGAGGGGAATTTCGACAAGTCCAAGGAGGGCAAGAGGAGAGAATTTTCGACAAGCATCTAGGGCAAGGAGGATTTCGACAAGCCTCCTTCTTCATCCTTTTCTTTCTTGTTCGATTGGGTTCATGCTAGGGATTGTTTATCTTGTGTTTCTTTGGAACCTAGCCATGAACTTAATCTACTTGGCTATGGTTATTGTGTTTTGTGGTTGTGAGAAACTATTGGTTTTTGTTTAGGTAATAAGAGTTTGCACTTTTCTATTTCAAGGTTTATTCATTCTTGGTTCTTATTCTTGTTTGCGAGTGAATTGGGAGAGGATCTCGTGATTTCATCTATTTATCTAATATCGGGAGAGTTAGATTCAAGAAACGAATGAATATGATCTTTATTCAATCTATTGATGGTGAAGATTAATCCGGCTTAGGAATAAGTTAAGGATTTCAACGGCTAAGAGGAGGCGCAAGATTGGTTGTTGTTCACCCTTGATTCACTTGAGGATGTATTATCAAGGCATGCACAAGTAGCTAGAGTTTCGACTTAGGGATAAGAAGAAACCATTGAAGAACGCTCTGCCGAACCTTGAAGGTTGCTGCCCAGACGCCCAAGTAGTTGCCCAACTAGTTGCCCAGGAAACCATCAATTAGTTGCCAAGGCAACCCCGTTGTGCAAGTTGCCACGGCAACTGAGTTGCCCGTGCACTCTTTTACCAAGACGATCCAATCGGCTGTCACACCTCAACTCACGATAACCTGGCCTATCTCTCTCTCATTCGATCTCATCTTTTCTTTTACTTTATTGCTTTCTAGATTAGTTATTAGTTAAACTCCTATAATCTTTTACTTGTGTTTTTACTTTTTACAGTGCAAGAGACTAGATTCTTGAAGTGGCACCAATCCCTGTGGAGACGATATCTTTTATACTATAACTTGCGACGTGTATACTTGCACATTTGCGTAGCACTTATTACGCGCAACAAGTTTTTGGCGCCGTTGCCGGGGATTGGCAATAGCGACTTTGTTTTTATTTTCTTGCACTTTCTTTTTACTTTTCTTGTTTAAAATTCAAAGGGCTAACAAACTTTGGTTTTGCATTGGTATATGACCAGGGCAAGACCGACTTCACCAGAATATCCCTTTGATCCAGAAATCGAACGAACCTTACAAAGACTTAGACGAAGGATAAGAAAAGCAATGGCAAATCAAGGCGGCAATATGAATCAAGATGTTCGGCGAGGAGGAGGAGTGATTCTTGCACGAAATAGAACTATTCGAGACTATCTTGAAGAAAATCTTGATGGACTTAACCCGGAGTTGTTGCTTTTTGAAATTGAAGCCGACCACTTTGAGTTGAAACCGGTAATGTTTAATATGATCAACACAATAGGTCAATTTGGCGGCTCAAAGAATCTGAAGATGCACGACAACATCTGAAATCTTTCCTCGAGATTTGCAACTCGTTCAAAATACACGGAGTCACCCCGATGTCTTACGATTAAGATTATTCCCCTATTCTTTGAGGATAGGGCGAAAGCATGGTTGAATAGCATTCTGCGGATCCATAGCATCTTGGACTGATCTTTTGTCGTGATTTCCTTGCTAGATTTAATCCTACAAATTTGGTGATAAGCTTCAGAACGATATTACTTCTTTTTTTTGGCGGATGATGAATCCATGTACGAGGCTTGGGAGCGATATAGAGAACTTCTACACAAATGCCCCCTACACAGATTCCCGGTGTGGACTCAAGTAACAATGTTTTACAATGCCGTGAATACACCAACAAGGATGATGCTAGATGCCTCGGCAAACGGCATACTCCTAGATAAGTCGCCGGAAGAAGCAATGCAAATTTTAAACAGGCTGGCCAAGAATGATTATCAATTCCCATCTACTAGAAGAGGAGGAGTTAGACGCCAAGCCACAATACATGAACTAGGATCATCAGATTCAATTTCGGCACAATTGACCACTTTAACCAAGATGGTCCAGAACATGCACAAACCAAACAACACACATGAAGTCAAGGTAATGGATTCTTTTTGTGAGTTATGTGGTGATAACCATAATTCTTCTGAATGTATGTAGAATCCGGAATCCAGCTTCTATGTGGGGAATTACAATCGGAGCAACAACGTGATGTCCAATACATACAATCCAGCTTGGAAGAAGCACCCAAATTTTTCATGGAGTAATCCCAACAATGCTCTAAACCAGAACAATCAGAATGCACAAGCATCGGGATTCCAGCAGAATATGCCACGGCAACAGATGCCGCAGCAACAACTGACAACATCTAGTTCTTTGGAAAATTCTCTAAATGCTTTTATGATGGAAACTGAATCCTATATGGCTGAGAATATTAATTTCATAAAAAGAACTGATGCTTTTATTAACAGGACCGAGATGAGATTGCAAAACCAAGAGGCGGTCAAATCATTGGAAAATCAAGTCGGACAGTTTGCTCAAAATCTAAATACTAGACCGCAAGGAGGTTTACCTAGCGATACTGAAGTCGCAAGAGGAACTGGCCATGAGCAATGTAAGGCGATCACCACTAGAAGTGGCCAACAACTTAGAGAGGTTCAAACCCGCTCATCAAACAAAACTCCACAAAAAGATCAAGATGAACCTAGCGGCAAAGCCTCAGATGCTGAACCAGGAATTGTCGCGGCAACCAGCAATAAGCATGCCTCGACAACCGACGATAAAGACGCCTAGGCAACTTGTGAAAAGCATGCCTCGGCAACCCCAGTTGATAACGCCTCAGCAACTCCAGATGTCCCGGCAATGCCGTCAATCAGGTTCCAAACCAATGAAAGGATCGAAGATATCTGACTTCCACCACCATTCCCACAAAGGTTGAAGCGACAAAAGCAAGAATACCAATTCAAGAAGTTTCTTGATATCCTAAAGCAAGTCCACATCAACTTGCCATTGGTGGAAGCAATTGAACAAATGCCAAACTATGCCAAGTTTCTTAAAGACATTGTGTCCAAGAGAACAAGGCTATGAGAGTTTGAAACAGTTGCCGCAACAGAGGGATGCATGGCAATGTTGCACAATCGTATGCCACCCAAGTTGAAGGATCTCGGAAGTTTCACAATACCATGTTCCATTGGAAACCACTATGTCGGGAAAGCACTATGCGACCTTGGGGCTAGCATAAACTTGATGCCTAAATCGGTTTTCCAGAAACTAGGAATCGGGAAGGCAAGACCTACAACAGTTATGCTACAGCTAGCCGACAGATCCTATGTGCATCCAGAGGGAAAAATCGAGGACATACTGGTAAAAGTTGATAAATTTATTTTTCCCGCTGACTTTATTGTCTTGGATTGTGAAGTAGATGAGCATGCACCCATCATTCTCGGGAGACCATTCCTAGCAACAGGGAGAACCTTGATCGATGTTGAAAAAGGAGAACTCACAATGAGGGTGAATGACCAGCAAGTTAAACTAAATGTGTTCCAAACACTAAGGCATGCCGATGATCCAGAAGAATGCCAACTTCTTCATGCCACGGTAGAGTTTAACTTCAACGAGGAATTTAGTTGCCTCAGCAACTACATTGCCGATCAAGAGGAACCTGAGGAGTATGAAGAACCGGTCGATGAGGAACAACAAGAAGAGGCAAATCGGCTAGTAAATCGACCAGGTACATACTTTGAACCACTGGATTACTCAGGTAAGGAAGGTAAACTCGAAAAACCCTCTATTGAACAACCACCGATTCTTGAGTTGAAACAATTGCCAGAGAAACTAAAATATGCATACTTAGGAACCGATAATACATTACCTGTAATTATTTCTTCTAAGTTACAGCCTGAGCAGGAAAAGAAGCTGATCAAGATGTTGAAGCTACACAAAAAGGCAATAGGGTGGACAATTGCCGACTTGAAGGGAATTAGCCCGGCAGTGTGCATGCACAAGATTCTGTTGGAAGACGATCACAAACCTTCAATTGAAGCCCAGAGGAGACTGAATCATGCCATGAAAGGGTTTGTAATGAAAGAAATCATCAAGTGGCTTGACGCCGGCATTATATACCCTATCTCGGATAGTACATGGGTAAGTCCGGTACAATGTGTTCCGAAAAAGGGAGGTATAACGGTGGTAAGTAATGAAAATAATGAACTCATTCCAACCAGGACTGTGACCGGTTGGAGGGTTTGTATGGATTACCGAAAGCTAAACAAAGCCACTAGGAAAGATCACTTCCCATTACCCTTTATTGATCAAATGCTTGACCGTCTTGCAGGTAAACCCTTTTAGTGTTTTCTTGGTGGTTATTCAGGTTACAATCAAATTGCCATAGCACCAGAAGATCAAGGAAAGACAACCTTCACATGCCCATACGGTACTTATGCCTTCCGAAGGATGCCGTTCGGATTGTGTAACGCCCCGGAAACCTTCCAAAGATGCATGATGGCGCTCTTTTTAGACAAGGTCGAAGACTTCCTTGAGATCTTCATGGATGATTTTTCTATTTTTGGTAATGACTTCGACAACTATCTCGGCAATTTAGAGACTGTGTTGGCAAGATGTGAAGAAACGGATTTAGTCCTCAATTGGGAAAATGCCATTTTATGGTAGATGAAGGAATAGTGCTCAGCCACAAGATTTCATCCAATGGAATTGAAGTAGACAAAGCCAAGGTGGACGTGATCGAGAGATTACCCCCACCAAGTTCGGTTAAAGGAATTCGAAGTTTTCTCGGACATGCAGGTTTTTACAGGAGGTTCATTCATAATTTTTATAAAATCACTAAACCCTTGTGTAATCTGCTTGAACAGGATAAAGTCTTCGATTTTGATGATTCTTGCAACCAAGCATTTGAAACCCTAAAGAAAAAGCTTGCCTCGGCACCCATTGTCGTTCCACCAGATTGGACGCTACCTTTTGAGCTCATGTGTGATGCAAGTGATTTCGCGGTAGGAGCAGTCCTAGGCCAACGCACAGGTAAGACCTTCCATGTGATATACTACGCTAGTAAAACTCTTAATAGTGCTCAAGTGAATTACACAACAACGGAGAAAGAGTTACTAGCTGTAGTTTTCGCATTTGACAAGTTCTGATCCTATTTGATTGGTACAAAGGTAATTGTTCATACGGACCATTCGGCAATCAAATACTTATTTGCTAAAAATGATGCTAAACCTCGTTTGATTCGTTGGATATTACTTTTACAAGAATTTGATATTGAAATTAAAGACAGGAAAGGAACAGAAAATCAAGTGGCCGATCACTTATCACGTCTGGAACGCAATAGGGAGGAGGATGCGGATCTAGAGATATGCGATGCATTCCCGGATCAACAAATTTTAGTTGCCTCGGCAACCCTTGACGCCTCGGCAACCATTGACGCCTCGGCAACCTTCGACGCCTCGACAACCATTGATGCACACGCCTCGGTAACCCTCGACGCCACAGCAGCCTTTGACGCGCACGCCTCGGCAATTTTGGGAGCAGTCGCCACAGCAGCGCATGCCTCGGCAATACCCTGGTACGCTGATTTAGTTAATTTCCTTGTTTGTGGTATTTTACCTTATGGCATTACTCACCAAGGGAAGAAGCGGTTCCACCATGATGCTAAGCATTACTTTTGGGACGAGCCTCTTTTGTTTAAACAATGTGCAGATCAGGTTATACGCCGATGTGTCCCTGAAGAAGAGCAACAAACTGTACTCCGGCAATGCCATTCTTCACCCTATGGAGGACATTTTGGAGGAACTCGTACCGCGGCCAAAGTTCTGCAATCCGGTTTGTATTGGCCAACATTGTACAAAGATTCCCAAGACTTTTACAAGCAATGTGATCGTTGCCAGAGGACGGGTAATATCTCGAGACGACATGAGATGCCACTCCAGAACATCATCGAGGTGGAATTGTTCGATGTGTGGGGGATCGATTTTATGGGACCTTTCCCATCTTCATTCGGCAACCTCTACATCTTACTTGTCGTCGACTATGTGTCTAAATGGGTGGAGGCAGCTGCAGTTCCCAACAACGATTCCAAGACTGTGCAACGATTCTTGCAGAAAAACATATTTACACGATTTGGGATGCCAAGAGCAATTATCAGTGACGAAGGCAAGCATTTTGACAACAGACTAATTGCCAAAATGTTGCAATGCTTCGGCATATCACACAAGATCGCCACGGCATATCACCCACAAACCAACGGGCGAGCAGAAATTTCCAACCATGAGTTGAAGGGAATACTCGAGAAAGTCGTAAACCCCTCTAGGAAGGATTGGTCATTAAGACTAGATGACGCACTTTGGGCATATCGCACTGCATTCAAAACACCCTTAGGTATGTCCCCCTTCCGACTTGTCTATGGTAAAACATGTCATCTACCAGTGGAAATCGAACACAAGGCATACTGGGCAATCAAGACCGTGAATATGGATTGGGAAAGTGCCGGACAAAAGCGTTTGATGGATCTCAATGAGATAGAAGAATTTCGTGCACTCGCCTATAACAATGCATGAATTTACAAGGAGAAAACAAAGCGGTGGCACGACAAGAAACTATTGCCACAGCAATTCACGCCAGGGCAACTAGTTCTCCTATTCAATTCTCGGCTAAAACTTTTTCCTGGGAAAGCTGAAATCAAGATGGTCGGGACCATTCGAAGTCGTCAAACCATTCTCCCGTGGTGCTGTGATAATCAAGTCCATCTCTGACAACCATGAATTCAAAGTTAATGGACAAAGATTGAAGCACTACAATGGTGCCCATGTGGAACGTAACAAAGAAGTGGTCAACTTAGGAGATGCATGAGCATGCTCTCCTTTCAATATTTTCTTTTTCTTTTTCTTTTTATTTTCGTTTTTATTTTTAGGAGATATTTTATTTTTCTTCATTATCTTTAGTTTTCAGGTTTTCTTTGTTTTCTGTTTCACAACTACTATGCTAAGGAAATTTACTGCCGAGATCCTTGCCCCGGCAACCAATGAAGAAGATGCCGCGGCAACCTACATCGTGCCTGCACAAGTTGATGCCACGGCAACTAACCCTGAAGATGCCACGTCAACCAAAGCTAAAGACATCCCGACAACAAGAAAACAACCATCGCGTTCAAGCAAGAGAATCAAGACATCGACCAAAAGGAAACTAATCATCTACGATGATGAACTCTCAGAGTAAGTCCTCGTATGCATTTTTATGTTTATTTTTCGTTATTTTTATGCATGCATTGAGGACAATGCCTCACTCGAGTTTGGGGGGGATTGCTATTAGTAGTTACCATGTTTAGTTACATTCATCTTAAGTATTACATTTAGGATACATAAATTGCTTGTCATGCCTTTAATTGGAACAAGAATTGCTTAAATTTGACGATATTCGATGATGACTTTGCCAATGCACTTAATTGATAGAATTTTTATTCTAGGATAACCATGGAAAAACTTAGAATTTTACTATGATGCTAATTTTGATGAAACACTGTTGTGGTTTAATTGATTTAAGGAATTCTAGTAAACTTAGGTTGATAATTAACAAATTGGGGGATTAGAATAAAAATTGGATGAATGCTAGAGGTGCCCGAAATTGGCTCTAGCATGTGCTAAAAAAATTGATCACTAGAGGTGCCCGAAAATGGCTCTAGGATGTGTTAAAAAAATTTAACTAGAGGTGCCCGAAACCGGCTCTAGTCGAATAAATTAACTTAAGAAAACTAAAAACAAAACACTAGAGGTGCCCAAAACTGGCTCTAGTTAAAACATGTTAAAAAGAACCCAATGAAGTAATTTGAAAACCTATGTTTGCATAGAATCCGAAAAATCAACTTGCACACAACTTCGCACACACTCACAAGCATTATAGTTTGATTCCGAGTAACTCCTAAATTTTCTGAAAATAAAAAGCCAATCATACTTTGTGCCCCGGTTCAGAGAATTGAAATCAAGTTCAAAGCTAAGTTTATGAAAATTGAAGTCTTGGCAGGTAATTATGAGTTTGCATTGCTTGAGGACAAGCAATAGTTCGAGTTTGGGGGTGTGATAAGTGTTCAAAAGTACTATTTTTCTTACCCTTTTAACTCATATTATTGTTAGACTTAGTCTCATATTAGTTGTATAAGTAGCCATTCATGCATTAATCCATGTTTCCTTCCATCGTTGAGCTTGATTACATAACTTGGTAGTTTTTGTGGAAAATATGCTGCTTTGGTGTGTTTTGTGTATATGTGCAGGATCACTTGCCAAAGCAAGGCTAGAGCTAGTTGCCAGGGCAATGCATGAAGGAGACGCCGAGCTAGTTGCCAGGGCAATGCATGAAGGAGACGCCGAGCTAGTTGCCAAGACAATGCATGAAGGAGATGCCGAGCCAGTTGCCATGGCAATTGTCGACAAGAGCAAAGGTGATATGGTAGTCAAAATTGATGACTAGACAAGCCCAAGATGACGTGGAGCAAAGCCCAAACCCAAAGGAATTTGATTGCCATGCAGAGATTAAAGAAGAATTAAATTCCAAGAAGATAGGAGAAGTTCTAGTAGGAATACAATTATAATAAAGAATTATATTCTTTAAAGATAATTTAATTCCAACTTAAACTCCTCCTCAAAGAATGACTTTGGCCTAGCCCTATAAATATGAAGGAGATTTCGACAATCTATAGAGAGGAAGAGAGGGGAATTTCGACAAGTCCAAGGAGGGCAAGATGAGAGAATTTTCGACAAGCATCTAGGGCAAGGAGAATTTCGACAAGCCTCCTTCTTCATCCTTTTCTTTCTTGTTCGATTGGGTTCATGCTAGGGATTGTTTATCTTGTGTTTCTTTGGAACCTAGCCATGAACTAAATCTACTTGGCTATGGTTATTGTGTTTTGTGGTTGTGAGAAACTATTGGTTTTTGTTTAGGTAATAAGAGTTTGCACTTTTCTATTTCAAGGTTTATTCATTCTTGGTTCTTATTCTTGTTTGTGAGTGAATTGGGAGAGGATCTCGTGATTTCATCTATTTATCTAATATCGGGAGAGTTAGATTCAAGAAACGAATGAATATGATCTTTATTCAATCTATTGATGGTGAAGATTAATCCGGCTTAGGAATAAGTTAAGGATTTCAACGGCTAAGAGGAGCGCAAGATTGGTTGTTGTTCACCCTTGATTCACACAGGGATGTATTATCAAGGCATGCACAAGTAGCTATATTTTCGACTTAGGGATAAGAAGAAACCATTGAAGAACGCTCTACCGAACCTTGAAGGTTGCTGCCCAGACGCCCAAGTAGTTGCCCAACTAGTTGCCCAGGCAACCATCGATTAGTTGCCAAGGCAACCCCGTTGTGCAAGTTGCTACGGCAACTGAGTTGCCCGTGCACTCTTTTACCAAGACGATCCAATCGGCTGTCACACCTCAACTCACGATAACCTGGCCTATCTCTCTCTCATTCGATCTCATCTTTTCTTTTACTTTATTGCTTTCTAGATTAGTTATTAGTTAAACTCCTATAATCTTTTACTTGTGTTTTTAGTTTTTACAGTGCAAGAGACTAGATTCTTGAAGTGGCACCAATCCCTGTGGAGACGATATCTTTTATACTATAACTTGCGACGTGTATACTTGCACATTTGCGTAGCACTTATTACGCGCAACAGGGCCCAACATCTTGTCTTTACCAAGTTCTAACCAACACAAAGAAGTTCTGCAACGTCTGTCCTGCAATGCCTCATGCGGTACCATTTTTATAGAAGCTTGATAACTATTATTATAGGCAAACTCGATAAGAGGTAGGGACTTCTCCCAAGGTCCTTTGAAATTAATAATGCATACAGGTAGCATGTCTTCCAGAATTTGTACCAAAGATTTCAATAACGATACATGATTTCCAATGCTTCACTGGGAGGGGTTTTCGATGATTACATGAATTACCCTTTCTGACTGGCCGTTAGACTGAGGATGAAAAGTGGTACTGAGATTAAATCTGGTACCCAAAGTTCCTTGCAATGATTTCCAAAATCGAGACACAAACTATTGATCCTGATCAGAGATGATAGATTTTGGTATTATGTGGAGCCGAATAACTTCCTTGATGTACAAATCAGCTAATTTAGGAAGATCGTAGTCTATTCTAACTGGTAGAAAGTGAGCTAACTTGGTAAAACGGTCTACAATAACCCAGATAGCATCGTGTTTAGCGGGAGTTAAAGTCAAACCATTGAAAACGTCCATTATGATCCTCTCTCACTTCCACTGCAGTAGATCGATAGGTTGCAATAAGCCAGTAGGAACACGGTGTTTAGCTTTAACACGCTAGTACATAGGGTATTTGGACACGAAGTCAAATATAGCTTGCTTCATGCCTATCCACCAATAAAGTTCCTGGAGATCTCTGTACATCTTTACAAACCTGGGTGAACTAAATAAGAACTCGAATGAGCTTCTTTGAGGATATCGGTGTTAAGAGATTCATCATTGGGTACTCAGACCCGATCACGAAAACATAACAGTCCTTCGTAATTAACTCTAAAGTCAGGATCATCACAATCTTGCAACTTAAAAGCTATGGATTGAAATTCAGGGTCTTGATTCTGTAATGCTTTGATTTTCGTTGCATTAGTAGACTGAACCTGAAGTTCAGCTACAAGACAATGGTGCTTCCGAAGTTGGAAGTGAGAATTAATAGCTCGAGGAGCAGGTAGATGTTTGCAGCTGAGTGCATCAGCAACAACATTAGCCTTGCCAAGATGATAATCAATGACAAGATCATAGTTTTTGAGGAGTTCCAACCATCTCCATTGTTGAAGATTCAACTCCTTCTGTGATAACAGATATTTGAGGCTTTTATGATCGGTGAAGAGATAGCATTTCTCTCTATAAAGATAATACCTCCAAATTTTTAATGCGAAGACAACTATAGCCAGCTCCATGTCATGAGTGGGGTAAGTCATCTCATGTGGCTTTAGTTGTCTAGAAGCGTAAGCAATGACTTTGCCGTCTTGCATTAATACACATCCTAACCCAAGATGTGATGCATCACTATAAACTGTATAGTCCCTTTCGAACTCAGGTTAGGTCAAGATGGATGTGTGGGCCAAGACTTGTTTCAATTGATCGAAGCTTCTTTGTTTTTTTTCTTAGTCTAAACAAACAGAGTTTCTTTCCTCAATAGCTTAGTCAAAGGGGTTGCTATCATAGAAAATCTCTTGATGAATCTTCTATAATAAACAATAAAACCAAGGAAACTTATTGCTTCACTAATGTTCTTTGGTGGGTGCCAATCAAGGATGGCCTAGATTTTCTTCGGGTCTACTTGGATGCCTGAAGTCGACACAATGTGCCCAAGGAAGGCAACTTCGGTAAGCCAAAACTCACACTTAGAGAATTTAGCAAAGAGTTGCTTTTCCCAAAGAGTCTAAAGCACAATACGGAGGTGGTCTCGGTGTTTGACAGCATTCTTAGAATAGATCAAGATGTCATCAATAAATACTACCACGAACTTGTCTAAATAGGGTCTAAAAACCTGATTCATCAGATCCATGAAGGTTGTAGGTGCATTAGTTAGCCCAAAGGGCATTACTAAGAATTCATAATGCATGTATCTTGTACAAAAATTAGTTTTGGGTACATCACATTCTTTAACTCTCATTTGATAATACCCAGACCTTAAATTGACTTTGGAAAATACAGAAGCATCCTTAAGTTGATCGAATAGGTTATTGATTCTTGGCAATAGGTACTTGTTCTTGATGGTTACCTTGTTCAATTGTCATTAATCAATACACAATATCATGGAACCATCTTTCATCTTAACGAAGAGAACCGGTGCTCCCAAAGGTGAGGAACTCGGTTGAATGAAGCATTTGTTCAACAAATCTTGAATTTGAGCTTTCAGTTCCTTCAGCTCAACTACTGCTATATGATAAGATGCAATGGAAATTGGGGCCTTTCCAGGTTGCACTTCAATGCCAAATTCTACTTCATGGGTTAGAGGTAAGCCCAAAAGTTCATCTGGAAATTCATTCACGGTGTCAATGTCCTGCAGTTGAGGTTCATTCTTGGCTTCTAGTGTCAATAAATATAATGAAGGGTTCTTTGAATTAATGAGGGTGATAGTTTCCTTACCAAGGCCTCAGAGGTATAGCTTTTTCTTGCTGCAATCCACCCAAGCTTGATGTTCACTAAGCCAATCCAAACCAGTATAACATCAAACTCATGAATTGGAAGTGCCAATAGATTGGCCGAAAATGGAATCCCTTGAATCATTAAAGGACAATTCTTACATGTGAGACTTATGGTGGCACAATCACATAATAGATTGGTTACGATGATCAAAACAATATTACTAGAGGAGTAATTATCCTGATTCATCAATGCATAATCAAGATAGGAGTGTAATTCAAGGGTACTTGCGATATTGTTTGAATTACCCTCCTTTAGCAATAGGTACATGCGGGTATTACAATTCTCGACCCGAACCCTCAGTACTATAAGTTGTTCTAAAAATGGTCTAAAATATAGCTGGTAACCTTGCAATATTGTACAAGGGAGAAGATTGTGAATACACCTTTCGTTTAGGACTATACTGCTCCCTTTTCGATGCGGTAGTGGAAGATGAGAATTATCTCGGGGCATTTGTTAAGTTGTAAGGGTCTTTTAACCCTTAGAGCTCCTCTATGTAACTTTTGTAGCATGGTCAATTATGATGACTCGATAATCCAATATCGATGCTTAGTATAGCCTTGAAATGATTCGATGGTAGCAATATCAATATAATGATTTAATAACTGATACCTTACAAGTTTAGGGTTATCATTTACCCTACTAGTGAGTGTGTAGGTCCATCACTGGGCAGACTAGGCAATAAGGGTTTTTAAGATGTTGAAACTGTAGCCATAGAGGGTTGTACAGCCTACTCAGGCTTCAATGAGTTCAAGGATTGTTTAAATATTTCAGTTGTATCTTCAATAATTCTTTAAGCTAGCAATCTACCTTGATAAGTCAAAGCTCAACGATTCTTATAAAGAGTTTTATGGACTTGGAGCGTCTCCTCCCTTGATTCCTTGTAACGAATCAAGGAGTCGGTAGAAACTCAATGCTTATGTGAGCTTTATTTACTACATACTATTGTACTATAAAAATAAAAGAGATCAGGTTAGTCGGCAAGTCACATTATACAAAATAATTAACTCATAGGTGGCAATTGCAATGCAATGACAATACAATAGGCTTCGGTTTAGTCCTAGAATCGACTAAACTCTAGCTCTATTACCACAAATGTAACACTCCTTTCCCGGCTTGGTAGGGAAACGGGTCAGAGTATGCTACCGATGATAGATACAGTAAACGGTACATTTATTTTAAACAATATTCAGAGATTTGATAACGATAAAATATTTATAATAGTTTAATACGATGCTATAATACTATAATGAGGGCGGTAACTCGGTATAGAACGATGATTATCAATTTAGGACCAATTTTAAACTTTTACGAGTCTTAGGGACTAAACTATATTTTTTGTAAATTAGACGTCCCTTTTCAAAATTAAACTTACTAACGTGAAATTCAATGAGTAAATAACTAGGATGTCAAAATTTCATACTAATTACAAATCATTTACCTAGCCAATCAAGCCATTTATTAAATAGTGACCAATTTGTAATTTTTAGAACTTGTCTCACAAGTTTTAACCAACTTACTTGTATCGGTACAAATACTAGAAGGAGGTCGTACCGGTACGCCATGCATGATTCAAACATTATCAATTCTAGTGACCAATATGCGTACCGATACGCTTGGACCAGTATTGATACGCCTTTATTGTTATTTCTTTCGAGCTCAATATTGGTATCAGTACAGGCTGAGTCGTATCGATACGCGTGCCCTAATTTTCAAATTGGATTAAATAGGGTATCAATACCTACATGACTGTATCGATACCCAGCTATAGTAATTTTCCAGTGCTGAAAATTCGTACCAATATGCCCAAGGCAGTATCGATACGGCTTTTTGACCAGCGTTAACCTAGTCCAAAAATGCATACTTGTACCGATACAACATCACCCGTATCGGTACGGTAGGATCTGTAATGACAGATTTCTTAGTCATATGAATCCATTTAAAGGGTTTTTACCTTCTTAGGCCAAATATGCATATTTTACCACCTTTAGCCAATTTCAAAACAAAATTTTAGGCCTTTTAAACTTATACATGCCATATGCAACTTATATACAACAAAAGGGCTATAAGTGGTAAGTTTAACTACTTTGCCACCATTCTAGGAGTTTGTAAGGATAATAAACATTACTCTATGCTCATTGTGACTTGCCAAAAAACCTTCTACCTTCCCGATCTCGCAACGATGACTTCTTTAACCTGAAATGCATGAGATGAAATGCATTAGGCATACTTGCCTAGTGAGGTAGTCATAAACAATATCAATAACAATGAGATGCATTCCAAATCATGTTTGTCAATAACAATGCTATAAATGATGTTCAATGACAATAATATCATTTTCAATAATATTCCTTGGATGGATTCAAGATAATGGATACACAGATTCCTACGCCTCGCCAAATCAATGAATGGTCTAATCCCTCTGCCTCACCAAATGTCCAATAACACAAACATCCCTCCACCTCGCCACAATAAATGTCGTAGCCCAAGGACCATAGTCTACCATTACCAATGAGCTCATAAATTATATGGCATGCCAATTGTATCCAATGTCCTTTTGAATCTGAGGTTCAATAACAATGGCGATGTCGATGTTTCAATAGCAATAGCGATGATCAATGTTTTGATGACAATATCAATGATCACTGTTTTGATGACAACAGCAATATCAACGATCAATGTTTCAATGACAATAGCAATATCAATGATCAATGCTTCGATGGCTATATCAATGATCAATGTTTCAATGGCAATAGCAATATCAAGATTAATGTTTTGGTGGCTATATCAATGATCAATGTTTCAATAACAATATTAATGATCAATGTTTCGATGGCTATCTCAATTATCAATGTTTCAATGACAATATCAATGATCAATGTTTCGATGGCTATATCAATGATTAATGTTTTGATGACAATTGCAATATCAATGATCAATGCTTATTTCAATATCCAATGGCTAGGATAATGATACTTCCAATGCCTGATAGTAAATATCTCTATGTGTCAATATTAAAATTATGACAATAACAATGATACTACGGTCGATGTTCGATACAATAGCTTATCGATGCTTACTAATAAAGCCTCCAAAGGGGTTCGATGCAATATCTTTTTACAAAAAGGTTAGCTATGCAAAATTCAATATCAATGAAACTGGGAATGGCACCTAGCCTATTCCTGAGACTCCAACTACACTCACCTTGCTTTCTGAAGCTCCTAAGGCTCTTGGATAACCACTCCCTTATTCCTAGCTTTTGATAGAGATAATAGACCTTCTTTCTCCAACTCTTGAGCTAGGTAGAGACAAGAAGAAGTATTAAAATTGATTCAACAATATTGAAATCAATAGCCAAGCTTGAAGTAGCTATAGCTATTAGATATCCATGGATTAAAGTCTTGGAAAACATGGATTTAACTTAAGTGCTCAATAGCTTCAACTCAAAATTAAACCTCAATGATCCATGGAATCAATCAATCGTTTAGGGGTTTTAGCTTACCAAATCAATGGCTACACGATGGAATCAATGGATCGAAGCAAACTTGAACTTGAAAAGTTCAACAATGGAGGTGATAGCTTAAAGGTAAGGAGGTGCTTGTTTGGAGAAAGAAGATGATGAAGATGGTTTTTAGTGTTGTGAAACATTCACCTTTCTTAAAACAATAACCGGTGAAGCTTTCCTCCCTTGGAGGGTAAACTTAAACAATTAATTTCCATCTTTTCTCACTTTTGCTATTTTAAGGCTATGACAAATAGCCATCATTTTCCTCTCATCTTTTTAATCTCCTTCAACCAATTTCACGTGGGATGGAGGCAACCAAGGAGGTAAGTTATCCTAAAATGGGAAAATTATGAAATGGTCCATCAACTTTTCAATCTTTACACTTTTGCCCCTAAACTTTCAATTTTTACAATTTAGTCATGAAACAGTTTTCAACAAATTCAATAAGGTCCTTAATTAATAAATTGACTCAATTAGAGCCCAATATCAATGTAATTGACCATGCAATCAAAGTTATGCAATATTTGGACCTTTTTGAAGTAGGGTTTTTGATCGCCAGAACCTAATTTTGACTAGACCGGGTTTTAGGGTGTTACAATTGGTTGATGTTGATTATCAAAACTAAATGCAAAATAAAGTAAAGTAGCTATGATTAAGACAAACAGATGTTGTGGCAATTCTTCAGATAATTATGGAAGCTGGGTTTATTGCCTATAAATTATGTTTTGCTACTTATATTAATGTTATAGCGACTAGCAGTACATGTTTGTGTAAACCATTAAGATCTTTATCTACTCGATAGGATTTTCTAATAAACTTTTAGCACTCTCGATGTCTAGAAGTTGATAACAAATGAGCTAAGGTAATACATGTTTATGTGAACCCTGACAACTCTATTATTTATTCAAGTTCTCCTTATTAGTCGTTGAAACCCTAAACTTATGACTAAGCCAGATTAAGACTAAGTTAATTGCTTAGCCCCAATATTCACGTTTGTTTAACCTAACTCTCTTGATATTAAGCCACAGATTAATAGTTAAAAGTCCTCTCTCGATAGCTCTTACAATAACTACGCATGAAGAACAATGAACAAAATAGATAAAGGAAAAAAAACTATAGCATTAAAACAAAGTATTCAAAACATAAAATCCTAAAGAGCAATAAAACCAACTAAAAGTATTTAGCTCGTGTTTGAGCTTAAAACATCCATAATAGAAATTAAAAGCATGGTAGTTTATCAAGCAAGGGATAGAAAAGGGTCAAGCATCCTCGGTGATCTCCTCTAAGCTTTCTAACTATTGCTGCAGGTCTCGCACTCATTCAGCCTCTCTCGATGGTTTCCTTCGTGTGGAGACTCCTCTAGAACTTTGACTCTAGTGGTTCTCCGATAGCTAAAGACTAAGAACTGTCATCTGTGATCAAGCCCCTTTTAATTGTGGTCCAAGTCTTCTTTATATAGGGGAGAAAGCTAGGGTTTGTAACCCTAAAGCGCGCACAACCTCCTTTAAGAGGATCTTTCTTTCTCACTATCTTTAATGAGTTCTGTATCCAAAGAGAGTCCACGCAAGCCAAAGTTAGATTTATCTCCAACTCTTCTTGCCTCGTCAGCTCCAACGAGAGGTGTGCTATCCTTCTTGCTCCAACGTTCCTCCAGCTCCACTAGATCATGTGCATGCACCACAAAAACACTATATTTCCCATTAAAAGCACCAAACTATATAACAATTAACCACATGCAGTGTAACTCCCTAACTATATGCAAACTATATGAGAATTACTCATAAATACAACTAAATGAACTTAAACACGTGCAAAAGCCAAGTAAAAAAGGTATGCAAAATAGGATATCTACACAGTCATCATGTAATGGTTGATCATTTTTTGAAATTAAAATCCAAAAATAAGAAGAAAAGAATAAAATATATTAATTAACCCAACAATCTTTAATTTCTCTATAAAACTCAAGCCCTAAATCCCAAAATTCCTTCACTCCGACCACCAATTCAACCAGCACCAGCCACCCTTGTCTTCATTGGACCCCCTCTACTGAAAACCCCATCATCTCGTCGTCAAAAATTGATGAATGAACCGCCGATTACACCGTCGACGAACACCCAACAATGAAGAAAAAAAGAGGTCGATTAGGTTTCCACTGACGAGTAAGGATGGAGGATATCAAACGGTGAGGTACACGGGGCTTTAGGCGGTGAATGATGAACCATCGACTTGTGGGGATGCCATGTAGTGAGGGAGATGTGATTTGGGGGTTTGATTCAAAGAAATTAAAATTTTGGGGTTTTTAAAGAAATTTAGATTTTTAAGAAAATTCAAAAATTAAAAATATAAAAAATAGGCCATGTGTCATGTTTTGATTGGATGACGAACTTTTTTAACAGTCGTTAATGGAAAAACCATAAATGGATCTCGGAATGAAACGTTAGTCATATATTTGGCCAAAAATATAGTTCAGACACCTATTTGAAAAAAAAAAGAGTATAGTTTGAACACTTATTTGAGTGTTAAAGCCAAATGAAAAAAAAACACTCTTAAAATCAAACAACAATAATAAGAGTTAATTATACAGGAGGTCCCCAACATGTGACTCATATTCAAAATGAATCTCTAAACTTCAAAAATTTTAGTATCAATCCTCAAATTATGATCTCGTTTTAAATTGATCCATAAACTTTAGCACAATCTACATCAATCCTCAAACTACCAGTATTATTTTATTTTAATCCTTCTGTTAACATGTCGTTTAATTTAACTAGCTTTAAAATTAATCTATTTTTAAAGGTCCTGGAAATTTTTTAGAAGGCCACATGTTCAATTCTCATGACCTTAAAAAACAGATTAATTTGTTAAGTACTAGAGTTAATGACAAGCTAACGGAAGGATCAAAACGGAATGATACTGAGAGTTTAAGGGCTGACATGGGATGTTTTAAAATTTAGGGACCAATTTAGAATAGGGTCATAGTTTAGGGATTGATATAAAATGTTTTGAAGGTTAAGGATGAATTTAAAAGAAGATTCATAGTTTAGGACCTCCTATACAATTATCTCTAATAATAATAATAATAATAATAATCCGCTTCTTAATCTAAAGTAACAGTTAAATCACATTTAACTTTCTTTTTATTTTTTTAGAAATTATATTTGTTTTCCAATACTTGCAATACAGTACTTGCAGTCTTTATAAAATACTAATGTGAGAAATGTATTTTGATGTCCCATCATATTCAACACCCAGCTTGCCTCCTACTTATTCGTTTTTCTTTGTATTTCCCCTCTGTCTGCCTTTTTTTTTTTTTCGCTTGAGTTTTCGTTAAAGAAAAGATCCCGTAGGGGCAGTAGTTTTTTCGATGAACCCTAAACACTCTCAATCCTAGTTTAGTGTGTGACCATATTTGACCTAATCAAACAGAATAAGAATTTGTGATTTGTGAGTGATGGATAAATAGCCTGGAATTCAGACAAAAACAAAATCCCAGGTTGAATTTGAAAAGCAAAAAGAAAAACCCAACACCTTTTTAAATCTTTTTTTAAGTCAATGGATTCTGGTTCTGGAGGCAGTGTGAATGGCATCAACGAGGCTGTACTAGCATCAGCTTCAGCCCCGCCGCACACGGTTTCACAACAAGGAGGTGGTCGTGGTGGTGAGTCTTCTTCCCCAGCTCCACCGAGTCGGTACGAATCACAAAAGCTTCGAGACTGGAACTCTTTCTTGCAGTACTTGACGAACCACAAGCCCCCATTAACACTCTCTCGTTGCAGTGGCGCGCACGTGATTGAATTCTTGGGATACCTTGACCAGTTCGGCAAAACTAAGGTTCACATAACGGGTTGCCCTTATTTCGGACATCTAAACCCACCTTCTCCTTGCTCTTGCCCACTGAAGCAAGCGTGGGGCAGCCTCGACGCGCTGATCGGACGACTCAGAGCTGCGTATGAAGAAAACGGTGGACGTCCAGAATCAAATCCCTTTGGCGCAAGGGCTGTGAGGATTTATCTGAGGAAAGTGAGAGAAGGGCAGTCTAAAGCTAGAGGGATTCCTTATGAGAAGAAGAAGCGAAAAAGATCATCTGTAGCAACTACGGCTGTGACGGTCAATGTGTCGATGACTTCCACCCAACCAGACCCAGTTGATGGCGGTGGGGATAACGGCGGCATTGGTGGTGGCGATGATATTGTTGGTACTGAAACTGGGGCAAATGTTGGTACTACACCGACGCTGGAGCCACCACTACTAGCGTATAGCTTTTTTTTTCCTATTGACATTTCATTTCTTTTCTTTTCTTTTCTTTTTCTTTTTCGGTTGCCTTTAACTGCTGTTTTAAAATGTGAATATAAGTTACCCAAGCTATCCCATGTACCAAATTCAAAATCTAGTTTTAATCTCTTTTAAGTTTCAACCAATTTTTTTTCTTCATTATTTCTGGCTATGCATGTAAATATAAGAAGTTTTAATTTGTTTTCCCCCTTCTTTTCATCATTCCTCAGCAATGAACTAATGGGTCACCTGAAATTTGTGCTTCTATCATGTCATGCACAAACGAAAATCGGCTAATTGTCATTATTGCTATTCCAAATGAGTTTTTGTTTTTTCCCTTGTTTTGAGTTTTGACCTGGTTCTGGTTCTTGTTCTGGTTGGTAAGCTCCATCAGATGTATCCATCTGTAGACAAGAAATTTAACCCATTTTACTTGTACAGGAAATGAAGAAAGTTCCACTAGAAGGAATGGGCCACTAAATCTTGAACAATTTCACGGATTTGTTTGTAGGTAGGCTTGCTAAGACAAACTTCAAAGCCTACAAAGTGGAGACAAGAGAAGGCAACACAGCCAAATCTTTTACTAAAAACAACGCTTATCCAAGTAACTGTGCGCATCGGGTCCCTGCTTTCTTTAATTGGCTGGGTTCCCCCGCAATGGCAATAGTAACCCTGATATCTACGCACACGTGAACCTATCTGAATTTACACACTTAGCTATTTCAGTTCCGGGTGCTCTCTCCCCTTTTTCTTCACTTTAGTTCTCAGATTTCAATAATATTAATTCACCACGATCTCACCTCTCTTTATTAATTTTATATGATTTAATTGCTTCTCTTTCATTCTCTTTCTCTCACGTATAAATGATAAGGCTGCAAGCAAGCATCAATGAATATTTTAGAACAATCCTTGTCAATGCTGCCCTCATCTTACTTGAGCAACCCCGCCTCAGTATGAAAAGGACCAATAGCCACCCTTTCTTCCACTCTACATAATTGCATATTTTAAGTACATTTTGTCCATCTTGTTATTAATGTAAATTGTATATAATATTCTGTTTTGCTTTAATAAAATAGACCCACCGTTCACTCCCAAACAAAACCCCATTTCTAATTTTTCATTTGTAGACCCATATCCAATTAAATATTGCCATTTTTTTCCCTTTCTCCGCATCAGCATCATCATATATATCTTAAATCAATGAGTACGTAATTGATGTATGATCGTTTTTCCAGAATTTATTTCTTTTCCTTTATGAGAGAGGGCGACTTTAAATACCCCCATTGGTTCTAGAAAGAATGAAAAAAATCAGAAGCAGGAGGAAGTACACTAGTGGGGGCCGGAGAGTTGTAAGTGAGTGAAGGGAGGAGCCGTGGGTTTAGTGTAAAGACATGCACTTCCCTCGAGCCTCGACTAGTCCCTTTACTAAAGGAACCACATGCCCTTGTTTTATATGCACAGATATAAACCGGTAATACCTTAACACGTGGGGCTCTCCACCGTTTTAAACCTTTCAAGCCCCCCCCCCCCCCCCTAGCCCTTTCCCGCACATGCACTTGCAGACTCTTGCATAATTTGCATTACTCATCGTGTCTCGGCTGATCAGAAATGGAGAGTACAGTTATGATCATCTTTGTTAGTATTAGGATGCAGCAACGACAGTACAAGTCTAAGGTTCTCTCTCTTTAACTATTCCTGTATAGAAATTAAAAGGCTATGGGTTCATTCGGGTTACAAAGCAAAGGCGTGTACCAAAAACATTGATTTTGTTTTGTTTTGTAAGAACCCAAGTGTAACACCCATCACCCGGTCCGGACGGATTAGACCCGAGTGACGGAAATTATATTGATTCGCTAAGGGAATCCAAAATCGAACAACTTAAACTACGTATATTTTAAATCTTTTTCACATTCTAGATGCAACATTGAGTCCTATGTATTTTAATTAAGCATCGGTTAAAGTTTCATGCCAAACAGACTTCAATTACGCATTTAATTGAAAATATTATGAATTTAAGGACTAAAATATAAATTTCTAAAATTACAGGGACCTATAGTGAAGTAAGGGAATCATTGTGAAAACGTTCATATTTTAAACGTATGCAAAATTTTAGGTCAAACGGATGTCAATCTCATTCAATTGATGCATATAAATATGGTGACCATATTGTAAAGAATCAAAACCTGGTAAATGCAAATAATTGAATTACCTACCAATTTACTGGTACATGCAGTCACGTTCGATTCTTGTAGCTAAAACCAATATCGATAATGGACTGGTCGTATTGGTACCACAGGGTGCGTGTTGATCCCTAGACAGGATGTACCAGTACTCCCTGACACATAATGCCTTGATCTCAAAGGCGAGTACCAGAACGCACTAACACGTACCAGTATGCCTTACTCTGTAATACAGATTCGTATCTGCAAAAAAAAAGCTCGAAACATCCAAAAACACCCCAATCAACCTAAACATGCTTCCGCTATTAAAACAACATAAAACACACTTGATCAAGCACTTACATGACAGTTTTCAACATGTATAACATTGAATCAAAGGATTTAAAGGTATGCTTCCTATACTTGCATAAAAACCAAATATAAAATAACCAAAATGACCGAAGTTGCTTATAAGGCTCAGAACATAGAACAAGAACATAGCACCGACATAATATGACTAAGAGAATTCATCCTAAACATGAAATATTATCCTTCAGTTCAACATGCATATAATCCAAACCATCCAAACATATATGCACCTTATTAAACATGTCAACAAATTCATCCAAAACCAACCAATACCATGTTCGCAAAACAACCAAAATAACATATAAACTAAATGGGAATTTCATCCCTCAACAAAATCCAAAAAGGAAAACGACTCAGCCTTATTATAAAATTTATGAAAAAAGAATACAAACACACTCAAAGAATTTTGTTGTCTTAGATGCAAATCTTGCTTCAAAAGCAGCCTAAAATGCTCTATTCTCTGCAAAGATGAAGGGAGAGCATAAGACTAACATATCTAGTGAGTGTGCTCCACAAATAACTCATCAATACATTTTTAGAAAACTAAAACATAAATGTTAAACATATACAAAATAGAGCAGAAATTTTAGAATTAAATGCTTAAAAGAAACCTTTTATCAAATGCAAATAATTGAACTAACATATCATATATAAGTGTTATATTAGTACATTTAATTGTGACCTCATCATATATTCAAAAATCATTACACGGATCAAACTTTTAAAATGTGGGTTGAAAAATCCTCACCCCCATCAAAATAAACTTTATACCCCATCAATGCATTTTTAGAAAACCAAAACATGGATGTTAAACATATACAAAATAGAGCAGAATTTTTATAATTGAATGCTTAAAAGAAACCTTTATCAAATGCAAATAATTGAGCTAACATATCATATATAAGTGTTATATTAGTATATTTAATTGTGACCTCATCATATATTCAAAAACCATCGGATACACGGATCAAACATTTAAAAGGCTGAAAGATCTTCACCCCATCAAAACAAACTATATACCCCATCATTTTTAGAAAACCAAAACATGGATGTTAAACATATACAAAATTGAGCAGAATTTTCATAATTGAATGCTTAAAAGAAACTTTTATCAAATACAAATAATTGAGCTAGCATATATATACAAGTGTTATATTACTATATTTAATTGTGACCTCATCATATATTCAAAAACCATCGGATATACGGATCAAATTTTCAAAATGTAGGCTGAAAGGTCATCATCCCTATAAAAACTATATATCTAATAGCCATTAGTCACACGACCTTACGATTCACATTCAACAAATGAAAGTAGTCATCCAACCTTGCGAATCAATGAATATAGTCACCCAACCTTGTGAGGCATATACACATATATGCGATCGATCGATTAGACTCGATGGGGTCCATCAACAAACTTTGGAAACATATAGTGTACTTTTATCTTTTGCATTACAACTATATTTGATCTCAATTTTTCATTGTCACAAGCCAATATAATAATTTTAAGTGCATTTACTTACTGTTTTTCTTATGCATTTAACAAATCGCAAATATATACGAATAGTGGTGCTCAAGGCAACCTAGCAAATCATAACGGGTCAAATAATGGTGCTCTTCGGCACTTTCATGCTTGTATAAACATAACATAGAAAACTTTAATGCATAGAACAGTAAGTATTCATACCACATGTTTCCAAAACGATTCAATTATATCATGCTTTCATATGGTATTTCAAAATTCATTAGTAAAATTAGGGAAAACTTACTTTTAAAAAATCTTGTTAGGCTTTTACTAAAATCTTAATATATGATTTCAAACCTTAATTGAGAGCGAAACACAATTGCTCACCCACAAACTTTTGCCTACTTGACAAAGCTTGTTCAATCACCGAAATTGTCGAAACTCAACTCGAAACATCAAGATTCGTTTCCACTTAATCTACATCTCAATACCATACATTCTAACATCAATGTTCATCCATAAATCTCCAACAAACATAACATTCTTGTTATCAAACCCAAATTATCCTCTATAAATCAAAAATCTCTACTTTCCTAACTTTAAGTCAGCCACAAATCATTATTTCCTAACTCAAAATCATCCCAAATATCATCAAAAATCCCCTAATAACAGTAGCTAACCCTTAGAAATCCATAACACCACAAATCAACTCAAAAACTTCAAGAACACTAATATTAATTTAATTAATTAATTGAATTCCAGAATTGATTTTACAAAATTGAGTTTAGATTATATCTAACCCATTACTAAAAATTATAATCCAACTGAAATCAATTTAGTTACATCATCAAATCAAGATTTCATAAGAAATCACTCAAAACTCAATTTCATCTTATTTTCCCAATTAAATCAATTGAAAGACAATTAAAAATAAAGATTAGGAATACATGGCATGTGAAATTTCAATAAGAATCATTGTTATACCTTACAATTGATGAACCAAGATTTGGAGAAGACTCCCAAAAATTGATGTGATCTTCCAGCAACAAGGAGAAAATGGAATTTGAAGAAAAATAGGATTTAGGATTGAAATCAATTGGAAAGAAATGAATCAAGAAAAGAATTGAAGAAATCATTTAAGAATCCATGAAAATGTTTAGGAATTTGTGAAATCAAAGAGATGGATTTTTTTGAGAGAAAAAGAAACGAAGACTATCTTTTCACGAAAACAATTAACCTCAATTGGTTTTGTTGAAAATGCTTTAATAAAAATGATAATAAGATTTATTAAACTTAAACCAATTTATTTATTAAAAATCTAATTGAAAATAAATAAAAATATCACATGGTATAATAGGTCCTTAAAGATTATTAACATGTATTTCTGCCAATTTAGTCGCTAGAAAAACATGTCAATTTTTTAACTTATTAAAACCCACCCAATTACCAAAAATTGTTTATTTAATATATCAATTTAATAAATCCTATTTATGTCAAACCTTCAAATTATTCCAATATCTAACCGAAATTAATTTTATTGATTAAATTTCCACATTTCGCTAAATCGAATCAATCTTCTGTGTCTGATTCTCTTAACCCGGATTTCGGGATGTTACAACTTATAACTCACCTCCACTAAAAAGAATTTCATCCTCGAAATTACTTGAGGAAAAAAAGATGCGGATATTCTTATAGCATGGTTACGCCACAAAACTTTCACAAAACTTTAAGGAAAACTTTATCACCAACCTCATACCCAACCAACTTTTCGTCGCTTCAAGTATGCATACGACTTTTGTCTATCCGAATCCGCTTTTAAATGTTCACAAATGAGATTAACCTTTTCCTCTATTTCATGTACCAATCCTAGACCAACCACAACATGTTTTTTGCCCGTTTTAGCCCAACAAAGCTCCGTTCTACACTTTCGTCCATAAAGCACCTCAAAAGGTGCCATATGAATACTAGAGTGATAGTTGTTATTGTAAGAGAATTTAACCAATGGCAAATGCTTCTCCTCGATCCTTCGAACTCAATGATACAGCTACGCAATATATCTTCTAATATTTGTATCACTCGTTTTGACTGACCATTAGATTGAGAATGGTAAGACATACTAAAATTTAGCCTTGAGCCTAAGGCATCACACAAACTCTTCCAATATCTTGTTGTAAACCTAGGATCCCAATCATATATAATAGATTTAGAAACTTCGTGCAACCTTACTATTTCTGCCACACATAACTCGGCCAACTTTTGCAACGTATAAGTAGTAAGCACTGGCAGAAATTGGTCATATTTAGTCAACCGATCAATAATCACCCAAATAGAATCCTTGCGCAAAGGCGTCAAAGGCAACCCCGTCACAAAATCTTGGTGATTCTCTCCAATTTCCATTTGGTAATTTGAATAGGTTGCAACGAACTCGAAAGAAACTGATGCTCGGCCTTAACACACTGATAAACCAAACATCTTGCCACAAATTTTGAAACATCCTTCTTTACCCTATGCCAATTATACATCTCACGAAGATCATGATACATCTTAGTACCTCCCGGATGTTTCACAAAGGGACTACTATGTGTCTTGGTTAAAATGATACATCTCACGAAGATCATGATACATTTAGCATAAGAAATTGCCATGGCATGAACTCTTTGGGCTGCTCTCAGAATTAGCATAGAAGCGATCAAGTTGGTCAATTCTGAAAGTTGTACCAAAACTAATATGGAAGCACCCTCATTGATAAAATCATCCACCCTTCTTCCTTGGGAAGCTTTAGTGGGTTGGTATAGGTAGTTATTGATGGGTGTAAGATACTCTCGAATAGACCGACCTTTATCTCCCCATATGTTGATGTTCCTTCACTTTGTAGCACGCCTAAATTTTTTTAACAAAACAAAAAAGTCAGTAAAAATAATAAAAGAATGCAATAATAAAAACAACTAACACCAATTGTCAATCCCCGGCAACGACGCTAAAAACTTGTTGCGTGATTTAAGTGATACGCAATGGTGCAAGTATACAAGTTGCAAGTAATAAAGTGATAGGTATCAAGTATCGTCTCCACAGGGATTGGTTTGGGCCACTTTACTTAAGTTATTGCAAGTGTCTTTAAAGAATAATAGTGATGAAATGCGATGAAATATAATAACTAGTAAGTGGAACTTGAATAACAAGAGAAGAAACCGAGTTGATTGAGTAGGTAGGGTTATGAGCATTATGATGCAGTTACCGGTAGAATTGTCGTAGCAATTAATTGCCCTTTCGATGTTCAGCAAAGTTTTCTTCAATGCCTTCTAGTTATTCCTAACAGAAGAGCTGATGTTAGAACAAGCCTCGGTAATACATCTCTGCGTTAATCTTGTGTTACCTTCTTCGATCGATAAACTTCTTTTAGTCACTAAAATTATCTCCTTATCTCTAAGGCAAATTAGCTTCCACCAATGGTTGTTTCAATGGAAACTTGTATCCAATTAATTTCGTGAATCCAGCTCTCCCAAGCCTAGATAAATAAATTCATATCAAGCATCTATCCCTAGACTACTGGAATCGCAATGATAAATAGTAAATTGGATAAACATCAAAATTGAATTAAAAGTCAAAATAATTCATGCGTTCACAACATCAAATTCTCAATAACCCAAGCCACTTTAATTAGTTCATGGCTGGGTTTAAAGAAATCAACAAGATAACAGACCAAACATTGAATTAATTAAAGGAGAAGAAATAAATAAATCTGGAGAAGTCGAGTAAAACTCCTCCTTGATCGTGCAATCCTCCTTGGTTGATCTTCTTGTATATGTCTTCTCTAGTCGATTCAGCTCCTTCAATGTTGTAGCTACGATCCAATTTTATAGAAGGGGAAAGACTCCATTTGAATTGGAGGGATTAACCCCTTATCTTTATCTACAACAACCTCTTCGATTCAAATTCTGAGTCTTTATCCGAAAAGATAATTATAGGGATAAAGCTTAAATGGATTGATCTTATCTCTAACTTGCCATGACAATCTCTAGGCAATTGGTTTGACAATTCGTTCTTGTGCAAGAAGAACAAAAACATCAGCAATTTCCCTACAAAAATCGCAAAACACAAGGTCAAGCCCATCAAACGGAAAAACTATGAAATGATGCATAAATAAGTAAATATGCAACTAAATGGACCTAAATCTAAACAATAATTGTAGTAAAATGGGTACAAAATATACTACTTTTCACACTTATCAATAACGTATCAATACTCCCCTCTATGAATGGGACATTTTGGGTCATAGGGTATTGGTACGCCCTTCTTAGGGATCGGTACGTGCCCAATCGTACTGATACGATAGGCCAATATCGGTATAGAAATTGACTACTTAAATTCTAAGGGGCACATGTACCGGTGCGGTACCCCATGTATCGATATAGACGATATTTAATTTAATTAATGAGCTTTTGCAAGTTTTGATTCTTTACAATTTGGTCACTGAATATTAATGCGTTAACTAAATGAGTCGTTAATGTTCAATTGCTTTGAGATTTTGCATATAGATCTAAAATAATTTTAATTTCAAAATGATGCCATTGTTTCTCAATAAATCCTTATGATTTTAGAAATTTATATTTTGATCCCTAAAATTGTAATATGCCTAATTAACTATGATCTAGAAGTCCGTTTGGCATAAAACTTTAAACGTTACTTAATTAAAACACATAGGGTATAACAATGCATCTAGAACATGAAAATATTTAAAATTATTCATAGTTTGGTTTGTTTGAATGGGATTCATTTCGGTGAATCAATGCGACATTTTCCACTCGGGTCTAATCCTTCCAAACTGGGTGATGGGTGTTACAGAAATACTTCATGTATGAAACTGGGAAAAACATAATGTACTATATTGATAAATTGAGTATACTTCATGTACCAATAAGGCATTTAACCCATTAATTTAAAATCAAGATCAAATTTATAAAAAAATATGTAAATGCTAAAGACTAATTGTTATTATAGTAATTAAAAGGGGCATAAAGCCAAAAAATGTACCCAACGTTTGATTGAATTGTCAATTTGGCCCATATTCTTTGTTTTTGCAGCAATTTAACCCTCAACGTTTCATTTTGGGTCAAAATGACCCCACTACGGATGAAAGTCAACTAACAATAAATTACTTAAAATGATGTGGCAAACATAGATGGTAGTGCACACTGACATGACAGTTTCATATAGACAAATGTGTTGACTTGGAAGAATGTCACATCAATCTAAAAATATTTTTATAAAATTTTAATAAATATAAAATTATTTTTCTACTGACATGTCATTGTGTTAAGTCATTTCAAGTTATTTACCGACAATTTTCTAATAATTTTTCATCCGTATAAAGGCCATTTTAACCCAAAATGAAACTTTGAGGGTTAAATTGCTTCAAAAAAAGAATAGGGGGCCAAAATAACTATTCAGTCAAACGTTAAGGATATTTTTGACATTATGCCATTAAAAAGAGGTACATCGTTCTTTCCTTTCCCTTTTAAGGGACGACGGCCATATTGATACTAATTTGTAGTGTTAGTGATTATTAAATCAACAAGATTATTAGTTTGGTGACTAAAATAGAACCAACCCATAGATTGGTGACTAATGGGTAGTTTACCCAAATAATAATGATATATATATATATATAAAGTAAAGTTTTAGTCGCTTCTCTCCTGAAATTATTCATACATGTCTTCACTTATTGGTTGGTTGCCACACTCGGCTATACAACAAAGCTTTCAGTGTAAAAGTAGAAGACAGATTCATGAAATAAAGCCCTTACTTTTTAAACTCTCTACAGCATCTTTGATAATCTGCTCCATGGGAATAAATTCCAACTCCAAGTCCATCAGCTTCTTACCTCCATTCTTAGCCCTTAACAGTCCAGGTTGAGTATCCCTAGGCAAACTACGCAAGGATGCATATAAAATTAGGATTTAAAGTACCGTAGAATGAATTGCAGCTCTAATAACAATAAAACGGGGCAAAAATAAAGGACAGATATTTGAAGGCTGCAAATAGAGATTTCAGTGAACAGTAGTCAAATAGTGTGAAAGTTTTAAAAAAAGATACCTAGGTTCACTGATTTCATGGGTGCATAAAGCATGGACTTATTACCTTGGAATAGTATATTCAGGGTAAAGTTCAGCAACCTTGGCTACAAAGTCACCATAATGAGCTATAGATTCAACACACATGTGCCTTCCAGTTGCCGATTTGTTCTCATACACCAAAATGTGTGCCAACGCAACATCTTTGAAATGGACGCATCCGATGAAAAAGTTCTGATATGTCTCTGTGCAGCCTGCAACAGGAGAAACATGTATTACATTCTAGCTTCCAAGAATTACTAAACTGCATGGTCGCCTTAAACCAACCTTCCACCACGTTCATTTGATTTGTGACAACAGCTTTCTTGTTAGCAAGAAGTTAATTTGCATCTCATGCTGTGCTAGTTACTCTTTTTTCATTTATGAATCACAGAGGAATATGGTGTATATGGACAAGCACTCTCTGACTTAGAACCAAAAAACGAATAGAAATCCTCTGCCCTTTTCGGTGCCCTATGTATGCCCCACACTAAAAAATTAGGTTTAGGGTTTAGAGTTAAGGTTTAAAGTTAGGGTTTAGGATTAGAGTTTAGAGAATTGGGGGTAGGTATATTTTTTAGGGCTTAGGGATTATGATTTTAGGATTTAGAATTTAGGGTTATGGATTAGAATTTAATTTTCTAGTATTGGGCATAGAAAGGATACCGAAAATGGGCAGGAGATTTTTATCCCAAAACCCTATACTCCCTCAAAACAGCTTGTTAATTACCTTTGCTAAGTAAAATGTTTTTCAATGATCGACTACGAAGCTTCAACTAATATGGTCCAATATCTTACATCTACATAAAAACTATTGTGGTTCTGTTGAAATCGATTAACAAGCTAAGAGCACAAAATTACATGACAGAGCTACAGAATCATATTCAAATTTTACCCATTCCATCTAAAAACAAATGTAGTTTAGAATAATATTACCTTGCAAAAGGCGTAAAAACATTACCATGCTACCATTAAGGGTAGGGGGAATATTAGGACCCATCACAGTGCCTGGATTCACAACCACCACGTCCAGATCTTTCTCCTTGGAGAATTCCCACGCAGCCTTCTCAGCTAGTGTTTTAGAAATCGGATACCATAACTAGCTCAACCAACAGTGAGTAAAAGCCACTAATTATTACGGTGCATTATAATATAGCCATTAGAACAAAAGAAAAACAAAGGATAAACATCAAATATTTACTTCATTTTGTTTGCAGTACTCAATATCAGTCCAGCACTCCTCCGTTATGATCTTATCTGCCGGCCAGTTGGGGCTGGGCCAAATAGCGGAGACGGAAGACGTAAGCACCACGCGTTTAACCCCGAGGCCTTTGGCAGCTGTCAGTACATTGAGCGTTCCTTTAATTGCAGGATCCAAAAACTCCTTCTGTAAAATACATCTTCAGTGTAGTACCATCCACTATTAAAATTGAAAACAAATAGTAGTAAACGGATTAGGCAAAACCTGAGGATCGTCAACTTGATCGACGCTGCAAGGAGAGGCGAGGTGGAAAACGCCAACACAGCCTTTGATAGCGGCGACGAGTGAATCGTAGTCGAGGAGATCGATCTGGAAGAGGCGGAGACGTAACTCAGCTCCTTCTAGAGATTCTAGATGCTTCGTCTCTTTCTCATCCTCTGCGATAACATTACAGTAAAGAAGATGAGAAATAGCATGGAAACTGAAGGCACGTGAAATAAAATAAAGAAACTAGAGGAGGGGAAATGAAGTAACTGAGATTCCTGACGGTGCCGTGGACAGTGTAGCCGCGAGCAAGGAGAAGGTGGACAACCCAAGACCCAATGCTGCCGCTGGCACCAGTTACGCAAACCACCCCTCCTTCGCCCTGCTTTGACATCTCTCCACTTCTTCTGTCCACTGATATCAGTGGCCGTTGAATGTTTGTTTTAAGTACGGGATATTTTGATTTTCTCTCTCTCTCTCTCTCTCTCTTTTTCTTTTCCATTTTTGTGATAGATAGGCTTTTCCCACAATGTGGGCCGAGGCCCGTTAAACGATAGACACCTGTTCTGATAATATCTTTATTTATAGGCTTAAATATCAAATTGGTGCTCTACGTAAAAATAAAGTAAGTCCTTAGTTTGTTCTTTGGATCAAATAAACCCTTCAATAAAAATTCACAATTAAATAAGTTATTAAAATTAAAAGGGTTTTCTGAATGTTATGTTTGAAATTTATAATATTCTATAATTAATGTATATTTTCTTTTTTTAATAAAAATTATTAAGATAAAATTAATTGTAGATATAATTAATATTCAACAAAAATATTATTTCATTAATTATCCTAAAAACAAACATAAAATTTATGACATTTGAATACCGTATAAACCCTAAACATTATACCCTAAACCTTAAACTATAAACCCTAAACAATATACCCTAACCCCAAAACCCATCTTATAAACCCTAAACTCAAACCCCACCTCATAAACCCTATACCACACACTACAACCACATAAATCCTAAACACTAAACCCTAAATCATAAAACCATAAAACCCTAAACATAAACCTTAAACCATAAATTTTATATTTATTTTTAGAATAATTAATGGAATAATATTTTTTGTTAAGTATTAATTATATCTACAATTAATTATATCTTAGTAGATTCCATTAAAAAAGAAAATATGTATTAATTATAGGAATCTTTTAGATCTTAAACAAAGCCCTCACAACTGTATATAGTGTCACGCCCGTAGAATCTCGTAGTCCCGAACGTGCGGCCTTAGACGCTCTCGAACGATGCAACGCCTAAGTAAGCCTGACGATCAAAGCTTAAAAGCTAAGACCCTTGCGGAAAACAAAGAACAACTGAAAGGAAATGGCTAAGGAAAGCTTAAGCAAGAAGAAGTGAGTGAATGCTTTGTATATTCCTCAAATCTGAAGTGATTTACAAGTGAGGGAGGGGGCCTCTATTTATAGTTGAACTCCCCTACATTCAATGGCTCGGATTAATTTACATCGACGGTCTAGATCGACCTTATCCTAAGGAAATCTCACTTTTGGGATTCCTTCTTATCACAAACATTATCTACAAATAAGAGGATGCTTTGACCGAATTACCCTCCTGAATACTTCATGGATCTGGGCTGGTTCGGATGGGCTCGGACCCTAAGGTTTGGGCCGTGACATTCTCCCCCACTGGTTCTGGCGACGCCCTCGTCGCTCGGTTGAGATGGTACTGACTCACTTGATCCTTGAACTGCCATAGACCCTCGGCTGGTTCCCAACTCCATTCACTGTCGGGAAGTCCCTTCCATTGAACAAGATACTCGTGCCTTGGCCGATGACCTGGTCGTCGAATGACCCTCTCCGCTTGGATGTCTTCAACTTCATTCTCATAGGAGACCTTTATCCCGATTGGCGCTCGGTGTGACTTGCCTCGATCTGGATCCAACTCATCTCGATGGTATGGCTTGAGTAGACTGACATATAATACTGGATGAGCTCGGATGTTCGATGGCAACTCCAATCGATAGGCCATTGTGCCTATCCGCTTCACAACTTTGAACGGTCCCTCGTATCTTCGCACAAGCCCTTTGTGCACGGTTGGGTTGCGCAAAATCCCGGTGAGCTTTGCAAGGACTAAGTCACCAACTTGAAAATTCACGTCCCTACGTTTCTTGTCCGCCCACTTTTTGGTCCGTTTTCCCGCCTTGTGTAGACAAGCTCGAGCTAAGTCGTGATGCTCTTGCCACTCCTTGGCAAACTTGTGTGTTGCTGGATTAGGCCCCTCGTAGCGTTGGGTGTGAGCGGTTGCTGCCCGGTCACGATCTCAAATGGACTCTGGTTGGTCGCCTCGCTCCGTTGTAGGTTGTAGGAAAATTGGGCCACATCTAGCAGCTTTGGCCAGTCGCGCTGCGTGACACTCACATAGTGTCTCAAATAGATCTCCAATAATGCGTTCACTCGTTCGGTTTGCCCGTCCGTCTGTGGATGAACACTCGTGGAGAAGTTCAGGCTTGATCCCATAAGCTTGAACAACTCGGTCCAGAATCTGCCCGTGAACCGTGTGTCCCGGTCACTAATAACCATCTTTGGCACTCCCCAATACTTGACCACGTGTTTAAGGAAAAGACGCGCCGCTTCCTCGGCTGGGCACACCTTTGATGCTGGAATAAACGTCCCATACTTGGAAAACCTGTCAACCACAACCATTATACTAGACAGGCCGTCAGTGTTGGGCAAACCGACAATAAAATCCATGGAAACACTTTCCCATGGTCGCTCGGGAATAGGCAATGGCTGCAGCAGTCCCGCGGGTCTCTTCATCTCGATCTTGTCCTATTGGCACACAAGACAAGTCCTCACATAGGCTTCAACATCTTCGCCCATGCGTGGCCAATAGTAGTGTTCCGCAATGAGTGCTAAGGTCCGACTTATTCCCGGATGTCCCGCCCACTTAGAATCATGACACTCCTTCATGACTTCCCTACGCAACTCCCCGAACTGAGGCACATAGAGGCGATGTCCTCGAGCATATAGCAAGTCCCCCTCGATCCAGAATCTTCTCGTGGTCCCTTCCTTGGCATAATTGATCAACATTCTGGCTGTTGGGTCATGTGACAGTCCCTCTTTGATGCGCTCTAACAAGTGTCCCTTCGGCAAGCTCACAACCTTGATGTTGTATCTCCGGCTTAAGGCATCAGCAACGGAATTAACCTTCCCCGGCTTGTACTCCATGGCAAAATCAAATTCTGCAAGAAACTCTTGCCAACGAGCCTGCTTGGGAGACAACTTTTTCTGAGTTAGAAAATAACTATTGGCAATATTATCCGTATATACCACAAACCTCGACCCAAGTATGTGGTGTCGCCAAGTGCGTAAACAGTGCACTACTGCGGTCATCTCTTTCTCATGGACCGTGTACCTCCGCTCGGTCTCATTGAGCTTCCGGCTTTCGTATGCAACCGGATGTCCCTCTTGCATAAGGACCCCACCAATAGCAACGTCGGATGCATCGGTGTAAACTTCAAAAGGCTTGGTGTGGTCCGGCAACACCAACACTGGCTCACTCGCCATGGCTTGCTTCAAGTCCTCAAAAGCTTTCTGACAATCGGCACTCCAATCCCACGCCTTGTCCTTCTTCAGCAACTCGGTCAAGGGTGTAGCGATTTTGGAGTAGCTTTTGACGAACCTCCGATAGTAATTGGCCAGCCCCAGGAAGGATCTCAACCCCGTCACCTTCGTTGGCGGCTCCCAATCAACAATGGCTTGAATCTTGGCCCCGTCCATCCGGATCTTGCCACCACCAACAATGTGCCCTAGGAATGGGACCTCCTCTTGCGCAAATGAGCACTTCTCATCTTTGACGTAGAGCTCATTTTGCCGCAGAACCTCGAACACCTGCCTTAAGTGTTCAACATGCTCCCCAAGTGTCTTGCTATAGACCACAATATCGTCAAGGTAAACAACAACGAACTGATCAAGAAAGGGTTGTAGTACCTTGTTCATGAGAGTGCAGAAGGTAGCGGGAGCATTCGTGAGGCCAAAAGGCATCACCATGAATTCATATGAACCGTAGCGAGTCACACATGTTGTCTTCGGTTCATCACCTTCTGCGATTCTAACCTGCCAATATCCGGACCGTAAATCCAACTTGGTGAACCACCTTGCACCACCAAGTTGATCGAACAAGTCAGCTATTAGTGGGATCGGGTACTTGTTCTTTACTGTGAGCTTATTCAAAGCCCGATAGTCGATGCACATTCGAAGCGTTCTATCATGCTTCTTCTGAAAGAGCACCGGCGCACCGTAGGGTGCCTTTGATGGTCGGATATACCCGACATCGAGGAGTTCCTTCAATTGTCTGCGCATCTCCTCTAACTCGGGTGGAGCCATTCGGTAAGGAGCTCGGGCTGGCGGCTCCGCATTTGGCACAAGATCAATCTTGTGATCCACCTCCCTCTTCGGTGGGAGATGCTTGGGTAACTCGGCAGGCATCACATCCTTGAAATCTGCCAAGACTTGCTTCACCTCGGTTGAGATCTCATCGGATTGATTTGTCCCATCATAGACCAAAGTAGCCAAGTAGGTGGGTTCCTCCTTGCGCACCCCCTTGCTGAACTGGATGGCTGACAGCATCTTGGCCCCCACTCATGTCTCTCGTCTCACCGGAACCATGCATCGATGTGCCGGGTCAAGAATGCACAAACAATCGGCAAAGGGAACAGGCAAAGCATTAATCCGGTCAAGTAGGCTAAGTCCAATCACAAAATCGAAGTCATCAAGAGGGATTACCTTGATAGCTTCCTTACCAGTCCACCGGCCAATTTCTAACTTGACTCCTTTTGCTACTCCCGCAATCGGAGTCTCCTTGGCATTCACGGTTTTGATGAACCCACTTGCCTTCTCCACATGAAGGCCAAGTTTCTTGGCAACTTGTTCTGACACGAACAATTCTGAGGCACCGGTGCCCACAAGTGCGCTCAACTTTCGACCCGCCACAATGATGTCCACGAACATTAGACCCTTTTTCTTGGAACCCTTCTTAGTCTCCATGGAACTGATGATGGAATTAAGCATGAGGGCTTCCTTCTCTTCGCCATTCCTCTCTTGAATGGCCGCAGCCTTTGCGAGCATGGGGCAATTCCTCTTGATGTGATTACCTTTACAATTGTAACAAACGACGTCCCAAGGCTTGCTAACTTTATTGCCTTTATTGGTTGGCTTTTCGGACCCGTCCTTGGCATGCCTGTCTTTGTCTTTCCTCACGTTGCCTTTGTACTTCGGCTTTTCTTTGGAATTGTCCGACTTCTTATGTTCAAACTCTGCAAGGGAGTCGGCAGTGGCCATCGCCTTGGAAAGATCTTGGATCTCCATTCGGTGTAGCTCCATCTTTGCCCAACGTTGTAGCCCATTCTTGAAGGAAAATAGGGCGTCGGTCTCGCTCATGTCCTGGATTTCGAGCCTAAGTTCCGTGAACTTCTTGACATACTCTCGGATAGATCCGTCATGTTGTAGCTGGCGTAACTTCTCTCGAGCCTCGTTTTGAGCATTCCTTGGGTAGAAGTGCTCATTGAACTTGAACTGGAACTCCTTCCACGTCTTGACGGGAAGAGTCTCATCCTCCACTTGGGAGCATCTGTGTCGCCACCATAAGAGCGGCATCAGATAAATAAACAGAAGCTGTGTTTACCTTTGTTGCTTCATCATCGATGCCCATGAGTCGGAAATACTGCTCCAACCCCCAAATGAAGTTGTCCACTTCTTGGGCTGCCCTTGCCCCCTTGAACTCCTTCGGCTTTGGCGCATCGATCCTGGGCTTAGCTGCAGGTGCTTCGCCCACCATGCCGGTCAATACAGCATTCTTGTAGAGAGATAGCTCGGCAGTGAGCTTCTTCATCTCCCCCGCATGTTCCGCCTTCATGGTCTCCATCGCACCTTGAAGGGAACGTACTTGTTGGTCCATTTTCTCATACATCGTGTTGAGAACTTCCTGGACCTCCTCGGTGACTTCATCCTTGAGTGAATCCACCTTCTCGAGGCGTGGCTCCGCCTCCTCCTGGATCTCTTGAACATTACCCACGGCTTCCTCCAGGCGAACAACCCTCTTCTCCAAAGATGAGATGATGTCCCTGGAACTTTCACGCTTCTTCCCCGCAGCACGAGTCTCTCGGTCACTTGGTGGAACCTCGCAGGTGCTTTGTGGTGCCATTTCTCTCGGTCAGACTAGCTCTGATACCACTTGTCACGCCCGTAGAATCTCGTAGTCCCGAACGTGCGGCCTTAGACGCTCTCGAACGATGCAACGCCTAAGTAAGCCTGACGATCAAAGCTTAAAAGCTAAGACCCTTGCGGAAAACAAAGAACAACTGAAAGGAAATGGCTAAGGAAAGCTTAAGCAAGAAGAAGTGAGTGAATGCTTTGTATATTCCTCAAATCTGAAGTGATTTACAAGTGAGGGAGGGGGCCTCTATTTATAGTTGAACTCCCATACATTCAATGGCTCAGATTAATTTACATCGACGGTCTAGATCGACCTTATCCTAAGGAAATCTCACTTTTGGGATTCCTTCTTATCACAAACATTATCTACAAATAAGAGGATGCTTTGACCGAATTACCTTCCTGAATACTTCATGGATCTGGGCTGGTTCGGATGGGCTCGGACCCTAAGGTTTGGGCCGTGACAATAGCAAAACTCAAAATTGAATTATACATTAAACATACTAATAACTGTTAAGTTTGTGGCAGCACCTAGCTACAATCTTAAAAACAATTTAAAAATCCTAAAATCATACAAATATTAAAATAATTTTAATAATTATAAAAAATTAGTTATCTTTATTAGGAACATAAAAACATTAGAATATGATGCATTATTTGTTATATAAAAGGGAATACTTTTAATAATTTAAACTCATATGAGTAATAAAAAAGTCAAAGATTTTTATTTTTATATTACACTCGATTTATAGATTTTATTCGTATACTTTAATTTTAAATGATTTTATATTTTTATACTATCAGTTCAAATCATTGACATCGTTAAATTTTTTTTAATTTTGTTAATTAATCGATTTGGTTAATTAGGAAAATTTTAGGCATTAAATATGCATTTCTCGATATAATGAAATCTTTAACTTTCTATTTTTATACTTTCTTACATCTCACTGTTTGTGTTACTTTTGTTTTATATAATAATATTTTGGACAAGTCTAGAACAAGCGACATACATAGTTACACACCATTAACGCAAATGCATCATAATACATCATTAATTTTTTTTAATGTCTCTTAAATAATAATTAAAATTTGAAGGACTCGACATGCGATTAATAATTCTTCACAGTAAAATTTAGAATTTGTACTCATGTATGTGTCAAGTAGCTTAATAACAAGTTCAATGCAATGTGATGTAACTTGAGCTGAGCATATGTCCTCAACCCATGTATCCCTCAACAAACAATTAAAATAGTAGGCAAATCAATCCCATGTACTATCGAACACCAGCAATGTAAGTTATTTTGGAATTACATTCTCGTACAGTGAAAAGTAGGGGCGAATTTGATGAATACCAAAAGTTTTATTCTCTAATTCTTTATCATGCAGCCACTTGTTGATTGTTAAGCATCAGATCAAAGTGCCAAACACCTGCAAAATCATGAATATTCAAATAAAAAAAAACCCAACTCTGTAAAGCATAATGCAAATCAGTGAATGGCATATCTCAAATAGTAATACAAGTAAGAATTACCATGTCCCTTGCCCACTCTCCTCAACTGAGCTACATATTCTGAGAGCTTTCTAATCGATTCAACCTACATGAAGCAGATGGAAATGGGTTGAATGTGAGACTAAGTGCAAATGCAATGAATACAAACACAGCAGCAGAAGTGAAATCAAAGTTTCTTCATCTGCTCAGTCAAGAATTAAGTTTCATTGAAGTCTGCCAGATGCACGTCGTTGACTTCATTAGCCATCTGTAAAATTAAATGTGTACTCAATTTATGTATGGTCAAGGACGGAGCCAGAATCAAATATCTGAAGGGGCCAAAATTATTAAACTTTAAAAATATAAGAGTTTATTAAGTATTTTAACACAAGATTGAGTGACAATGCCTAATTTATGTAATATTTAAATTTTATAGAGACCTAAATTGTCATTAGACCAAAAATTTGAAGGGGCCAAATTAAAATTTTAAATAAATTAATTATAAATATTCAAAAAAAAAATAATGTTTAACATGAATTTCTAAAAATTTAAGGGAGCAAATTAAAATTTTTAGAAAAAAGTAAAGGACTAAATATGAACATTTCAAATTGTTGGAGGGGCCAAGGCCCCCTTGGACTCCATTGTGCTCCGACCCTGTGTATGGTTCATAGGATCAATTAAATTTTGTTTTAATAGAGAAAGAGAGATGTCTACTTTGTGTAAATTAAGAAGCTTCTCATTGTTCAGCTTTTCCAGGGACAATGCAAGTTCCCTGGCTGAAATAAAAACCATAAAACAATTAACAAACACTTCAGATTTATGACCCTTGGAATTAGTCGTAAAGTCAAAACAGAACCAACCATAAAGTGCATCGCCCTTCTCAGGATGATCATATTCTGACACGGGCATCAGCATGGACTCCACCTTTCCTCCTCGTTTGTTCTAATTATCACAGAAATAAGGGAATGAGTTAAACAATATTAATATTAATGATAATCAGAGAGACAAGTTTGGAAATTAAAAGAATATGATGCATTCAGCAATGTTTCACCTGGTAGTCCATAAACATCTCAGCATGCTGCCTTAAAAAAAAATCTGTGAAATCAATCATCACTAACATGAACTAGTACGAATCAAAAAAATGAAATAACCAAACCAACAACAAAATGATGGATTTGGGCCTACAAGACATTACTTGGCAATGCCCTTGAGAGCAACATTGTCTCTGTCGAAATAGGCGTACATGGCATGATACAGATAAGAGACATTGTACTCCACACTGTTTCAGGAAAAAAATGAGGCTTTTTGTGAGTCTGAGCAGAATCATAGTAAATTCTACATCTTTAAAAGAACAAGAATCACCATCAATCCTAGACAAAATTCGATAATTTTCTATTAGAAGGAATATGCATCTAACAAAAATGTCCAAAGTGATTAAACAAAAAAAAAAAAATCTATGGGCAAGCGAGTCTTGTGGGAAATGGATCAAACAGGACATTCGAAATGGGCCGATGGTTGGTCTCTTTCGAAGCCGAAACGACACCCACAAAACCCGAAGCCTTCGTCGGACGCCTCGTAACCGTCACGCCAGAGATCAAACCATTTGAGTTCTTCAATGGAAAAAAACATGAAAGAGAGAAATCAGCATTTTCTCTTAGTAAAACTGAGGGAAATGGAGAAGAAATAAACGAACAAGATTTGTTTAGGAGCATTTGAGAGAGAGAGAGAGAGGAGAAGGCAATGGTCCATGGAAATGAGGCGACGAAGTTGGCAAGGTGAATGGAAAACACGGGGTGGGGACGATGATATATGCAGGTGAATTGGGAGGATTTTTAACCGTTGATAACGGAACACGTCAATGGTTAGGATCTAAGTTGCACTGATACTGATATGGGGACGGGTACAGAGACGAATACGGGATAAAAAGCGATAATTTATAAAATTATAAGGTACGAGTACAGCAAGAGTTCGGCAAATATAAAATAAATTTTAAATATATATATATTTATAATTCATTAAAATTCATAATAAAATAAAAAATAATTATACTCATAAATATAATAAAATAATAATAGTGGTTTTAAAATAATAATAATTAGTGTTTTATAATGCTATTGGGCTATATGAAGAAAGAGTCTCTAAGACTCCAGCCCAACCTGTCAAAGTATTGAGGCCTAGATACTTTTACTTTTTAGAATACTCTTTTATATGGCGATATGCCGTATGTTTGCTTTACAACTGTTGTGATAATTTCTACTTTATCCGTCCTACAAAAAAAACGTCTATTGTTAATTTTTTACATAATTTTAGAAAGAAAAATTTTGTGTAAAAAAGATGATGTAAAATAATTGAAACGACAATTATATCCTTAAAAAGTTAAATTTTGTTTTATTAGAAAACTAAAAAAAATATAAAGAGAAATATGCCTTTTAAAAGTTGATTTTTTAATGAGACATTTTAAGTTGGACAATTTTAAAACATGGACATATTGAGTGGGACAGAGAGAGTAATTTATTTCTGAAACTTTTCGATTCCCTAAACCTCTCTCTCTGAGTTCAACATAAATCACCCTCAATTCCGTTTATCATGTGGATATTTTGTCGCGAAAGTTCAATTTTTTATCCCCGATTTGTTGTTCTTCAGGAAATTTTATTTGAATCGTTTTGTCGCGTGGCTAGCTCGTGGTTCCGTGACCAATGTTTGCACTGATCAAATTGTATAGAAGGTACATACATTTGTAACAGATTTAGGGCAAGTTTAGCATTGTGTTTAAAAAGCAGTAGCAGAACTTATTATTTAGGGATAACTACATAAATAGTACATTATTTATTCTTACATTATTATTTTAATAATTTATCTATTTTTGGTAAAATAGTACATATTGTTACGTTTTTATTCTGTATTGGTACCCGATCGTTAAAAACAAACAGAGATGATGACGTAACTTATTCTTAATTGGGATAATTACAGTTTTAGCCTCCAAAACTTATACATTTTTATCAATTTGATTCAAACTCTATTAATTTAATAATCATCTAAAATATTTGGGTTAAAACTGTAAATCTCCATTTTTTTCTTCTTCCCCGAAACCCTAGCCCTTTTGTCCTTGAGCAATGGGTATGGCAGCAGATTCAGAGTTCCATGTTCTGGCGGTTGATGACAGCATCATAGATATAAAACTTATTGAAAGGCTGCTTAAAGCCTCTTCCTATCAGGGTATGCCAACTTTGTTTTCAACTTTATTCACTTCTGAGTTTCTATTGTTTTAATTCTATCCCTGTTACTACGGTTGATTCTGGAAGTAAAGCTCTAGATTTTCTGGGTTTACATGAAGATGACAGAATCAACCCAAATACACCCTCTGTTTCTCCTAAAAATCATCAGGTTAGTTATTTGTTTTTTCTTTTTAAATCTCTGATGTTAACCCAATTTATTTGTTTTTATCAATTTCAACTGTTTTTCCCCCTTGGTTTGTAAAATTTCCTCCTTGTTTTAGTGGAACTTGTCATCATCATTGCTGTCATCCTGCCAATGAACATGGAACTAACAAAAGGTTGAAAGACCAGGCATCAGAAAAAGAGTGTATAGTTCATATAAAACAACAACCATACCTTCTTAGCCTTCTTTTCACCACTGTGGCCTTTGGGTTTCACTGCCGCAGTAGGAACATTTCCTGGTTCAATCAAATGGACAAAATCATTATCAATTTTCAAATCTTCCATGTCAGATGCCAATACCAACATCAGACATGAATATCAAACGCTGTCACAACAGCTAAATGTTCAGAGTGAAAGAGGAATAGAATTTGAATCACAAGCAAACCTGTTTCTGCAACAGCTTGGTCTTTCTTATTTTCCTTGTGTTTTTAGATGCTTGTCTCCTTGCCATCTTGCCAGCTCCATTCTTCGCTCTGCCTTGACCGTGCTGTTCTTCCGCTCCCTGATCAGCTCTATCTTGTTCCTGATTAAACAAAACAGAATGTCACAGTCATGAGAAAACTGATATATGACAAGTAATCAATTTAAGAGAAAAACTAGTTCAGGGTCCATACATCAAGCTGTTTCTCAAGTCCCCAAAACTTATACATAAAATTCATATGAGCAGTACCAAATTGATAGAAATGTATAACTTTTGGGGACTAATACTGTGATTATCCCAATTAAAAATAAGCCAAGTCATCATCTCAGTTTATTTTTAACGTCTAGGGTATCAAAATAGAATAAGAACATAATGTTCAGTATCATTTTGCCAAAAAAATAGGTGGAGTACTAAAACAGTAATGCGGAAATAGGTGAGGTACTATTTATGTAGTTATCCCTATTATTTATTGAGAGGACCATTTAAAAATAGTTAAATTTAGGGAGACTACCAGTATAAATTATATATTTTTAAGAGACTAAATATAATTTTTACTATTACACCAACTTAAAATTTTTCTAATTTTTAAAAATTTAGGGGCGTGGCCCCCGCCGGTCCTCACCAGGTACCACCCCTGTTGAAAAGAGCAGTGGAAAATGCTTTCGGATTTTTCTCTATGAGATATACGTCTTTAGTATTATTGTCAAAAAGTGTTTTCGAGAAGATGAATAGGAGTAACTAATTTAGACATGATGTTGTAAGTTAAAAAATATATATTTAAATGATATTCAAATTCTTTAATGTTATAGTATCAACTAAAATAAAAAATATTTTCTAATAAATAAGTATTTTTAATAAAAAATTTGACTGAAAAATATATAGAATATTTAAATTTATAAATAATTTAATACTCATAGAATTATATCTTTGGTAAAATATTATAAGTCTATAAATTATAAAATAAACACAATATAAGATAACAAATAAAGGTTTTTCTTTCTAAAATTCTTTTTTTTTTAGTTTTCTCAAATTCCTAAGTTCTTCCATTGATTTGTGAATGATTTCTACTCAATTCTTTTCTCAAATCATTTCCTATCACTTTAATTTCATTTTTAAATCCTATTTTCAACAAATATTCAATTTTTAGCTTTGGTGGGGTTTACGTCAATTTCCATGGAGTTTACGTCAAATATTCAATTTCCATGTTTCTTAAAGCATAATAGTACCTAGGGGTATCAATATACGATTTCAATATGTTTTGATTAGTATTGATAAAAAAAAAATGTTTTGATTAGTTGTCGACGAGCAATGGAGTTTGATTATAATTGATTCGTGTTTGGCATAAGAAAAATAGTAAGTAAATTTGTTTAAATGGATATATTGACTTGTGACAATGTGAAATTGAGATCATATATAGTTGACATTCCATAGAATGAGTACTCTAAATCTATGCGAAAATTGAAATTTAAGGACGAATATTTAATCAATCGATCGTAACTATTTGGTTCCACAAGGTGGGGTAACTTTGGTTATTGTTTTAGTAAGGACGAGTGTCTACAATCATTTGTTGATTGTGAACCATTAAAGACGGGTTTCTAAAAACCAAGGAACATATACGAGAAAGGGTTTTTAATCCAATGTTTGATAAGTTTGATCCATGTATCCGATAGTTTTTATATGAACTATTAAATCGCAATATTTAATGCCAATACGTCAAGCCTTTGAATAAGGATTGATATGAGAATGCATATTTTTATATGAGGTTTTGTAAGCAATAAATTTTTTATTTTTATAAGCCCTGCAAAGCATATTAACTATTCCTTTTATCATGTTGCATGAATGAATATCTTATAGCGATGCACTCACTAAGCTATGAATCTTCCGCTCGTTTTGTTTCATTAATGCAGAGAAATAGTGTTTTCTTGGCTGTGGATCGTGACATGTCGGTGTGGACAAGACAAATCAAGTTTTGAGTATATTTTGGATTAGTAAACTTGTAATAAGGCAATGTGGGCCACTGTCTTTTGGGGATTTACGTTTGCTGGTTTTTGAACTTGTTATGATTTGATTTTGATGGATTCTTGCTTGATGATTGTTGACGTTACTATATGTTGCATCCTTAAGATTTGGTTAAATGGACTTGATTGGTTACATTGTTCCGTGAGTTGTTTTCTAAATGTAAAAGTCTCATTTTGGTCTTACATGATGGATCTTATAGGTCTTTTGCTCAATTTTTATAAATTAACCATTTATGCATATTTGGTTTTGTGTTTTGAACATGAGTAGGATTATGCTTCTGGGTCATTCTTTTGGCTACATTTGTTGTTGTAATTCATGATGCTAGTGCATGATCATATGCCATGTATGTCTATATATCTTTAATAGCCTGTTTATGTTGTTTGGAGTCAATTCAAGAGGTTTTAGATTGCAATTGAATATTTGAATCTACAATTTCATTTAGTGGGTACTGATGTAATTGCTTCGCATACTGGTATAGGTGCTTCACGTACCGATACATGCCTCTGTATTTTGGCCAATTGAAGCAACGAGTACCCATACAAGAACAAAGCATACTGGTACTCTTGCTTGAGTATTGGTATGGTGTTCTCTGTATCGGTACTGAAAGTGACAACTATATTTGGAAAATGTTTAGTGTATTGGTACGAGACCTCTAATACTGGTACGAAGGGCAGGTAAATTGGTTGGGGCCTTTTCAGAGTTTCGTTTTTATGTATTTTGGTCTCCTAACTTTTATGTTTCAATTGAATTCATGCTCCGTTTGAGCTAATATTTGACATGCAAGCATGATTTTGAATAATTGTATATTGGTATGAGTAGTTTTAGTTTATGCCATTGGATTTTCATAATTTATGTTTTGGTCACTAAATCTATAATCTGATTAATTTGAGCATGCTTTTGTCGTCTGATTGCGTTGAGATTTAATGTGTTTCCTAATTAATCAGTATAGGATTTAATGACGTATTTAGATTCATTGTTTTGCTTTCATGTATGAAAAGTTATAAAATATTTGCATTTTTAGACTGTTTGATTTGAGATCACTTTGGTGATTAGTGTGACACTTGTCACTCGAGTTTATTTCTTCTAGACTAGGTGATGGGTGTTATAGTGAACTCTAAAAAGAAGGTCGAGGTAGGATCTCTCTATTTGACAAAACATCAGTCATACATATCAGTTTCCACGCCAAGAAAGCCTTCTCGACCTGGTTCTAGATTTTAATGGGATCCGAAAGGAGGCTGGGAAAAACAAAATTGTTCCTTACTTTCCATTTATGCCAACACAAGAAGGGAATCAATTGAAGGCTCTCATTGAGAATAGATTGATCACATAAATCTTTCATTTTCCACCACTAAACATAAAATCCAGGAAATCCTTCCACCTTCGGACAATAACTGAAACTAGATTCCCTCCAAATTATTTGAGCGAAGGGACAAAAGAAAATCCTATGGTCCAAACTCTCATTAGTACTAGAGCTTGAGGACAAGGAAGAGAATGAGTCCTCAAACGATGATGCATATTTTCGTTCAAAATGATAGCATTTTAAGAAGCTGTCCAAATAAAGGAGCTCACCTTAGGGGGAACTTTCAGCTTCGAGATAGATCTCCAAATATCCTTTCTTTTTTAGGGTCATTGCTAGAGGAAGAAGAATCAAAATCATTTTTCAGGTTCAACAAAAGACGGTACCCTGATTTAACCGAATAAATACCAATACTGTTATCATGCCAAATCAGATCATCTGCACATTTGGTCATCCAATTGGGATCTTCGAGATATTCCTTCTATCTTCTTCATAGTAAAACTCAACAATTTTAGCTTGATTCCATGTTCGATCCTCTAGCAAAATTAAGTGAGATATGCATCGTCGTTCGAAGGAGGTCAAATTGAATTAATCATTAAATTTAGACTTGATGGAATCCATCGATTATTCCATAGGTTAATATCTTTGCCATTACCTATATTCCATAATGACCCCCTTTTGATAGTTTCAACTCCGTGCAAAATACTTCACTATGCCCAAGAATGGTTTTCACCCTTAGAAGCTGAAAAAAGATCACCATTAGGGAAGTAGAAACCCCTTATAATTCGAGACAAAAGGGAATTAGGAGATTTCAAAATTCTTCATGCTTGCCTTGCTATCATAAATTTGTTGAAGAGATGAAGGCCCCTAAATCCAGTCCTCCCCTATCCTTGGGTGTACACAAATTTTCCCAACTAAGACAGTGAATTCCTTGTTTGTGCTCAACTGAATTGCCCCACCAAAATCTCCCAATAATGGAATAAATATCTCTATATAAATTAACCGGAAGTAGGAAGCATTAAATTATTAATTTCCCCAAAAGCTTCTCTGTAAATTTTCCCGAAAGCTTCTCTTTGCCTCGTCCCCAAATTGAAGGGAGGCCTCTATATTTACTTCCATCCTCCATGTTGCAAAAACCCAACACATAAAAAATGTTTCGTTTCTTTCCTGGATCATATTAGGAGAAAGAAACACTTAGGATTTGGAGCTATTAATAGTTTGCCATGTTTCTGTTTGAAATTGATCATGAATTCTTTTGACACTTTCCCAGTTTCTCATATAAGCTTTAGTAAACATGAGGCAATCATCAGCAACTAGCAGATGACCCACATTCGGACACCTCATCCCAAATCTAAAGCCATAGAAAATTTTGAAATTATTTCCTTCTCAATAATCCAAGAAAGAACATTCGAGATGAAAATGAAGAGATGTGGGATAGTGGATATCCCTGTTTGATTCCACTCCTTAGAAAAATTCTTCCTTTTCGTAGCTCTAGAATCCACCATTAATACAAACCCATATGCTTAATGATACCCTTTAGAACTCCTCAATTCATTATTTTTCGTAGGCTTTTTTAAGATCTAATTTTAAAGCCATATAGCAATATGATCCCTTCCTCTTCTTTTTGAAGGCAGGCCTCGTGTGCTATAATAATATTGTCTTGAATAAGCATGCCCCTATAAAAGCTGATTGCATCAAAGGTATAATCTATGGGAGAAAAAGATTTTAGCCTCGAGGCAAGAATCTTCGAGATAACTTTATAAGCAAAATTGAATAATCCTATAGGCCTATAATGGTTGACTTCCACCAAAATTTTCCGTTTAGGAATTAACACCAATTTTTTTATTTAAATCTCTCATACGAATCCCATTTCTTAAGAAATCTTGAACCATCGTAACGAGATTAATATGGATCAAATCCCATAAAGAGTGGTAGAAAATTCCTAAGAATACATCAGGGCTAGGAGACTTAAGAGCCCCTAAACTGAAAGTGGCTTGTTTACTAACCTATTTACTTAAAAATCATCCATTTCTTGGGTAACAATGAGAGGAATATTGTCTTAATTTCTTCGAAGTTGGAAATTGGATCTTTTTTTTATATAGATTCTCGAAGTGATTAGTAATACAATCTTCTTCCTCAAGTCATACTCCAGAGTTATCCTTGACTCCTAAGATTGCATTTCTTCTTCGTGTTTGGAAGGTTGTAGAGTGGAAGAATTTAGTATTGCAGTCAATTAATCCCATACACGTGACTCTAGATCTTTGATGCCACTACATCTCTTCCTTCTTCCATTTTGAGTCAAGTTCCTTCTTCAAACGCTTGACTTCTTTAATAGAATCTTTAGTAAGAGGAGAGCTTTGAATGGTTGAAACTTTTTGATAGAGTTCTTATGTTGTTTTCCTCTTATTACCAAACTTCTCTTAACACCATATTTGAAGCTTGACTCTAGTTCTTATTAATTTTCTACACATAACACTTTCCCCATACAATCTCTAGAAACATTCCAAGCTTCGTTGATAACAGGTTTGCACTCATCTTCAAATAACCACTTTGACTCGAATTTAAAGTCTCTTCTTATTTATATTCCTTGCACAATATATAAAATTTGAAAATGATATGATCCAATTGTTGTTTCCATAATACCAACAACTTTACTAAAGAGATCAAACCATGCAGAATTAAACATGATCCTGTCAATCTTCTCCATTATAGCTTTAGAATTAGATCTTTGATTGGACCAAGTATAATTTCCACCTTTGATGTCATCATTCTGCAATAATTTCCACCGAACTTTTCTTCCTAGAAAGTTATACTATTTGAGTCCCCCATGATACACCAAGGATGATCCATGTTCCCTTTAATAAGTGCTAATCGCTCCTAAATTTCTTGTTTATCCTCCTGATATGGTGGCTCATAAACAAATAAGCTATACCATGGGCCTTGTTCATTTAAAAAAATACAAAAGAATCAATAAAATTCCTATTCGCACTAAGAACTACAAGTTGAAGCTCATTGCTCCACCATAAGGCGAGTCCTCTAACTGTCTAAGGAGGATCAACATAAAATTAGTTACCGGACCTTAGTTTCTTTCTAATTTTCTCCAATTTAGATATTTTTGTAGGAAACTTAGTTGGTTAAACCGAGACAATGGTTAGAAATAAGACTTGCTTGAGGCGTGCACTAGACACTGTCTTTAAGGATATTTCACAGTGAAGCGTACCCTTCAAGATTTAACAAGTATTTTGGTCGAATTAGGCAACAAAAAGAGAAAAAAAACCAATGGATACCCAGATTCAAAATGTGTTGAAAGTAAGAGAAGAGAAGAAATTAAGTAGATGAATCTACTTTGGAATGATTCTTGAAGGCATATGTGCAGAGTATTTATAGTGCAATGCATGACCAAATGGGATATTTAGAAAAATGCATTAATCAAGGGCAAATCTGTTAAAAATAAAATGAATGATTAAGAATAAAAATACTTTTCTTTTTTAAGTGAATGGTTAAAAATAAATATACGTTAATTTTAAAATGAATGGTTAAAAATAAAGACACTTCCATTTTAAAATGAATAGTTAAAAATTAATTTTAAAAATAATAAAAAAGGATCAGGACTCTAGTTCATGCATTGTGGGAAATTGGTTGATTTCAATTGAATTGAATTTCTTGGCCGAACCTTGTGTATGTGAGACCAGCATCATATGGTTCTTTTACAAGTCCAATACCAAGTCTTTATATTTAAACAAAAAATAAGTGTTATACACGAGGGATGTGAGATTCTTTGAAGTATACTAAATAATCTTATATTTTTACAACAATCTCTCACATGTTTCAAAGAATGATAAAAAAATAAAGAAATATTTTGTTGAGTATTCTGACATAATATATTAATTATGGTGTCTTTTTGGACTATGAACCTGAATTTAGAAAAATGAGTGTGCTAACATTCTCATTAAACACATTATATCTATTCTTGTTCTTTATCGCAGTTGTGTGCTAATAGGCCATGCGTATGCCTGGATTTTCATAAGTGCTCTAGAGACTTTGCCATAAGTCTCATAGAAGTGGCCCACTTTGTCAATTAGTTTGGTACGAACACACAATTATTAAGATAAGTATGCTATCAGCACAAACAAATAATCATTCATATTTTTCACTTATCAATTTTAAAGCTATTGTTTTTTATTAAGTAGAGAGTAATTATATTCCAAGAAAAATATCAGGATTTGAACCCATACAAAAAAGGACAACTTGTCACTCGATAAATCAATGGATCTCATTCCACTATTTTGGAGGCTAGTTTCAAGACATATAATGATTTGGGAAATATTCACTTTAATTTCACGACCTGATTCGATGCATCCTTTGGGTTGTTCCATATATACTTTTAAGTCACCAAAAGCATAATTTTAGCATCCATTTGGCTGATAAAAAAACATGTATTGAAAATAGAGCAAAAAATTTCAATGAAGAAATTATTGTAATTGGAGCAAAACTATCAAAACAATATATATTGTTTTAAGTAAAATCTTTTGCAATACATTTATAGAATCACCAGTCTTAAAATTTTATTGTAAAAAGAATTTATTTACAAACAATAAGTTTTGTTGTATGAAATAAACAACTAATTACAAATGTTATAAAAATGAGTTACGTTTAATAGTAACCACTTCTTCTCAAAGGCAAACCATCATAAGAGGAAACTGTTCTATTAATCAGATTGCTTCGTTGTGGGGGATGTTGGTTGCCATTGATGAGGGGACTGCAGTTCTAGACTCGTTTGAATGTGCGTTCTTTGCAGTTACTACGCACGAGCTAAGAGGATTGATGAGTATGTTAATTTGGTGGCGAAGGACAAGCAGTTTCATATCCGAGTTATAGAGGTGAGCTTGTTATCAAGGTTCTATGATGCCTCCTCATCGGATAGCTCAGAGCATGATGGCTCGGATGGGTCGAAACTTGATTTGATGGAAAACTGAAAGACTCTTGAAGATGCGATCAGAGTTGACGAGGGTGATGTGGGTCAGCTTCAACTGGGGGGGTCGATGCAGTGGCGCGACAATGGTCTCCTTATAAGTTGGTCTCTAAATTATGACTTTTGGGGGGTGGCACGATTTAGGGGCAGGGCTTGGTTGGAGGAGGCGGGGGTAGTTGAGGTGGGTTCAGAGTCAGCTAAGGATTTGGGTCAAGTGGGCGCACCTGTTCATGATGAAGTTGAGCAACGTGGGACTCTAGGTATTGTAGGACCCGTGCAAATCTCAAATGAGGAAATTGATTTTGTTCAGACTCCTTTCAGCACGGGGGATAATCTTAATTCAAAATTGGAGATTGAATTACCATTATTGGTAGCGGGGTGTGTAATAAACTTCTTATTAGGTCGGGTAGTGGTGATCACGAGCTTTTTGGTGAGTCATGTAATATGGGTGAGCGTCCGGTGACAGTGAAAAGGGGGCATAGGAGGCCGTGTAAGGGGGAATCCGTGATTAAGGAGAGTGTGTTGGATTCAGGTATTAAGGTGAGACAAAAGCAGTTGTTACGGGGTGCAGAATCGAATCGTCAGTTGTGCAAACTGGTTAGAATTTCAACTTTGGGTAGAGAAGAGGAGATCGTTAAATATATTTCGCGCATTATGACGGATCTCCGAAAGGCAATTTAAAGTATGAATATATTTCCTTGAAATGTTTGAGGGTTTGGGGCTTCGACAAAAAGGAAAGAGGTCATTTTTCAACATGCTCTTCATCCAATCAAATCTCCAAACTCAACTTAGAGACATGAAAACCAAGTAAAAATTATACCAAAAGATAGAGAATTTAATGGAGATGATTTTTCTATTTCATGTCAAGCCTATATCTAACCATGGAAACTTAAAAATTGAATTGAAATCTTTCTTACCCTAGCTATGGAGTTTTCGGCAGCGCTTGGAGAAGAAGAGAAATATTTTTTTTCCAAGTTTTTGTTCTTTAATTATGTCAATTTATTTTTGCTTGGCAAATATGATTTTTATTAAGGGTAAACATATAAGCCAATACCCAAATTGCGTGCCTCGTTAAAAACCTCTCTAAATCTAAAATGGAGGAAAAAAGTACAACACAACTTAGAAAAGAGATAGAGTAACAACCTGGAGCACTTCTATCCAGCTGAAACACCTATGGCCAAGAGAATCTTCAATACATACTAAGCTAAAAACATTCCCAGATTACTACTAAAATACAACAAGCACTTACTAAAAACGCTACACCTGACAGCTACTGCTACACAATTGCTCAATGTGACCGCTGATCATTCCACAAAAACGGTAGACTCTGATCAAATAAAATTACCACCATGCCTTGAATAAAGAACCACTTTTCACGTCAGATTTTGCAAAGTAGTATGCTATAGCATTTCCAACCTTGTTTTGTCCAACCCACATTCAATTTCATAAAATCCATTTAGTTCAAATATTCAACATAGATAAATGAGTAAAACGTTATATGTGAGCTCTATTTAAAATACACAATTAAAAGTATTCATATCATAATTTAAAATCCAAAATAAGAGTGTTGAGCTCGATTTCCTTCAATTGTTTGTGTTGCTAAGTGGTGGAGAAGTCAATTTTTAGGTGTATGTGGTGGAAGCAAAAATATGGACAACTAACACAAGAATTTTAGAGTGGTTCAAGCTTCTAAAAAGCTCTACATCCACTACCTTAGCTTCCCCACTAAGGATTTACAAATTCCCTATGAATTTTCCCCCTTTTCTAGGCTTAGGAGGCAACCCTTACAATCTTAGACTCACTCATCAAGTCTAGCATCCAAAGCTCACAAACCGAGCTTTGGGAACACTCTTAAACAAGAGAAATTCTAAGCAAACTGAAATCCCTCTACAAGGTTGATGTTTGCACTCTAAAGCTCTCAACCAAATCCTAAAACACTTGAGCATACATTGACAGTTTAAGCTCACAAGTGATGTCTATACAAAGAATGGGAAAATTAAGCACTAAGACAATTTTGGCATCATAATGTTGTTTACAATTGTTTCATTAGTTGTTGCTGAAGCTTAAATGTACCTTTTATACTCCCAATTGAGTTCCTAGCCATTAGAGACTATTGAGATTAAATTGGAGCCGTTGGAGACTTTTTTCCAAGCAATAAATGCAATTCTAGAGCTGTCCGTATCGGTACGAGGGTAGGCGTATCGGTACGGGTACTAGTCGTTATGCTCTTTTTGGCTACGCGTATCGGTACGCCTTGGTCTGTTTTGGTACGCCGTATCGGAACACCATGGACCGTATCGGTACGACCTGCAATAAAAATAGTCGTTGGGAAATAACAGTTGGGGGTGGTTGAAAACAGGATCGGTACACGTACAAGCGTATCGAAATGATCCTACCCGTATCGGTACACCTAGGGGCATATCGGTACGATTTTTCGGTTCTGGAAAATTACTGTAGCTAAAACCCTTATCTGTATCGATACGGGATGAAACCGTATCGGTACGGACGTGCTGAAAACATAAGCTTGGCTATTTTAAAACGTTTAAAAACACTTCCAAGACCTTTTAAAATCTTCTCAAACTTATTTTCAAGTTGTTTGGACTTAAAGCTATTTTTGAAATCTTTTCAAATTGGTCCAAAACTATTTTTCAATTATTATATCAAAACAAATATCCTAAGAATCTTCCCCTTTTTGATATAATAAAACCAACTTGAAAAATTGTTTTTGAGATTCTCCCCCTTAGTAAAAATAAAATTTGAATAAGAGATTAATTGTTGAAAATCTTATAAGCTCCCCCTTGTTCATTTGAAAATTTCAATAAACTCAAATTTTCAAAACATTCTCCTCCTTTTTTGTTATATCAAAAATAGTTCAAACTTTAAACACCAATAACAATGGAGAGTAAAAATAAATTTTTTTGACAAAAATAAGTTTTGTTTTAAAATTGGCTCCCCCTTACTCAAGCATCATTCAAGTATTAGTCCAACATATATGATAAACTAGTTGAATAATAAAAATAAATTCAACTAATTTTTACCACACTTGAACCAAAGGTAGGATGTGAATCCTTCATTCTTTAAGTGCTCTTCCTTGTATGTATAGAGCTCCCCCTTATTTCCATCACTTGTTGATCATGCTTCATCACACCTAAAACAAGACAATCAAGTAATTTTTGGTATCCAAATTACTTTGGATCCAGTGACGTTAGAAGCACATAATTTAGTCCCCTTAGGAATCCATTTTTCAATTTCATCCTTTTTAGTTGAAGTAATTAGTCCTTTTGGGACCCAAATACTTCTAAAAACTTTTCCATTTAAAAACCTAGGAGCAGTAGATGATAAACTAGTTGAATAATAAAAATAAATTCAACTAATTTTTACCACACTTGAACCAAAGGTAGGATGTGAATCCTTCCTTCTTTAAGTGCCCTTCCTTGTATGTATAGAGCTCCCCCTTATTTCCATCACTTGTTGATCATGCTTCATCACACCTAAAACAAGACAATCAAGTAATTTTTGGTATCCAAATTACTTTGGATCCAGTGACGTTAGAAGCACATAATTTAGTCCCCTTAGGAATCCATTTTTCAATTTCATCCTTTTTAGTTGAAGTAATTAGTCCTTTTGGGACCCAAATACTTCTAAAAACTTTTCCATTTAAAAACCTAGGAGCAGTAGATTGTCTTTGATAAAAAAATTGATTTTCCCAAATTGTTTTTATTTTCAAGCTCTTTGGAAATCAAATTATTTTCCTTCTTAAGATCATCTACTTCAATTTGATGATCTTTTTCTTTCTTTTGAAGAAAATTTTGTAAATCCAAAACTTTAAGTTCAAAATCCTTTAATTTTGCTTCAAATTCCAAATTGGTTTTTACAAGCAAATCATTTTCATTTTTCAATTTAGAAATCAACTTTTCGTTCTTAGAAAATGAGGCTTTGAATTGAAAAACCAATTGGTCGTAGGCTTCTTGTAACTCATCAAATGTATATGAATTTGAATTTGAACAAGATGAGTTAGAAGTTACCTCCCCCTCATTGAGGGCCATTAAGAATAGGTTGGATACTTCATCTTCATCGGTGAAGTCTTCATCACTCTATGTAGCCACAAATGCTTTCTTTGATGATGATCCCTTTATGTTGAAGTGATGGCAATCGTATTTGGTGTGCCTCGTCTTCTTGAATTTTGAGCACTTGGGGGAATCCACCATCTTCTTCTTCTTCTTCTTCGATTCATGCTTGGATTCTTCTATGTTACTCTTCATGAATCGAGAAAATTCCTGGAAGAGATAGGCCATCTCTTCATCCCCACTTTCCTCCTCACTTGATTCTTCTTGGTTGCTTGTGGAGGATTTAAGAACAATGGTGTTGATATCAACTCCTTGCTCTTTGATTTTTTTCTCTTTCTCCCCTCTCAAGGGTTGAGACATCATCTCATGGGTAAGAAAAGATCCTATGAGCTCGTCAAGCTTGAGCTTCTTCAAATCTTTAACTTCAATGATGGCCGTCTTCTTGCTATCCTATGATTCGGGAAGTGAGTAAATCAACTTCCGAATGAGTTTGTCTTCTGAAATCTCCTTTCCAAATCCTTTTAGCTTGTCGACGATTATGGTGAAACGGTCGAACATACTCTTGATGTCTTTATTTGGGTCTATCTTGAAGTTTTTATATTCGAGGTTGAGTAGACCGATCTTTGTCTTCTTCACCTCATTTGTACCTTCATGGATCACTTTAAGCTTGTCTCATACTTCCTTGGCTTCTTCACAAGAAGAGACTTTTGCGTATTCATCGGGTTCTAATTCACAAAATAGGATGTGCAAGGCTTTGCAATTTAGATCCATCTCCTTCTTGTCTTCCGTATTCCAATAAGCTTTTCTTCGTGTATGCATGAATGGTCCTTCTTCAACGACGTCCCAAAGATGGTAGTCGATGGAATTGATGTAGTACATCATCCTATTCTTCCAATAGGCATAATGCTCTCAATTGAAGAATAGTGGTTTGTCGATTGGTTGCGCTATTTCCATCGATTGATTGATTTTGTATCGAGCTTTCCGGATCACCTTAATAGGATGTTAATCCCTCTCGATCCCTCTCGATTGAGCCTCGCTCTGATACCAATTGATGGGCTCGATTTCCTTCAACCGTTTGTGTTGCCAAGTGGTGGAGAAGTCAATTTTTGGGTGTATGTGGTGGAAGCAAAAATATGGACAACTAACACAAGAATTTTAGAGTGGTTCAAGCTTCTAACAAGCTCTACATCCACTACCTTAGCTTCCCCACTAAGGATTTCCAAATTCATTATGAATTTCTTCTCCTTTTCTAGGCTTAGGAGGCAACCCTTACAATCCTAGACTCACTCACCAAGTCTAGCATCCAAAGCTCACAAACTGAGCTTTGGGAACACTCTTAAACAAGAGAAATTCTAAGCAAATTGAAATCCCTCTAGAAGGTTGATGTTTGCACTCTAAAGCTCTCACCCAAATCCTAAAACACTTGAGCATACATTGACAATTTAAGCTCACAAGTGTTGTCTATACAAAGAATGGGAAAATTAAGCTCTAAGACAATTTTGGCATCATAATGTTGTTGACAATTGTTTCATTAGTTGTTGCTGAAGCTTGAATGTCCCTTTTATACTCCCAATTGAGTTCTTAGCTGTTAGAGACCGTTGGGATTAAGTTGGAGCCGTTGAAGACTTTCTTTCTCGCAATAAATGTAGTTCTGGAGCTGTCCGTATTGGTACTTGGGTATGTGTATCGGTACGGGTACTAGCCGTTATGCTCTTTTTGGCTACGCGTATCGGTACGCCTTGGTCTGTTTTAGTATGTAGTATCGGAACGCCATGGACCATATCAACACGACCTGCAATTCAAATAGTCGTTGGGAAATAGTCGTTGAGGGTGGTTGAAAATAGGATCGGTGCGCGTACAAGCGTATCAAAACGATCCTACCCTTATCGGTATGCCTAGGGGCGTATCGGTACGATTTTTTGGTTCTGGAAAATTACTGCAGCTGAAACCTTTATCTGTATCGATACGGGATGTAACCGTATCGGTATGGATGTGCTAAAAACATAAGTTTGGCTATTTTAAAACGTTTAAAAACACTTCCAAAACCTTTTTAAAAACTGCTCAAACTTATTTTCAAGTTGTTTGGACTTAAAGACATTCTTGAAATCTTTTCAAATTAGTCCGAAACTACTTTTCAATTATTATATCAAAACAAATATCCTAACAAAGAGTTATAATGCAATATAGTGTCTTACGAATACATAGCCCAAATAAACTAAGTATTGTACTCAGATAACAAGTTGATGTTGAGGTCCTACTCCGATGATGCTCCAACGATGTACGTCAACCTACTAACCTGCGAACAAAAATAACAATTCTGAACGCTGAGCTAACGAAGCTCAGTGGATACTCTCTCACTCAACCAAGCTTTATGCAAATCATAAATATGAGCAAGTAGCTAAAAGAATGATATCATGGCATAATATAACAACATTGGTGCTGCCTTTAGGCGCCTAAACACATAGCAAGCAAAAGGGATGCATTTATCTCACACAGCACATATACATCATACCAACAAACCTAGAGTAAGGCCCAATGTCACACAACCTTGGGAAATTACACTCAGAGTAAGGCTCGATGTCATACAGCCTCTAGAATGTACACTCATACTAGAAATCTCCCATCGAGTATCATCGAATTAGGCCCGGTGTCACACAATCTCATGAACGTATATCCATATTCTCTTCTCATGGTGTTGCAACACTCTCACTGGGTATTTGGATCCCAGCAATCAAAGGTGACTTAGCCATACAAGTGCTCTTACTTGGCACGTAACCATACACGATACACCGAGGATCCCTATGGTTGCTATTATAAACAAGTCACCCAACATTTACCAAGTTATTACTCATTATGTTTGTATATGAGATTAAATTCTCATTTTATCAATTTTACTTGTAACCCCCTTAGCCCGGTCTAGCCAAAATCGGACTAAAAAGACAACATTAGGTTTGCCAAAGCAAGCCCAATCTAAAACCCTAAAATGAATCCATTTTTTTCTTTTTATCTTGACTAGATGCGCATTATTAAAGTCCTATGCGTATACAACTCAGCGGTAGCGTTTCACAATCACCAGATTACAGAACAAGACTCAATTGCACAACGCAACACTTTAAGGACCAAAATGTAAAACTCTTAAATTCTCAGCAATTTTACATATTTAAGGTTACTAACCTTTAATTAGTCCAATTACATACATATGGTTCAAATCCTATTTCAAAACAATCACTCGAGCACAATTAATTTCATTCATCTCGAATAGGGACCAAATTACAAGATTTCCAAACTTCAACATCCTCATTTAGCACAAAACAGCATAGCGTACCGATACTGGCAAGGCCGTACCGATATGGGTTAACAAATAAAGCTGCTCAGCGTACCGATACACTAAGTAGTGTAACGATATGGTGTGTTAACCACCCCCGTACCAGTACGGCTTTAACCCGTATCGATCCCTTCTTATTTTCTCAAACTCTAAATTCTAGTAACCAAATGCGTACCGATACGGTACCCCGTATATCGGCACAAATGGCTAAAATTGAAGGGGGCGTACCAATCTTCAAACCCATGTACTGGAACTAACATACAATTCCCCTAAGGCGTACCGATACGGTGGATAGGTGTACCGGTACCCATAGCTTAAATTCAACTCTTTGAGCCTCGTACAGACCCTGCGTACTGATCTTGAGGTACCTGTACCGGTATACAGAGGCCTATAATGACCTCTAAGTCCAACATATGACACTTTGGCTCACTCTAATCAAACTTAACATTTAGCTAATCATCTCCAAACATCATCAACATGTTTAATCAACATTATATCATCACCAAAAGCCATCCTAGCTTATCTAGCATACTCAAGGAATCAAATCTAGAGGCATGCTTCCTAGACCACATTCAACTCATCAAACCATCCATATCTCAAACACCTAAAACACATTACAAGTCCAAAGCAGTAATTAAAGCTTGTAACAACAAGGATTTCTTCAAAAACCCTCCCATAACCTCAATCGACACATTGCCATTATTACTACTCTTTAATATCCAAACCATACTTTGAGCTCAAGACTTAGAGTTATCTTCCTTGCTTCTTGGCAGCCTCAACCCTTAGTTTTCTGCATTGATGGAAAAGAGAGCGTAAACACACTAGGCTTAGTGAGGAATGCTCAAACAACAACCATCATCAATGCATTTTAAAACCATTTCTCAACGCATTTGTAAAATTCGTTTCAAAGCTCTTTTGAATCATCATCACATTATCATGCCTTATCAAATCCATGCACTTAACATTTCAAAACAGCATATTAAACCATATGTAACATGTATCATGGATCTTACAGCAAAATCTCATTTGCTACCCTCAATTTAAGCTTTCCTATGCATACTACCAATGCAAGGCTTAAAGAGTAAAACATGTTTAAATCAAATTAAACAACATAATCCATCTTATGATACATAAACGATTATATTGGCTTCCAAGTGATCATTTACCAAGTTCCATTTACCAAAACGTAACGTCGGATACATGGATTCAACAAGTTTTCCCACAACATTTAGCAAATAATCTACCGGTAACATAAGGTTCACACACGGGAGTATTCGGTACATATAAACCCTTCCACCGTTGTGACACCCATGGTGGAGTCATAAACCCCTCAACACCACTCATCGGTACGATGTTTAATCCACTAACGGGAGTCTACGGTACCGTACAACACCTCAACTGTTAGGGTACTTGGATAGAGTATTCGGTACACCATATAAACCCCTGAACATCCAAGGCGCCTTTTTATAGTGCACTATCAATCCTATACCCGGCCAACTATATTCGATTTCATTTTCAAGCCATTTTATAACATCACTTGCCAATATAATTCATTTTAACATCATCAACTCATTGTTTTCATATGCATTTATCAAAACCACTAAACCAATGCATCAACCTTTGCATTACACAATGTTAATGAACATTAACCAATCGTGCATTACTCTTAAATGCATTAACATCATTTTGAAACCAATTTTTAGCACTAAACCATGCTCAAAGTTGAGAGAGAATTCATCCTTTACTTACGTTTGAGCTTAGATCGGCATTTCAAGATCAATATAAACCCCCAAACACAACTTTCAAACCTTTGCAAAGTTGAAAACACTTTTCCACTCATCGACTCGCTTGCCGATGCGACAATCACACTCCAAAGCTTCCGTAACTCAGGTTCAAGCTTGAGGTTCAGACTCCCCTGCTTTTGATCACACAAAATAGAGGTACATTGCATCAAATGCAATTAACATCATAGCAACACTAAACCTCAACATCACTTACCCAAAACTACTCCACAGCTCCCAAAACTAACAACAACCCTCTTCCAAACTTTACCCAGCCACAATCAAATATTTTAACATTTCAACTAACGTTAATCAACATCTAAAAACACTTTTCAAACATCCTTATATCTCCATCATTCAATTAATCACCACAACTCAAAAACACATAACTAGCAACCTAGAAAATTAGAGATTCATATAGCTTCAGGATTCCAATATTAAAACCAACTTATCAACATTATAAAACATCAAAATTATGATTATAACTTATCAAAAACCCAACAAAACAGATCCAAACTGGAAATCTCTTGTTCTCATCAACTAAACCTTTATTTAAGCAATTTCTATAATTACCTCATCAAAACTTATTAGAAAATAGTAAACAATGATCAAATACTTGGGAATTTCAGTAAAGAACCATTCATTATAGGAGAGGAACGAACCTTACCTCTAATGAGTGATTTCCCTCTTAATTGGATGTTTTAGATATTGAAAACAAAGAAATTCAATGAGATTTTACAAAACATAGTTAAAGAATCAATTAAGAATAAAAAACTTAAGAAATCAAGAGTATTACCTCAGATTTTGGATGAAAGAGTGGATGTTTGGCTGAAGAATTTTGAGAGAAAAGTTTGGGGAGAAAAGTTACGTAAATTTGTGATTTTAAGAAAATAACTACTTTAATGGTTTGGCGGACGCCTTAGCCCAGGAAAGGGTGACGCACGGGACATTATTTCAGGCGAGCTTGTGAGGAACGGCATGGTGTCTTGGTGCTTTCTTGCTTGTTTTGGAGTTGGTGTTGTGCCAGTGTGGTTTTTTCTGTCTTTGTTTGTTGGTCCGCTTTGTTCTCCATTGATGAGTCGTACTTTTTTCCTCCACTTAGGATTAGGGAGGTTTTTAACGAGGCGCTCGTCGACGTTTGTTGTATGTTTCCCATCTTAATAAACATACATCGTTTGTTGATCAAAAAAATTATCCACTTAAAACACTTTTAAAATAATCCTAATTGAGAGGAAATTCTGATATTAAAGTTTGGTAAAATAGCTCCTTAAAGATTCTAGGTTTTGACCCTTTTTCAAAATAGTCACTAAAAACAGTTTTCAATCTTTACATTTTGGTCACTAGCCAAAATATCCAATTTCCAAAATCCATTTTCCAAAATTGACTTTACCAAGAATATCCATATATTAAATAATGATTTTTTAGATATTTTCCCATATTTTTTCACACCAAAATTATTTGTTCTGATTTTAATCCCGAATCTGACTCGAATCTCTAATCCCGGTCCACTGGACCGTCTAACCCACTAGGAAAACTCCTATGCCCAAAACTGGGGCGTTGCATTACTATTGATTTTACCACATTAGAAGCCCGTCAGGCCTTAGTCCTCAAATTATAAGTCCTTCGAACTCAAAACGTAAATTTTGGACAGATTGCCCAACGAGTACCAATACCCTTATAAGAGTAGCGATACGCATCTCTGGGTATCGATACCTATCTATGTGTATTCATACTTGGTTCTACACACGAGAGAGGTTTAACTAAAACCTCGTACCAATACAAGGGGAAGTGTACCGATACCCCATCGGTACCTATATGCCATACTGATACCCATATTTGCTACTGGAATTCTTGTAGCACATGGGGTATCAATACAGCCTATGCCTGTACTGATACACCCTTAAATTTTTACTTGAGTAAGCCACTCAAAAGCAAAGGGTACCAATACTGGTTCATCCCGTATCAGTGCACGAGCCCAAAATTTGAATTCTAGAGCTCCTAATCCACTTCTAACACTCTCAAACCTTCATGGTAACACCCCTAATCGAACCTACAAATTATAGAAGGTAGTTTAAGTGGTTTCCTACCATTTTCACACCATTTTAACACCAAATTCGGATTTAGCCATTAAAAGGGTCTCAAGCTCCCAAACAACCAAAACATCAAACCAAGCAATAAGTAATCTAATTTATGATTTCCAGGAATATAAAGGAGTTAGTGGTGTACTAACCTTCCTTCCAAAGCTGGAAAACAACCCATTTCTCCCCAGCTCAAGCCTTCCTCTTTCCTTCCACCTTGGAGTGTTCTCCAACCTCCTTAACTACAATTAAATGTTACAAAACGAGTTACAACACTGTCAAGAGGAAGTAAATATGAATATGGAAGATTCTAACAACAAAAATGTGATTAAATCTCTCATTCTCGTTCAGCTTCTTCAACCCCCACTAAAACCATCAATCCTTACCTTGACCTGTAGATTGTTGGATGCTAAGCAACTTACCCAAAACCCTTGATTCCAAAAATTGCTTCAAACTAACAAAGACTTGGCCTTTACCTTGGGGTGAAAGGTGAAGGGGTGAAGGAGAAGTTGGAAAAAGCAATGGGATACAAGGTGAGATCACCTTTTTTTGTTTATGTAAAGGAGTTAAGAGATCACCCCTTTTAGTCTTCAAATTTTAGGTAATATAATACCCCAACATTTGGTTAGTGACTAAATTCCAAAGTTTTAAAAGTTGGTGGTTTTAGTTCAGTGACTAAAACATAAAAAATTCAAAGTTTAGGGGTCAGTAAAAAGTTGGGAAAAGTTTAGGTACCAACATGGTAATTTTCCCAATAAATATTTTTATGGAAAAAATGAATAGTTCATCCTGGTGTAAGAATTTTGGTGGGAATCAGATTTTTGGTACGGGATTTGTGTAAAAGGCTATAAAAGGAAAAAGTTCTGGAAATTAATTCGGATGAGCATTCGAACTCAGAAAATTATAAAAATTTAATGAGAGTCTTAGATAGACTAAAGGAACATGATACTGAAATTTGGAATTTTTCTGAATCGATTTGGATTCGATTCTATGCAGCATTCTAAAACAGTGCATAATGGCATTTTGTAGGTATATGGATTCATTAGTGGCATTTTTTACCTTTTGCCCTTACTTTTTAATTAAAATTGATTATTTTGGATAAGAATGGACAAGAGTCACTACATGATTGGTCATAACTAAAGGCTAAAGTAGTCAATTTGCTATTAAATAAGATTTTTAAATTAGGAATTAATGAATATAATGCCATTTGTATCTTAATTAAACAAAGAAAACAAGGCTAGAATTTTCTTCATACTCTCTCCTCCATTTTGAAAGCAACAAGAAAGGTAAGAACAAGTTTTCAATTCAATTTTTCATGAGATTTAGTTGGTTTTTAGATTATGTCATCAAATAAAGAATTGATCTACATGAAATTCTCTTTCATTTGATATAAGTTTTGAAGAGTTTCCATGTTTGTGTTGTGAGATTTGAAGTTAGGGTTTGTGATGAACATGTTGGAAAATTATGTTTCATGAGTTATTTTGATTGATTATGATGTTGTGAAGCTCTTTCAAGCATGAAAATGATGAAAATTCCATGATTTTGTCTTTAGGTTAATTTTGGAAAAGTTGAAAAATTAGGGGAAACTCTTGCAAAATTTTTATTTGATGTGGAAATGATGTAGGAAGCTTGAATATAATGTTCTAAGGTTGAATTCATGCTTGAATCAAGTTGGACAATTTTAGTCAAAGTGACCTTTGGAATTCGGCTACTTGAAGAATATTAAGGGAAATTGGAAAGTGAGTTAGAACGGTTTTGTAAGCTTTTGGAAGTTATTTGCATTAATTTGTAAGTATTTGAAATCTTAAGGACCAAGTTGAAAATTTTAGAAAGTTTAAAGACTTGGTTGTTAAGCTTGTTTTTGAAGTGTATTGTGTTAGAAAATCAAGTTAAGTGATGAAAATGATGACTTTGAAGTTTATGTGAACTTGAGGGACTAAATTGTAAATTTGAAAAATCTAAGGACTTGTTTTTAAATTTTTAAAGTTTAGGTTCTCAAGTGTAAAGAATGAAGAATGTAAGGTTTAGAGTTGAAAGTGATGGTTGGGAGCTTAAAAGGAGTTTTTTAGGACTAAAGTGAATATTTTTGGAAAGTTATAGAATTATTAGGAATATTTCCTTAATATATATATATATATATATATTAATGTTAGTAAGATACTAACATTACTTTGAAATGGTATTTGTTGTTGAAATGTGATGTAGATCGTATTCGTGATCACAATCAAGGTTCGAACAAGTCGGTAGATAAAGGAAAAGCTTCAGAGTAAAGTAATAGTGCAATATAGCTAGTGAGGCAAAGATGAGTGCATTTTTATTTATTTATTATTATGCTATGAGATAGACTTGTGATAAGTCAATCTCGAAGGTTAAAGGTAAAGGATTTGAATTATCTGAAATATTTGAATGGTTTATAAATGATTTAGGGTATGAACTACCCAATGCAAATTTCTATATATGAAAGTGATTTTTTTATGATTTATTGGTATTATTGATAAAAAATAAAGTTCATATTATTGAAATGTTGAATGCCCATTGTATGTCTACTGAGAGTCTTGGTATATTGGCATGCCAAAGAGTTAGAATATATTGGTTTAATACTGCTACTAAGCAGGCGATACATTTAATACTGCTACGGCAGGCGAGACGGTGAGTTGTGTTTTACAACTATAATCCAGTGAAGGTTATTAATGCCGTTATGTTACGGTAGTATTTCTAGTGATACACTAGCATTGATCTATTGATCCAAACACAACTGATTAGTTGTTGCGGGCACATGTGCATTACTCATCATTAAACTCGCATACCTTGCATTCTCATATATAGTATATTGGGCTATGCTATATTATCATTGGAATTGAAAGTGGAATGGTTTGGTAAATCAGATTCATGATCAAATCCTTTTTAATATTTTTATTGCACTTTACATATTTTTATTATACTTATAGTGAAATGTTTTTTTTTCAATTATTATGTATATTGCTTCACTAAGTGTATACTTAGCGTGTGATTGTTTCACGCATAGGTTATAAGGAGCTTAAGAAGTAAGGAGTAGCTGCAAACATCATCACATTTTGAGAGTGGTACATCAAAATCAGTATGACATCTTAAATGTTGTCTTTTGATAGTTCTAGTTGGCATGTATAATATAAATGTTTAACTACTCTGGTATAACTATGTTTAATAGAATATGAGTTTAAACGTATTTTAATTGCTATCTAGATGATTTTTAAATTAGGCAGTTTTTAAGCAGTTTTATTAATTAGATGTTTAAGAAGTAAATTACCTAGTTGCTGCTTAAATTTAGATTTAAATTGAACTTAGAAAAATTATATTTTTTAAATTCTATACGACTAACTATTACTTTAGTTTAAAAATGGTTTGATATATTATTAGGAAATTTTATTTTAACGAAATTTGATATAGAAATTATTATACTTTTATTATGTGATATCTCTGACTTGTATTCAGTAATGAATACGGGAAAGGGGTGTTACATTTATTGGTATAAGAGCTAAAGGTTTAGCCAATTCTAGGCCGAAATGGAAATTGTTTTTGTTGAAAATATGTACATGCAACTAGGATGTCAATATTACTGATATGATATTGATGTAATTAATGATGTTGCTTCTTACTAATGTAGTAGTTGTGTGGTTATAGATGGCTAAATTAGGAGACTCTCGACGAGCAATTGAATAAGTAGCTCTGGAAGAAGCCGGTAGTGGAAGTAATGAGGTTAATAACAACCCTCCGGCTCAAGCTGAACATGAAGGAGTACCAGCACAGTATGGAATGCTTGTACAGGACCAGGGGACATTTCTTCAGGGACTGGAAATAATCTTGACACGTTTTCAGCCACCTCTAGCTCCCCCTGCTTCTCGGGTGTCAATTATAAAGGAATTAAAGAGTTTGGGAGCACCTAAGTTTAGAGGAAAAATTGATGAAGGTCTCGTGGTCGCAGATATGTGGTTGAATGATTTAAAGATCATGTTAGGGGGATTTTAGTGCTCAGAAACTGAAAAGCTGGATGGAGCTATTTCATTACATCGAGGTCAAGCTCGATTCTGGTGGATAAATGCTACGATGCAGGTTCCTCCAGAACGAGTTACCTAGCAATTTTTCTTGGAAGAATTCAAGAATAAGTACATTGGAGATTAGTTTATCAGAGAAATGAAACAACAATTCCTCAGTTTGATGCAAGGTAACCAGACTATCTATGAATACGAGTGTGAATTCAATAAGTTGAGCTGGTTTGCAACGGAGCTGATCCCAACTGAAAGGAGTCGATGTGAGTATTTTATTGAAGGCCTGAACAAGGAACCAAAGAAATTTCTAGTGGTATTGAATCTGCCTACCTTTCAAGAGGTAGTGAATCGGGCCAGGGCGATGGAATGCGTGGATCCAGAAGGTATGTCAGAGAAGATTTCACAGTCAAACAAAAGACCGGGAACATCTTCAGTTTTTTTTTGCTTAAAAGCGGAATAAAGGTGGTTCTAGGAATAAGAATAAATCAATATCTGCTTGGAAAGGAGGTAATACATGAGGAAATAGACAGACTGTTAATTCTGGTGCTGGTTCATCATTCCAGTTTAGAACTCAGTGTGACGTTTGTGGTAAACGTCATTATGGCACATATTGGATGACGATAGGAGCATGCATGAATTGTGGAAAATGGGTCATTTTGCGAGAGACTATCCTAAAAAGCAAGGTGAACGATCTATTCAGACAAAGAGGTCTGTTGCGTTACCACAAAGAGGTAGAGGCAGAGGTGGACCCGGAAGACCATCTGAATCTATTTCACAGCAGGAAATGCGTGCACCAGCCTGAGTTTTTCACATCCAAACAGATAAAAATCGTGATGATCCAGAAGTTATTACAGGTACATTCTATCTTTATGATGAGCCATTGATCCTAGTTCTACTCACTCATATATTAGCACTAAGCTGATTGAGGAAAGGAGTATTCCATTAGAGTCTATCTCTAGTGACATTATAGCTACCAATCCATTGTGTCAGAGTGCAAAAGTGAGTCGAATATGTAGAAATTGCCCAATAAAGGTGCAAGGAATAGAGTTGCCGACAGATTTAATAGGTTACATTTCGAAGAATTCGAGATAATTTTGGGAATGAATTGGTTATCTGTTTATCATGCCATGGTAGATTGTCCTTTAAAAAGACTAATATTGAGGGATTCAGAAGGTGTTGAGATAATGGTAGTGGGTCAAATGATGAATCCACTATCTAATGTGATTTCAGTTGTTTCTACAAAGAAATTGCTATTGGAAGGTTGTCAAGCCTTTCTAGCTAATGTGGTGGATACTCGAACTTCTGGAGTTAAGTTGGAAGATATTCCTACTGTTCGAGATTATCTAAATGAGTTACCGAGATTACCTCCAGATCGTGAGGTAGAGTTTAGAATAAAAGTATTACCTGGTACTGCACCTATATCAATGGCTCCATACAGAATGGCTCCGACAGAGCTTCGGGAATTAAAAGCGCAGTTGCAGGAACTGTTAGTTCGAGGATTCATAAGGCCAAGTGTGTCACCTTGGGGTGCACCAGTGTTATTTGTGAAAAAGAAAGATGGATCGATGCGGTTGTGCATAGATTAACGTCAGTTAAACAAGGTGATAATGAAGAATAAGTATCCTCTTCCGAGGATTGGTGATCTTTTTGATCAATTAAAAGGTGCAACTGTGTTTTCCATGATTGATCTTCGATCGGGATATCACCAGTTGAAGATTAAGGAAGAAGATATTTCAAAGACGGCATTCAGAACTCGGTATGGACATTATGAGTTTGTAGTAATGCCGTTCGGATTAACAAGTGCACCAGTAGCATTTATGGATATGATGAACCGTATATTTTAGCCGTATTTGGATCAATTCGTGGTGGTTTTTATTGATGACATTCTGGTATAATCCAAGACAAAGGAAGAGCATGATGCCCATCTCCGAGTAGTTCTTCAGATCCCCCGAGAAAAGAAATTGTATGCTAAATTATCAAAGTGTGAATTTTGGTTATCAGAAGTTACTTTTCTCGGTCATGTGGTTTTAGCAGAAGGGATAAGAGTAGATCCCAAGAAAGTACAAGCTATAGCTGAGTGGAAAGCTCCAAAGAATATCTCTGAGGTGCAAATTTTCTTGGGATTGGCTGGTTATTATCGAAGATTTGTAAAGAACTTCTCGATGATTACTTCTCCGCTAACTAAGCTATTGAGGAAGGTTGTGCCATTTGTTTGGACGGAGAAATGTCAAGAAAGCTTTGAACTTTTGAAGAAGATTTTAACTGAAGCTCTGGTATTGGTACAATCTGAATCGGGTAAGGATTTTATGGTATATAGTGATGCTTCTCATAATGGTTTGGGTTGTGTACTCATGCAAGAAGGACAAGTGGTAGCTTATACTTCAAGACATCTTAAGACGCATGAGAGGAATTATCCCACCCATGATTTAGAGTTGGCAGCAATTGTGTTTTCTTTGAAGACATGGCGTCATTATCTATATGGATAACGATGTTACATCTATACAGATCATAAAAGTTTAAAGTACCTGCTGACTCAAAAGGAGTTAAATTTGAGACAAAGGAGATGGATTAAGCTACTAAAGGATTATGATGTGGTTATTGATTACCATCCAGGAAAAGCGAATGTGGTAGCTGATGCCCTCAGTAGAAAGACTTTTGCTGCATTGAAAGCCATTGATGCAAGGTTGGCTTTACAAAAGGATGGTGCTTTAGTTGCTGAATTAAGCATAAGACCTACTTTGGTGGATCGAATAAAAGAGCTTCAGAGATGAGATATAGAATGTTTGACGAGAATTAAACAAGTTGAAGAGGGTAAGACCAAAGATTATGAAGTTAGGTCTAATGGATGTCTTTGCTATCGGGAAAGAATTGTTATTCCAGAAAATGAAGAATTGAAAATAGAACTTCCCATTGAAGCACATTATAGTCCATTGACCATGCATCCAAGTGGTAATAAGATGTATCAAGATCTAAAGAGCCGATATTGGTGGTCGGGGATGAAAAGAGCTATCACTGAGTTTGTTTCAAAATGTTTGACATGTCAGCAAGTCAAAGCAGAACATCAAGTGCCTTCTAGATTGTTACAGCCGATTTCCATCCCACAGTGGAAATAGGAACAATTAACTATGGATTTTGTTATGGGGTTACCCTTGACACCAGGCAAAAAGGATTCAATCTGGGTGATTGTTGATAGATTGACTAAAACAGCACACTTCATTCCAGTAAGAACAAATTACTCTATGGACAAGTATGTTGAGTTATTCATAAGAGAGATAGTTCGACTTCATGGTGTACCAATTTCGATTGTCTCAGACAGAGATCCAAACTTTACCTCCAAGTTTTGGAAATCTTTCCATGATACTTTGGATACTCGACTTAATTTTAGCACAACTTTTCATCCTCAAACAGATGGACAATCAGAGCGAACTATTCAAGTTTTGGAAGATATGTTGAGAGCATGTGCGATTGAATTCAAAGGATCGTGGGAGAAGTATTTGCCATTAGTTGAATTTTCTTATAATAATAGTTATCAAGCAAGCATCAAGATGGCGCCTTTTGAAGCTTTATATGGAAGAAGGTGTAGAACTCCTTTGAATTGGTTCGAGTTAAAGGATCGAGACATAATTGGTCCCGATATTGCTAGAGAAGCAGAAGAGAAAGTGAATATTATACAAGATAATCTGAAGATAGCTGCTGATCGACAAAAGTCATATGCAGATTTAAAGAGAAAAGAAATTGAGTTTCAAGTTGGCAATACGGTGTTTCTTAAAGTATCACCTTGGAAGAAAGTGCTGCGATTTGGAAGAAAAGGAAAATTGAGTCCAAGATTTATCGGACCATATGAGATATTGAAAAGAGTTGGCCCTGTAGCTTATCAACTTGCTTTACCTCCGGAGATGGATAAGATTCATAATGTATTTCATATATCGATGCTTAGAAGGTATCAATCAGATCCTTCCCACATCATTACTCTAGAGGAAATAGAGGTTCAACCAGATTTGACATATGAAGAAGAACCAATCAGAATTTTAGCTAGTGATGTCAAGGAACTAAGGAACAAGAAAATTCCACTTGTTAAAGTTCTTTGGCGAAATCACAAAGTGGAGGAAGCAACATGGGAAAGAGAAAGATATGGAAAAGTAGTTTCCTTACCTTTTTACATCAGGTATGTATTGAAAATTCGAGGACGAATTTTCTTAAGGGGGAGAATTGTAATACCCCAACATTTGGTTAGTGACTAAATTGCAAAGTTTTAAAAGTTGGTGGTTTTAGTTTAGTGACTAAAATGTAAAAATTCAAAGTTTAGGGGTCAAAGTAAAAAGTTGGGAAAAGTTTAGGTACCAACATGTTAATTTTCATAATAAATATTTTTATGGAAAAAATGAATAGTTCATCCCGGTATAAGAATTTTGGTGGGAATCAGATTTTTGGTACGAGATTTGTGTAAAAAGCTATAAAAGGAAAAAGTTCCGGGAATTAATTCGGATGAGCATTCGAACTCGGAAAATTATAAAAATTTGATGGGAGTCTTAGATAGACTAAAGGAACATGATACTAAAATTTGGAATTTTTCTAAATCGATTTGGATTTGATTCTATGCAGTATTCTAAAACAGCGCATAATGGAATTTTGTAGATATATGGATTCATTAATGGCATTTTTGACCTTTTGCCCTTACTTTTTAATTAAAATTGGTTAGTTTGGATAAGAATGGGCAAGAGTCACTACAGATTGGTCATAACTAAGGGCTAAAGTAGTCAATTTGCTATTAAATAAGATTTTTAAATTAGGAATTAATGAATATAATGCCATTTGTATCTTAATTAAACAAAGAAAAAAGGGCTAGAATTTTCTTCATACTCTCTCCTCCATTTCAAAAGAAACAAGAAAGGTAAGAACAAGTTTTCAATTCAATTTTTCATGAGATTTAGTTGGTTTTTAGATTATGAAATCAAATAAAGAATTGATCTACATGAAATTCTCTTTCATTTGATAAAAGTTTTGAAGAGTTTCCATGTTTGTGTTGTGAGATTTGAAGTTAGGGTTTGTGAAGAACATGTTGGAAAATTATATTTCATGAGTTATTTTGATTGATTATGATGTTGTAAAGTTGTTTCAAGCATGAAAACGATTAAAACTCCTTGATTTTGTCTTTAGGTTGATTTTGGAAAAGTTGAAAAATTAGGGGAAACTCTTGCAAAATTTTTATTTGACGTGGAAATGATGTAGGAAGCTTGAATATAATGTTCTAAGGTTGAATTCATGCTTGAATCAAGTTGGAAAATTTTGGTCAAAGTGACCTTTGGAATTCGGCTACTTGACGAATATTAAGGGAAAATTATGGAAAATTTTCCTAAGGTTGGGAAGTGAGTTAGAATGGTTTTGTAAGCTTTTGGAAGTTATTTGGATTAATTTGTAAGTATTTGAAATGTTAAGGACCAATTTGAAAATTTTGGAAAGTTTAAAGACTTGGTTGTTAAGCTTGTTTTTGAAGTGTATTGCGTTAGAAAATCAAGCGATGAAAATGATGACTTTGAAGTTTATGTGAACTTGAGGGACTAAATTGTAAATTCGAAAAATCCAAGGACTTGTTTGTAAATTTTTAAAGTTTAGGTTCTCTAGTGTAAAGAATGAAGAATGTAAGGTTTAGAGTTGAAAATGATGGTTGGGGGCTTAAAATGAGTCTTTTAGGACTAAAGTGAATATTTTTGGAAAGTTATAGAATTATTAGGAATATTTTCCTAATATATATATATTAATGTTAGTAAGATACTAACATTACTTTGAACTGGTATTTGTTGTTGAAATGTGATGTAGATCGTATTCATGATCACAATCAAGGTTCGAACAAGTCGGTACATAAAGGAAAAGCTCCAGAGTAAAGTAATAGTACAATATAGCTAGTGAGGCAAAAGTGAGTACATTTTTATTTATTTATTATTATGCTATGAGATAGACTTGTGATAAGTCAATCTCGAAGGTTAAAGGTAAATTATTTGAATTATCTGAAATGTTTGAATGGTTTATAAATGATTTAGGGTATGAACTGCCCAATGCAAATTTCTATTTGTGACAGTGATTTTTTTATGATTTATTGGTATTATTGATAAAAAGGAAAGTTCATATTATTGAAATGTTGAATGTCCATTGTATGTCTATTGAGAGTCTTGGTATATTGGCATGCCAAAGAGTTAGAGTATATTGGTTTAATACTACTACTAAGCAGGCGATACATTTAATACTGCCACGGCAAGCGAGACGGTGAGTTGTGTTTTACAACTATGATCCAGTGAAGGTTATTAATGCCGTTAAGTTATGGTAGTATTTCTAGTGATACACTAGCATTGATCTATTGATCCAAACACAACTGATTAGTTGTTGCGGGCACATGTGCATTACTCATCATTAAACTCGCATACCTTGCATTCTCATATATAGTACATTGGGCTATGCTAAATTATCATTGGAATTGAAAGTGGAATGGTTTGGTAAATCAGATTCGTAATTTTCAAATCCTTTTTAATATTTTTATTACACTTTACATATTTTTATTATACTTATAGTGAAATGTTTTTTTTTCAATTATTATATATATTGCCTCACTAAGTGTATACTTAGCGTGTGATTGTTTCACGCGTAGGTTATAAGGAGCTTAAGAAGTAAGGAGTAGCTACAAACATCATCACATTTTGAGAGTGGTACATCAGAATCAGTATGACATCTTAAATGTTGTCTTTTGATAGTTCTAGTTGGCATGTATAATATAAATGTTTACCTGCTCTGGTATAACTATGTTTAATAGAATATAAGTTTAAACGTATTTTAATTGCTATCTAAATGATTTTTAAATTAGGCAGTTTTTAAGCAGTTTTATTAATTAGATGTTTAAGAAGTAAATTGCCTAGTTGCTGCTTAAATCTAGATTTAAATTGAACTTAGAAAAATTAGATTTTTTAAATTCTATATGATTAACTATTACTTTAGTTTAAAAATGGTTTGATATATTATTAGGAAATTTTATTTTAACGAAATTTGATATAGAAATTATTATACTTTTACTATGTGACAGCTCTGAATTGTATTCAGTAATGAATACGGAAAGGAGGTGTTACAGGTAAAATACCACATTGCCTTTCCTTCATCATCCTAACCTACAACCAACCCCAAGGATTCAGTCCCAACACTAAGGGAAGCCCACAAGGTCTTCATAAGCACCCGGAGGCCCAAACTTGTGGCCCAAAACGCCAAGCCCATGGCTCGGGTTAAATCGACTCATGAATTTTAAAATTTGGGCCGTTACAGTGTTAAAAATATAAATTTTAAATACATGTGACAACTTTTAGAATCCCGCTTGTGAAAAAATACTAACGGTACATCAAATAATTACTCATATATAATAAACATAAATTTAATTATTATAGAAAATATATAGAGTATAAATTTATTTTTTATATAATAGCCTAATAAGTTATAGAAATTTATTATCATAATTAATATTTAGGCTTAAGCGTGTAAGAAGCCTTGAACTTTTGAAAAAAGTCAATTAAGCTCCTGAACTTTTTTTGTACTCAATTAAGCCCTTGAACCAGGAAATTTAATCAATTAAGCCCTTGAACCAAGAAATATAATCAATTAAGCTCTTTGATCAATTTTGACCATTAAAGATTGATAGTTTTTTTTGGATATGAAGGTGTAGTGCCTCGTATCACAATGTTTTCACTTGACATTTTTATATTTTATTTAAAAAATTATTTAAAAGTTCTAAAAATTGATCAAATGGCTTAATTGATTCAATTTCTTGATTCAAGGGCTTAATTGATTCAATTTCTTGGTTCAAGGGCTTAATTGATTAAATTTTTTTGGTTCAAGGGCTTAATTGAGTGCAAAAAAAGTTTAGAGGCTTAATTGATTTTTTAAAAAGTTTAAGGGATTTCTTACACCCTTAAACCTAATATTTAATAATAACAACTTGATATTTCAAAAAAATAACTAGATATATTTTTTAATAAATAATAAAAATATATTTTAAAATAAACAAACAAACAAAGAATATATTTTATTATATAAGATATAATTTTAATAATTTTCATTATAAGAATAGTTGTATATAATAAAATATTTAGGCTTAACAATTTTTATAGTTTTGGAACAGAGTTTTGGGAGTTAAGGTAGAGCTTGAAACTCTTACCTAGACTCGGAAGTAAGTATAAAGTGGTTTTACTCTCTCGGTCATGCTTTTACAAAACGGTTGATGCATTTGTTTTAATTACATGTTACCTACTATTAAGCATGTTTTAAAGTATCCGATATACTATTTTTAAGCATGTTTTGCTGAAGGATGCACCTGGTAAGTGATCCTTATAAGTATGGTTTATACTTGTGTTTTAAAGCATGGTTGTTGCTTTGGATAAATGGCATGGTTAATGCTTATTAAAAACAGTGAGGTAAAATGTTATTTGGTTAAATATATTGGCATGTAATGTGGTTTTAAAATTGTTATCGGATATAGTTGGCCAGCCATAGGATTGACTGCACTGTAAATAAGTCACCTTGGATATTGCGGGGTTTATACGGTGTACCGAATACTCCATCCAAATACCCTAACGGTAGAGGGGTTAAATAGTATCGAATACTCCTGTTAGTGGATTAAGAGTCTAACCGATGATTGGGGAGGGTATCCCTGTGGGTTGTTGTGGTCCCCGGTTGTAATTGTACCTGATTGTTAATGTACCACGATTGTGATTGTATCGCTATTCCGGTTGAGATGGCTTGTAGTGTTAGGTTAACACTTGTTGAATCCGTGTATTCGATGAAATCTTTTGTTAATGGACTTGTCTAATGATCACTTGAAAGCCAATATATTTGTTAATGTATCATTGACATGTTTTGTTGTATAATGTGGATTATACATGTTTCTCCTTAAGCTTTGTATTTGGTAGTAATGCATGGAAGGCTTAAGTGGAGGGTTAGCAATGTTTATTAATGATACATGTAGCATATAGTATAATATACTGGTTTAAATGGTGTAAAGTGCATGTTTAAAAAGGGGCATGATGATGTTTTAAAGGATGATGTTAAGTAAATGGTTTTAAATGCATTGATGGTGTTTGTTTTTGAGCATTCCTCACTAATCCTTGTGTGCTTACACTCTCATTGTCCATCAATGTAGATAATTGAGGTCTTGGAAGGCAGCAAGAAGCAAGAGGATCATGGCAAGACTTGTTTCCAAAGCATGTTTTGGTTTAGACTATAATGAATAATGGCAATGGGGTACTTGTTTTATTTTGGGAGATGTTTGTGGAACTCCCTGTTTGAGCATGTTTCTTTAGTTGCTCTTGGGTTGTAAATGGCCTTTAAATATTGTTTTGATGCTAGTTTACCTTTTTTGATATGTTGCTTGGATGGAAACTAGGATGCATGCCTATAGATTTTCTTTGATGCAAATATGCCATGTTAGGATGCTAAGTTTGTGTAGCTTGGATGCTTGAGGTATGCCTTGTATGTTGGTATTTTATTTTAAGTAGGTTAGGGTTGTTTGAGTATGCTTTTGGGTTGAAAAACCAGCCAAATGTGACATTACATGCCCAGGTGTATCGATACGCGAGGGACCGTATTGGTACGGCTAGGCAATATTAGGCTTGTGGGATCGGTACAAGTCTCGTGCGTTTCGATACGCCTAGGCAAATTTGGCCTGGCATACCGATACGGGGATGGGCATTTCGATACGAGTTTTAGCCTATAGAATTCACTTTTGGAACTTGAACCTGCGTATCGAAACACCTGAGAAATCGTATCGGTACGGTTTAAAATATTTCAAAAGTTCAGTATTTAAGTTAGGCGTATCGATACGGCTTGATGGTGTATCGCAACGGGTTGTTTCAAACCATATCGATACGGGATTACCTGTATCGGTAAGGATGACCGTTTATTCTGTTAATGTCACTTTTGGGCAGTTTTGCTTTATTTGTAATTTAGTCCCTAATTCTTGTCGATGCAATTATATGTGATAGAATGATCGGTTTGAGCTAAATTTTGAGATGAATGTTTAGAATCTGACTAATTAAAGGTTGGCAACCTAAAAGTGAGCTTTAACCCTGAAATTATTTGTGTTAGCAATTTGGTCCTTAAGTTGCAAACATGATCAATTGGATGTCAAATTGATGCCCAATTGAGTTGGGGTTATACCTAATGTCTGCATGAACATGTAGGGTTAATAATTGGCATCTAGATAAGATAAAAAGGAAAAAAATGGAATGGGCTTTGTTGAATCTCTTCGATTTGCTACGGCAAACCTAATGTAGCCTTCTTGGTTCGGTTGGGCGTCTAAGCTGGGTCAAGGGGGTTACATTTGGTGGTATCAGAGACAGGTTTGGTTCGTTTGGGAGGTTGTTGTGTTGTTGCCATGTTTGATTTGCACGGTGATTATTGTATGTACGCTGGTTGATATGCACGGTAACTGATATATGAATGTTGGTTGTTGTATACTATGTTGGGGATGTTTTGGGGTACCCATTGCCTTATTATTATAGTTTGGAAAGTTTTGATTTTTGAGATGAAAGTCTTGGATCCTTGCTTGAGGCTGGCCTGACTGTTTTTGTTTTGAAATGATTATCATGCCTTAGATATATTTTATCACGATAAGACCGAAGAGAGAGTTGCGATCTAGTGCCATTGTTGCTGTCGCTGGGCAGGATGATGAAGGAGAAGTTGTACCTCATGGAGGGTTGCCAGTGCCCCCACCTAATCCACCGGGGGAGTGGAGCAAGTACCACCTGCACCAGCCAGGCTAGGGGTGGGTGATATGGCACCGCTGATTCAGACTATGACTGGTGCTTTTCAGGCAGCAGTGCGGGTGTTCGTGTGCCAGCACCACCGGTTGAGGGACAAGGTTTGCCTCTTGAGCGTCTTCGTAGTTTGGGTAGATTTGAGTTTTGAGGGTTATCACCTGAGGCTTCTGAGGGTTGGTTGGCCAGTACTGAGAGGATACTAGGCCAGATAGGGTGCACCGATGCTCGTAAGATGGGTTGTGTTGTTTCCCTGCTGTAGGGTGATGCTTATGTATGGTGGACTACCATGATATCTGGTATGGCAACGAATGATGTGACCTGGGAGTTCTTCTGTGAAGCATTTCGGAAGAAGTTTTTGGGAGTCCGATATTAAGATGAGAAGAAGCGTGAGTTTATGGCTTTGGTACATGGCAGTATGTCTGTTGCGGAGTATGAGGTACAGTTCGTGAGGCTGAGTCAGTATGCACCTAAGTTGGTTCCTAACGAGCGTACTCGATGTGATCGTTTCCATTATGGCTTGTGCAGGATGTTAAGACATACATGCTTGCTACTGATTACACCGACTTTATTGTGTTGGTTTCGCGAGCCAAGGATTTAGAGCAGAATTTGGGTTTGGCATCTAGATTGTGAGGTTCTAACTCGAGTAAGAGAGCTGTTGATTCGGGTTTTAGAGGTGATCATGCCAAGAGACACCGTAACAGGAGGTTTCGCCCAGAGCTGAGGCATGGCGGAGGTGTTGTGGGACATGGAGCCTAGGGGCAGGATGCCCAGGTTAGAGCCTCATTTAGTACTGTTGGGTTTGTGGATCTAGAGATCATTTGAGGTGAGATTGCCTGCGTTTGGCCAAGAAGGGTCAGGCACCTGCGCCTATGGTGGCTAATGCTTGTTGGAGTTGTGGGTCAGGTGACCATCAGAGGCGTGATTGTCCGTTGTTGGCTCGAGGTGGGTAAGGTGTTGCACTTGTTGTTGCTCCGCAACGGGGTCGTGGTCGTGACCACGGACCGTTTCAGCGTCGAGATAGTGGGCAGAGAACTGTGGCTCATATTGTTGCTATCCAGCCTGAAGGAGGTGGACCGGCTAGGGTGTACGCGTACCACGAGGATCGCAATGACACCGATGTGATTATAGGTACTTTTACCCTACAGTCTCTATCGTTGTATTCGTTGGTTGATTCTGGTTCTACCCATTCATACATTTTGAGTGAGCATGCTGAGCTGCTTGATATATCTATTGAAATTCTTAATGTGGGTGTTAGAGTGACAAGTTCTCTTGGGGAGACAGTCGTGGTTAGGAGGTTGTATCGTAGGTGTTCGCTGATGGTCTAGGGACATGTGTTAGCCGTGGACTTGATGGAGTTACCATTCCATGGTTTTGATGTGATGTTGGGTATGGATTGGTTGACCGATCATCGGGCTGTGGTGGATTTTGAGACCAAACGGATATCCTTGAGGTTGTCAGATGATTATGAGGTGGTGGTTGTTGGCAAGAATGCCAACTTTTTGTCTAGTGTTATTTTGGCTTTGGAAGCAAGTAGAATGTTGGTTTTAGGATGTCATGCTTATTTGGCCTATATTATGAATCCTGGATGAAGGGAGTTGAGGGTGCCGAATGTTTGCACCGTATGTGAGTTTTTGGGTGTTTTTCGGATGAATTACCAGGGTTGCCACCTGACCGTGAGGTAGAGTTTGGCATTAAGGTCTTTGCGGGTACGATACCGGTATCCATTGCTCCGTATCGCATGGCTCCGAAGGAATTGAAGGTGTTGAAAACGCAGTTACAAGAGTTTCTTGACTGTGGGTTCATTAGACCCAGTATTTCATCGTGGGGAGCGCCGATGCTGTTTGTTAAGAAGAAAGATGGTACGTTGCGGATGTGTATAGATTACCGGTAGCTGAATAAGTTGACAATAAAGAACAAGTGTCCCTTACCGCGGATAGATGACCTTTTTGATCAGTCAGGGGAGCTTCGGTGTTTTCCAAGATAGATTTGAGGTTAGGGTACTACCAGTTAAAGGTGAAAAAGGTGGATATGCCCAAAATAGCCTTTCGTACGAGGTACTAGCATTAAGAGTTTCTTGTGATACCATTTGGTTTGACAAATGCTCCAGCTGCTTTTATAGACATGATGAACCACGTGTTTTATGAGTTTTTGGATCAGTTTGTGGTTGTGTTTATCGATGATATCGTTGTGTACTCTCATACCGAGGAGGATCATGATAGACATTTGAGAATTGTGCTTCAGACGCTGTTGGCTAATCAGCTTTATGCTAAGCTAAGCAAATTTGAGTTCTGGCTTAAGGATGTTGTGTTTCTTGGGCATGTGGTGTCAGCCGAAGGAATCCGTGTTGATCTGCATAAGGTTGAGGCTATAATGAGTTGAAGGAGCCCAAGTTCGTGATGGAGGTTAAGAGTTTTCTCGGTTTAGCGGGTTACTACCAGAGGTTTGTGGAAGGGTTCTCTAGTTTGGCGGATCTGTTAACAAAGTTGTTATAGAAAAATGTTTGATTTGAGTGGACAGAGGATAGACAACGAGCTTTTGAAAGGTTGAAGGAAGCTTTGACGCGAGCTCCAATCTTGGTTCAACCAGAATCGGGAAAGGAGTTCGTTGTTTATAGTGATGCGTCATATGTTGGGCTTGGTTGTGTGTTGATGAAAGAGGGTAAGGTAGTAGAGTGTGCATCTAGGCAGTTAAAGGTGCATGAACGTAACTACCCTACTCACGACCTTGAGCTTGCAGCGGTTGTGTTTGCCTTGAAGATCTGGAGGCATTATCTTTATGGTGAGAAATGTGTGGTTTATACGGATCATAGGAGTTTGAAATATCTGATGTCACAGAATGAGTTGAATCTTAGGCGACGTAGATGGTTGGAGTTTCTTAAGGATTATGATCTGGCCATTGAATACCATCTGGGGAAAGCCAATGTTGTGGCGGATGCTCTAAGCAGGAAAGTGTTTGTGGAGCTGAGAGCTATGTTTGCTAGGTTGAGTGTGACGAATGACGGAGGTTTGTTGGCCGAGTTGCAAGTGAAGCCGTCTGTGTCACAGATGATTAAGGAGAATCAACCGAATGATGGGAGCTTGATATCTCATGTGGAAGATATCAGGGATGGAAATCCTACGGAATTTCATTTCAATGATGATGGGGTTTTGTGTTTCAAAGGTCGAATAGTGGTGCTTGAGGATGAAGAGTTGAGGCATACTATTTTGACTGAGGCACACACTAGTCCTTTTGCTATGCATCCCGTTAGTACTAAAATGTATCGAGGGTTGAAGGAGGAGTACTATTGGGTTGGATTGAAAAGGGATGTGGCTGATTTCGTTGCTCGGTGTATGGTTTGTCAGCGGGCGAAGGCTGAGCATCAGTTCCCTTCCAGGTTGTTGCAACCGTTGAGGATACCGGAATGGAAGTGGGAAAGAATCACCATGGATTTTGTGTCTGGTCTGCCTTTGACGCCAACCAAAAAGGATTCCATTTGGGTAATTGTGGATCGGTTTACGAAGTGTGCGTATTTTGTGCTTGTGCATAGTACGTATACTTTGGATAGGTTGGCTGAGTTGTACATCTCTAAAATAGTGCGTTTGTATGGGGTGCCCAAATCTATAGTTTCAGATAGGGATTCGTGGTTCATCGTAAGGTTTTGGGTGAGTTTGCATCGTTCTTTGGGAACCCAGTTGAGTTTCTGTACCTCGTACCATCCTTAGACGGATGGCCAATCGGAGCGAGTGATTCAGGTTCTCGAGGATATGCTAAGGTGTTGTGTTATTGAGTACCAGGGAATGTGGGAGAAGCAGTTGCCGTTGGTGGAGTTTTCTTACAATAACAGTTATCATGCTAGCATATAGATGGCACCTTATGAGGCGTTGTACGGCAGAAAGTGCCGTACGCCCGTGTGTTGGGCAGAAGCGGGGGAAAAGTTTGTTTCGATGCCCAATGTTTTGAAAGGCACAACCGAAAAGGTAAGGTTGATATGTGAGCGCTTAAAAGCAGCTGTAGATCGCCAGAAATCCTATGCGGATTTGGAGCGTAGGGATATAGAGTACGCTGTGGGTAATAACGTGTTTTTGAAAGTATCACCCTGGAAAAAGGTGTTGCATTTTAGGCGGAAAGGGAAGCTTAGACCGAGGTTCATTGGACCATACAAGGTTGTCGAGCGTGTGGGTCCTTTTGCATACCGTTTGAGGTTACCTCCAGAGTTGGGAAAGATTCATGATGTGTTCCATGTTTCGGTATGGCGGAGGTATAGGTCGGATCCATCGCATGTTATGTCGGGGGAAGAGATTGAGTTGAGACTGGATCTATCTTATGATGAAGAACCAGTAGAGATTCTTGATACCATCAGTAAGATGCTCAGTGGCAAAATAGTTAAGCTGTTAAGGTGTTGTGGAAGCACCACAGGGTTGAGGAGGCCATGTGGGAACGCAAGTCAGACATGTTGAAACAGTTTCCGCACCTATTTCCTCTAGGTAAATTTCGGGGACAAAATTTCTTAATTGGGGGAGAGTTGTAAGTTTTAGGGCATAGCGGTTTGGTGGTTTATTAGACGGTCTGGTAGATCGGAGTAGAGATTCGAGTCGGTTTTGGGATCGATATTTTTGGTGTTGGAAAAATTGTGGAAAATGCTCAAAAATCATTATTAATTATGTATTTAATAATGGTGGAAATAATTTTGAAAAATGAGTTTTGGAAGATGGACATTTTGGTTAGTGACCAAAATGAACGTTTTGAAAATTGTATTTTCTAGTGACTAAAATGAAAAGGGTCAAATACTTAGAATCTTTAAGAAGCTATTTTACCAATTGGTTTCTGATGATTCCTCCCTTGATTTAATCGATTCTAACATGTGGTTTAATTAGTAATTAAAGAGGATTTTGTTAAAAAGTTAGTTATCTTTTCTAAAATAAAAATCACGTCATTTTCTCTCAACTTTTTCTCTCCATTATCTCCTCAACCAAACACTCAGTTTTTCATCAAATTTCCAGAGGTGAGTTGGTTTCTAGATTTTATTATTTCAAATTGTTTTATAAAGGTTGTTTATACAAAATCTTACAATAATCTTGTGTTTTCTTATCTTTTCACAAATTAATTGGGGGAGAAACTTCACAATAGGGGTAAGGTCCAAGATCTCCTCTATTGTATGGTTCTTTACTGAGATTCCCAAGCATTTGATCCTTGTTTTGTGTTTCTAATCTGATTTTGATGATTTTTCAATGTTTAATTGAGTTATTTGGGGAAAATGAGTTAATTCACGGATTGGATCTAATTTCCAGTAATTAAGGATGCTTTGATTTATATTTTGGAAGTTTAATAATGTTGATAAGTCATTTTTATCAATGGAATCCCGAAACTTAAGAATCTCTATTTGTTTAGGTTGTTAGTTTTGTGGTTTTGTGGTGTTTCTTTGGTTGTAAGGTTGCTGGAGGTGGTAGGTTGTTTTGGATCTGTTTTTAGATGTGTTTTAGTGTTAAAAGTGATGTTAGATTGATAGATATTGGTTGGGTTGCGAATCGAAGTGTTTTGCTTATGTTTTTTATTGTTGTGGAGGGTTATTGGTGAAGGTGTTGTGGAAATCCGAGAAAGATGGTAGTTGCTGTGTTTAGAATGCATTATGATGCATTAATCCTCTATTGTTTTGTGGTAAAAATATGGGAGGTTGATCAGAAAGTGGTTGGAGAAGCGTTGGAGGTTTTAGATACTTGATTTCGTATCGGCGAATCGAGGTTTCGCGTATCGGTGAGTGAAAATGTGGTTTAAAACGTTTGATATTTTGGAACAGAGTTTTGGGAGTTAAGGTAGAGCTTGAAATGCTTACATAGACTCAGAAGTAAGTATAAAGTGGTTTTACTCTCTCGGTCGTGCTTTTACGAAATGGTTGATGCACTTGTTTTAATTACATGTTACCTATTGTTAAGCATGTTTTACAGTATTCGATATACAGTTTTTAAGCATGTTTTGCTTAAGGATGCACATGGTAAGTGATCATTGTAAGTATGGTTTATACTTGTGTTTTAAAGCATGGTTGTTGCTTTAGATAAATGGCATGGTTTAATTCTTGTTAAAAACAGTGAGGTAAAATGTTATTTGGTTAATTATATTGGCAAGTGACGTGGTTCTAAATTTGTTATCGGATATAGTTGGTCGGCCATAGGATTGAGTGCACTATAAATAAGTCGCCTTGGATGTTGAGGGGTTTATACGGCGTACCGAATACTCCATCCAAGTACCCTAATGGTAGAGGGGTTAAACAGTACTGAATACTCCCATTAGTGGATTAAGCGTCTAACCGATGATTGGGGTGGGTATCCCCGTAGGTTGTTATGGTACCCGGTGTAATTGTACCCTGTTATTAATGTACCGTGATTGTGATTGTATCGCTATTCCGGTTGAGATGGCTTGAAGTGTTGGGTTAACACTTGTTGAATCCGTCTATCCGATGAACTCTTTTGTTAATGGACTTGTCTAATGATCACTTGAAAGCCAATATAATTGTTAATGTATCATTGAAATGTTTTGTTGTATAATGTGGTTTATACATGTTTCTCCTTAAGCTTTGCATTTGGTAGTAATGCATGGGAAGGCTTAAGTGGAGGGTTAGCAATGTGACTTGTTGTTGATTAATGATACATGTAGCATATGGTTTAATATGCTGGTTTAAATGATGTAAAGTGCGTGCTTAAAAAGGGGCATGATGATGTTTTAAAGGATGATGTTAAGTAAATGGTTTTAAATGCGTTGATGGTGTTTATTTTTTTAGTATTCCTCACTAAGCCTTGTGTGCTTACGCTCTCATTGTCCATCAATGCAGATAATTGAGGTCTTGGAAGGCAGCAAGAAGCAAGGGGATCTTGGTAAGACTTGTTTGCAAAGTATGTTTTGGTTTAGACTATAATGAATAATGGCAATGGAGTACTTGTTGTATTTTGGGAGATGTTTTGTGGAACTCCCTGTTTGAGAATGTTTCTTTAGTTGCTCTTGGGTTGTAAATGGCCTTTAAAGATTGTTTTGATGCTGGTTTACCTTTTTTGATATGTTGCTTGGATGGAAACTAGGATGCATGCCTATAGATTTTCTTTGATGCAAAGATGCCATGTTAGGATGCTAAGTTTGTGTAGCTTGGATGCTTGAGGTATGCCGTGTATGTTGGTATTTTATTTTAAGTAGGTTAGGTTTGTTTGAGTATGCTTTTGGGTTGAAAAACCAGCCAAATGTGACATTACAGGCCCAGGTGTACCGATACGCGGGGGACCGTATCGGTACGGCTAGGCAATATCAGGCTTGTGGGATCGGTACAGGTCTCGTGTGTTTCGATATGCCTAGGTAAATTTGGCCTGGCGTACCGATATGGGGATGGGCGTTTCGATACGAATTTTAGCCTCTGGAATTCACTTTTGCAACTTGAACCCGCATATCGAAACACCTGAGAAACCGTATCGGTGCGGTTTAAAATATTTCAAAAGTTCAGTATTTAAGTTAGGCGTATCGATACGGCTTGGTGGTGTATCAAAACGGGGTGCTTCAAACCATATCGATACGGGCTTACCTGTATCGGTACGGATGACCGTTTATTCTGTTAGTGTCACTTTTGGGCAGTTTTGCTTTCTTTGCAATTTAGTCCCTAATTCTTGCCGATGCAATTATATGTGATAGAATGATCGGTTTGAGCTAAATTTTGGGATGAATGTTCAGAATCTGACTAATTAAAGGTTGGCAACCTAAAAGTAATCTTTAACCCTAAAAATCTTCGTGTTTGCAATTTGGTCCCTAAGTTGCAAACGTGATCAATTGGATGTCAAATTGATGCCCAATTGAGTTGGGCTTATACCTAATCTCTGCATGAACATGTAAGGTTAATAATTGGCATCTAGATAAGATAAAAAGGAAAAAAATGGACCAGGTTTTGTTGAATCTCTTCGGTTTGCTACGGCAAACCAAATGTAGCCTTCTTGGTTCGGTTGGGCGTTGTTGCGCGTAATAAGTGCTATGCAATTGTGCAAGAGCACACGTCGCAAGTAATAAAGTGATCTGAGTATCGAGTATCGTCTCCACAAGGATTGGTTTGGGCCACTTTGCTTAAGTTACTGCGTTGGAAAAGAAAAACACAATTGATAATAGGAGTTCTAATTAACGAGTAAACTAAGAGCAATAAACTAATATAATAGATGAAATCAAATAAGAGAGAATAGGCCAGGTTATCATGAGTTGAGGAGTGATAGCCGATTGGATCGTCTTGGTAAAAGAGTGCAATGGCAACTCGGTTGCCTTGGTAACTAATCGAACGGTTGCCTAGGCAACTGCTTGGGCGACTGGGTAGCAACTTCAAGGTTCGACAGAGCGTTCTTCAATGGTTTCTTCTTATCCCTAAGTCGAAACTCTAGCTAATTGTGCATGCCTTGACAATACATCCCTGCGTGAATCAAGGGTGAACAACAACCAATCTTGCACTCCTCTTAGCCATTGAAATCCTTAACTTATTCCTAAGCAAGATTAATCTTCACCATCGATAGACTGAATAAAGACCATACTCATTCGTTTCTTGAATCTGACTCTCCTAATATTAGATAAATAGATAGAATAACGAGATCCTCTCCCAATTCACTCGCAAACAAGAATAAAAACCAAGAATGAGTAAACCTTGAATTGAAAGTGCAAACTCTTATTACCTAAACAAAATCCAATTGTTTCTCACAACAACAAAACACAATAACCCCAACCAATCAAGTTAGTTCATGGTTGGGTTCAAAAGATATACAAAGAATAATCCACAAACCATGAATCTAATGGAAGCAAAGAAGAAGAAATCGATCAGCCCCTTGAACTCTCTCCCAATCGAACTCTCCCCTCTTGAACTCTCTTATCGAAATCTCTCCCTTCTTGCTCCCTTAGTTTGACGGCTTGGTCTCCTTTAAATAAGAGATGGCTAGGTCAAAATCCTTCTTGAGGAGGAAGTTAAGTTGGAATTAAATACTTTAAAAGAATATAATTCTTTATTATATTTAAATTCCTTCTAGATCTTCTCCTATCGTTTTGAGATTTAATTTCTCTTTGACCCTTTCATGGAAATCAAACTCCTTTGGGATTTAACTTTGCTCCACGTCATCTTGGGCTTATCTAGTCATCAATTTCGACTACCATATCATCTTATCCCTTATCAAAAATTGCCCTGACAACTAGCTCGGCATCTCCTTCATGCATTGTCCTGGAAACTGCATCGGCATCTCCTTCATGCACTGCCCTGGCAACTGGTTCCAGCCTTGTTTAGGCAAGTGATTCTGTACACACACAAAAACACACCAAAGCAGTATCTTTTTCCACAAAAATCACCAAGTTATGTAATCAAGCTCAACGGTGGAAAGAAACATGAATTAATGCATGAATGACTAATTATGCAACTAATATGAGCCTAAGTCTAAAAATAATATGAGTAAAAGGGTAATAAAAATCGTACTTTTGAACACTTAACAGGCGTCTAAGTCGGGTCAAGGGGGTTACAACATAGCTCAAGGATTCACATGGTTCGAAAGAATACCTGTTGATACAACAAGGTGGAAAGATCACGAGTAATTCTATGTTTGGAGTAGCAGTCACTAATTAACGAGTACACATCTCTCTTGATCTGAATCCAGATGAAACACACTCAAATATAAAGCTCCTACGAGGTGGCATACCCAACTATCTACAAAAGATAATTACCTAAGATTAGAATTGGTACTCGGAGTTTCTATTCAAAATATATCATTAATTCTTTAAAATATTAATTTATCAGAAAATCCCATTTTGGCCAAAAATATTTAATTGCATAGAAAAATCATTTTTGGTTTAAAATTTTATGTAAGCCTCACAGTCCGAGGGTTGAACTTGGCGCTCTGATACCACTAAATATAACCCCTAAACTCGGCCTAGAAGAAAAGACTGAATTTGGGAAGTTACGATTGAAACTTATCGTTCAAGAAAACCAACTTGAAAAATTATATTTTAATTTAAAATAAAATAACAATAATTTAATAAATAAATTAAACATTAATGTCATACTAAATATTCGAATATTTAAAAAAATCACAGTAGATAGAATGGTAAAATAATTTGAAAAGCATAAATAGTCCCCAAGTATGGATTACATCAATATCCCAAATAATAAATGATAATCTAAATAACTAAAAATAGTTTTGCACTGAATATTAAAATAACCGGATAAAATGTGAGATCCTCCAAGTACTGATTTGCCTATGGTCTGAGTATCTGAAAGAAAGACTAAGGGGGAGTAAGCTAAAGAGCTTAGTGTGTCTCTAAAGTGCAAGAAACACTATAATCATAAAAGAAAATATTATTTTGAATAAAATCTTTTAAACCATAACACATAAATCACAAGCGCAATGCAATGCACCCAACTAAAACCGCCAAGAGGAAAGTTCCCTAGAACTCCTCACTACAACCGCCATCCGAAGTGGAATATATCCCGGAGGGTGAAACCACTGAATTCCCCGTAAAAATCCCAACCCATGCTCACACATATATGATGTTTAAAACTCAAATTCATAAACATAGTTCCATAAACCCGATATTCCATAAACATACTTCATAAATCCATAAATTATAATCCATATGTGATGTTTAAAACTCAAATTCTTAAACATAGTTCCATAAACCCGATATTCTATAAACATACTTCATAAATCCATAAATCATAATCCATAATTTCGTAAATCATAGTTCGTAAATCCAATATTTCATAAATCAAATATTTCATAAATCATAATTAAAACACATTCTAAAATTGTATGCATATGATGTCAACCATACAAGCCATAATGCAGATCATAAATCAAGCAAGGTATAAAACCATATAAAAACCATTTATTTATAGCACCGGAAGAAAACACACCTTAGTCAAAGCAAACTCAACCTACTCATTGAGGCGTTTCTTAGGATCAGAAGCATTGGGTCCAACTGTATTGGTACCTATGAGAATAATTTATATTTTACGACTGTTATCACTATGACTAAGGAATTATTCCTATATACTTATCTAACGAAATTTAAAGATACATGAATACTTATCTAATTCTAATAGTTGATCTTCGAATCAACCGAGGACATAGCTGAATTGAGCGGTGCTAGAGGCTTGGCGGGGTTTGATCGAATTAAATAAATAAAAAAAGCAAAGAAAAAGGGAGATACGTCGAACACGTATCGAGAGAGGGAGAGGGGAAGAACGACAGGCGTGAAAAATTGTAGGGGATAAGGTGATTTATATATCCAAAAATTTGGATAAATTACAAGGTAAATCCTTGTTCTTTTCTAGGGTTCACAAAGTAGGTACCTAATATCAATTCTTTATAAAAAAAGGTCACTAAATTTGTTTAAAATTCAATTAATTCCTAAATTTCTTAATTAGGGTTTCATTTTTAAATTCCTAATTTTTAGGGTTTTGAATTTAGGGATTTTAAAATTAGGGTTTTTAATTTGGGGCAAAAATTTAGGGTTTTACGGGGGGAGAGTGTAACGCCCAAAAAATGGGCTTAGGAGTTTTGGCGGTTTAGTAGAGTTTGGGTTCGATTCTTGTGAATCGGTGTTGGTGATTGAAAATGTTTTGAGAAAATAAGTATCTTGAAATGGTAATTTCTAAAGGGGTAAAATATGGTTCAAACTTTTAAAAATGTTTAATAAGTCTATTAATTATCTTGGGGTTGAAATCGAAAATCAATTTGATCAATTGAGATGGCATTTTGGAGTTAGTGACCAAATGTAATAAATACAAAATTATTTTAATGACTAAATTTTAAAAGGCGCCGGTACTAAGAATCCTTAGAGAGCTAATTTTCCTAAAAGCATTAATTGGGTTTTCCACCATAATTAACAAAACAAATTGACAGTTAATTGTTTTGTAAAAATCATTTTCCCTCATTTTCTATTTTCTCAATATTTTCCTCCAAAACTTTCTCTCATTTTCTACACATTTTCTCTCCACAAGATTTTTGAATTTTGTTTGTTTTCAACGGGGATTTCATCACTAGATTTCTCTATTCTGGCTTTGGAAAACCTTGCTAAAGATTCCTAAAAGATTTCTCTAAATTCCATTTTACTAAACAAAGAAAGTTTACGTCAAATTGAGGTGGAAAGACTCCAGAGGTTATTTTCTTTTCCTTTCTTAAAACTAAGGTTCTTCATTGATATGTACTAGTATTTGGCTCCTAATTGATATTTATATCTTAGTTTTGCTATTTAATTTTTGGAAATGATCTTAATTGGAGTTTTTGATATTTTGCTAAAATCTTGATTTGTGGGTTAATTGATGAAGATTTCTAATGGGTTAAATCACATATTGGTTGTTAAAAAACAACGTGATATGAGGCTTTTGTAATCAATCCCGAAACTATTTAATTACCTATTTTCTATAGTAGTTTAAGGTGATTTTAGGGGCTGTTATGGGTGAATCTTAGTTGCTGGAGGTATAAGGGTGTTTTAGTTATGTTTTTGGATGCTCTTTGATGATTTTAAGATGCTAGAAATGTTAGGTTGTGGCTGGAGATCGTTTGGTTGTTTATTGAAGTAGTTTTTGACGTTTTCGGATGGTTTTTGGGTGCAATTTCGTGGAGATTGCAGGGGATGATTGTAGGCTGGTGTTAGAATACATTTTAATGCTTTATGCCTCTGGCTTTTTGTTGCCAAAACAGGGGAGAATCAAGTCTAGCTTATTTTGTGGAAATCGGTTTGTTTTTGAGGCTTGGAACGTAGTGACAAGCAAGGCATTGTGTATCGATGAGTGTATATGTTTTTCGGACACTCTTAAAGGTTTGAATAAGGAGTTGGGAGTTTAGATTAAGCTTAGCAAGCTTAATTAAGCTTGGAAGTAAGTTTCCCCTAATTTCGCCTTTGAATATCGGTTTGATATGATACTTGTTTTGCATGTTTTGGTTTAATAGCATAGATTGGTTTACTAACTGTTTTATGCATCATTTAAAAGATATGCAATGATTTATCAAATATGTGGATGCTTAAGTACATTGAGAAATGGTTCCTAAGTGGAATGTGTTGTTGCCTTGGGTAATGTGTTTTGCATATGGAAAATGGATTGTTAAATGCATAAGGAAAAATGGTAAGTAAATGTTTAAAAGGATATATTGGCTATGTGTGACAAGTAAAAAAAAAGTGTCGGATATAGTTGGCTTGTAATAGAGCTTAAAGTGCACTATATATAAGTCGATCACCCTTGCGGCCCACGAGTATGCGGTGAGGCTACTCGGGCTGATGGATTATCACTTTGGTATGCGGTGAGACTACCCAAGCTAATGGAGTACCTTGTGGTAGGATAGAGGTGAGACTATTCAAGTAAAGGTATGATTTTGTAGAGGCGAGTCTACCAAGAAATTCATGTATCTGATGCGGTTTTATAAAAGAACAATATTTTATTTAAATGTCACTATATTTGCCGATATATGAGAACAAGTGGGAAATCTATATGTTGCATAGGTTTGTTATGCATGCCATGATTTAAAAAGAAAGATGTAAAGTGCATTAGCTTTTACACTCATGTCATGTTGCTATTGAGTCATGGTTTTGATAATTGGGTTAATGCATTAATGAATGTTAGTAGAGTGGCACCACTAAGCATATATTTTGAAACTGAGGGGATCCTAAGTCATCTTTTGAAAACGAGTATGGTTTTAGCTTTAAGCTTTTGATAATAAGGCAATATGGTGTCTAAGTTTGAGGATTTGCATTTTGATTGTTATTGTTTCCAAGGATTATATCTTGATGATTGTTGGGCTGCTATTTGGTTTTGTGATGTGTGTTGATGGATTTGTGTTTGGTTTTCAATTTGAGTGTATGGACTAAAATGTTTAGGGGCCATGCCTATAGTATATGCTTTTGTATCCGATAATGTGTATTTGATGGTTTGGTTTATTTTGGATGAACGCCCAATGTGCTAAATCTGTTTAGTATGCATGCTAAGATGTTTATGATATGTTTGAGTTGGTTTGGAGGTTAAAAACTAGATAAAATGGGCATTACACATGGCCTTTGTATCATTACGGTGCTCTTTGTATTGGTACGCAGGGCCTAAATTAGGTTTGGGAAGGGAATTTTGGTCGGGGTATCAGTACGGGTTGAGCCGTGTTAATACGGCAGTTAGCTACTAGAATTTGGTATTTTGTCCAACTTAGCCTGGGTACTGATATACATGTGAGCTTATCGGTACGAGCCTCATGAAATATAGCATGCATATCGGTACAGGCTTTTGGTATCGGTATTGACCTGGAGGATAAAGATTGGTATCAATATAGAATTCTTTGTACTGATACCCAATTCATTACACCAGTTGATGTGATACTGTAGTTTTTGATTCTTTCATTTAATCCTTATTTTGTATGTATGCTATTTGAATGTGTTCGAATAATCCGTTTTAGCTGCAAATGAATATGTATGCATGCAACCTGACTAATTAAGGATTGGTAACTTCAAATTCAAGTAAGTCCTCATAATTTTTAAGATTTGCAATTTGGTCCCTAAATTACAAATTTGTGTAATCAGACGTCGATTTGATGCTCGATTCAATCGTAAATTTAATCGCTACCAATATATACACTCTAGGTTCTAAAGATGCATCTAGACAAGATAAAAAGAAAGAAATAGACCTAATTTGAGATATTCGGTTTAGGTTTGCTACGGCAAACCTAATATAGCTCGTTTAGTTCGGTCTAGCACCTAGGTCAGGTTAACGATGTTACATTTGTTGGTATCAGAGCCAGGTTATGAAAGGTTGGGATGGTTTACCAAATGCTATGACAGTTATTGAATTGCTTCTGTGATGTTAATTATTCGTAAGCATAGCTTCTGACTATTGTGATGCTATTTTTTTCAAACAATTTTTTTTGCGTTGTCTTGGATCCTTCGCTAAATGCAAGCCTAATTAAATTGCTTTTACATGTCTTAATTGGTAGATAGTATGGTCCCAAGATGTGAGACTCGATCTAACACGAGTAACACTCAAAACAACTAGAGTCTTGAGGATGGCATAATTCCTCATACCGAGTTGCCTCCTCCCCTGCCTAATCCACCAGCTAGAGTGGGCAGAGGAAATGTACCCCAAGCCTCATAAGGACCCATTTTGGGGGACATGACGTCTTTGATCCAAGCAATGACTAAAGCCTTCCAAGCAGCTTTCGCTGAAGTGCAAGTACATGCACCAACTCCTATAGTCGCGGCTAATCCCGGACTACCATTGGAGCGTCTGCGTAGCCTAGGAGGTGTTGAATTCTGCAGATTAAGCCCGAAAGCTGCAGAAGAGTGGCTTGAGAACACAAAGTAGATACTCAGCCAGATAGAGTGTACATTGCATTATATCTTTGATCCACGGTGATGCATATCATTGTGGGTAACCACCATAGCTAGAGTACCTAAAGTTGACGTCACTTGGGAGTTCTTTAGCAGGGCTTTTAAGAGGAAGTACCTTGGTTCATATTATCAGGATACGAAGAAGAGAGAGTTCATAGCTTTGGTACAAGATCAAACGTCAGTAGACATGTATGAGGTAAAATTTGTTTGTTTGAGCCATTATGCTCCAGAGCTAGTTTCGGATGATCGACATCATTGCGATAGGTTTCGCTATGGTCTTTTGAAGGGCATCAAGATATATTTGCTTGTGGCTGACTATATTGATTTTGATGTTTTGGTCAATCGGGCTAAGGATATTAAGTAGTGTTTGAGTCTAACTTCTCAGTCAGTGAATGTTAATTCAGGAAAGAGTGCTATGGAGTCTAACTTTTGGGGGGATCAAAACAAGAGATCGTGAGATATACGTTTCAAGTTAGATGGTAAACATGCTGGTAGTAGTAGTAGTAGACTTAGTCAAAATACTCCAACTACAATTGCTTCTACAATCGATTGTGAGTCTTGTGGGAGACGCCACCCGAGGAAGTATTGGGGAACACCTGGAGCTTGCTGGAGTGTGGTTAGAAAAAACATCAGAAGCGTGATTGTCTACAATTGGTTAAAGATGCACCAGCTTAGACAGCTGTTGTGGCTGCACCTGCTGGGGGCCAAGACCGTTGCAGGGGTAATTTTTAGAGGCGTGATGAGGGTCAGAGGACTGTTTTTCATACCGTGGCTATTTAGCCAGAGAATAGAGGGCAAGCAAGGTTGTACGCTCATTGCGGGGGCCGTAATGGCACCGATATGATCGCATGTACTTTTACCTTGCAATCTTTGTCATTATTTTCTTTGGTTCATTCAGGTTCCACGCATTCATACATTCTAAGTGAGCATGCACAATTATTGGATATACTTGTTGAGACTTTAAATGTGGGTGTTCTAGTAACTAGTTCTCTTGGGGAGACCGTTACTGTTAGAAAGATGTATAAGAGATGTCCGTTGGTTGTTCAAAGCCATATGTTTGTTATTGATTTAATGGAGCTGACATTTCAAGGTTTTGATGTCATCTTGGGTATGAATTGGCTAAACGAGCATAGAGCTATTGTTGATTTCAAAACCAAAAGAATTTTTTTGAAGCTTGCCGATGACTATGTTGTTGTTATTATGGGCGAGAATGCTAAATTCTTGCCTAATGTTATCTCGGCATTGCAAGCTGAGAAGTTGTTGAAAGTAGGTTGTCATGCCTTCTTGGCTTTTTATAATGAATCTTGGTACCAAAGGGGTTCAAGTGCAAGATATTTGGATAGTATGTGATTTTTTGGAAGAATTACTTGGGTTGGCACCAGAGAGAGAAGTTGAGTTCTGTATCGAGACGTACTCCGGTACGACTCTGGTGTCCACTGCTCCCTATCGTATTGCACCAAATGATTTAAAAGAGTTGAAAAATCAACTTTAGAAGTTGTTAGATCATGGTTTCATCCTCACAAGTGTTTTGCCTTAGGGTGCGCTAGTGTTATTTGTGAAGAAGAAAGATGAAACCATACATATGTGCATTAATTATCACCAATTGAACAAGTTAACGATTAAGAACAAGTACCTATTACCATATATTGATGATTTGTTTGACCAATTTCGAGGTGCAGTTGTGATTTCAAAGATTGATTTGAGATCCAAGTACTATCAGTTGAATGTTAAGGAAGCAAATGTGGTCAAAACTATGTTTCGTACAAGGTATAGGCATTACAAGTTCTTGGTGATGTCGTTTGGTTTAACTAATACCCCAGCTGCTTTCATGGATATGATGAATAGAGTGTTTGATGAGCATTTGGATTGGTTTATGGTTGTATTTATTGATGATATCCTTATGTACTCCTCTACCAATAAAGAGCATGATCAACATCTTCGGATAGTGTTGCAAACTTTGAAAAAGAAACAATTGTTTACTACGTTGAGTAAGTGTAAGTTTTGGCTTAAGGAGGTGATGTTTCTTGGTCATGTGGTATCGGCGGAAGGTATTCACGTTGATTCGCAAAAGATTGAGGCTATCCTTAATTGGAAGCAACCTAAGACAGTGTCAGAAATTTGCAATTTCCTTGGTTTGGCTAGGTACTATCGTCGCTTTGTGGATGGTTTTTTCTAATATTACTACCCCGCTGACTAGTCTTTTGCAGAAAAATATTCCATTTGTTTGGACAGAGGATCATCGGTGTAGTTTTGAGAAATTAAAGGAAGTTTTGACACATGCTCTTGTACTGATTCAACTAGAGGCAGGTAAGGAGTTTGTGGTGTATAGTGACGCATCATATGTTGGCTTGTGTTATGTATTAATGTAGGATGGGAAACTTATAGCATATGCATTGAGACAGTTAAAGGTTCATGAGCACAATTACCCTACACATGATTTAGAGCTTGCTAAAGTGGTATTCACTCTATAGATTTGGAGACACTATCTTTATGCTGAGAAGTGTATTGTTTACACGGATAACGAGAGTTTAAAGTGTATGATGTCTCAAAAGGAGTTAAATCTTAGGCAACAAAGATAGGTTAAGCTGCTTAAGGATTATGAGTTGACAATTAAGTATCACCCCGAAAAAGCTAATGTTGTAGCGGATGCTTTGAGCCGTAAGGCAGCTGTTGAGCTTAGGGTAATGTTTGCCATGTTAAGTGTGACACGCGAAGGTGGTTTGTTGGTAGAGTTACAAGTTAAGCCTACATTGTCTCAAATGATTAAAGCGAGGCAACCGTATGATGATGCATTGGTTTTGCATGTTAAGGACATTTCTGATGGTAAACCAATAGATTTTCATTTTAATGATGGTGTTTATGTTTTAAGGTTCGAATAGTAGTGTTGGAAGATTTGGAGTTAAGACGCACTATTCTGACTAAAGCTCATTCTGGTCCTTTTGCCATGAACACTGGTAGTACCAAGATGTTCTGTGACTTGAAATAGTAGTATTATTGCGTTGGATTAAAGAAGGGTGTAGCAAAGTTTATTGCTCGTTGTTTGGTGTGTCGGCGAGTTGAAGCTGAACATCAGTTTCCTAATGGGTTGTTGCAACCTGTGCAAATTATGGAATGGAAGTGAACAAGGATCACTATAGATTTTGTGACAGGGTTACCTTTGATTTCGTACAAAAAGAATTCTATGTGGGCGATTGTTGATCATTTTATGAAGTGTGCTCATTTTCTTGCTATGCATACGACATATACATTGGATAAACTATCAGAGATGTATATTGATGAGATTGTAAAGTTGCATGGGGTTCCAAAGTCTATTATAGCGGATAAAGATTATCACTTTACATCAAGGTTTTGGGAGAGCCTATAGACGGCTTTGGGAACAAGGCTTAATTTCAGTACCTCGTATAATCCTCAGACAAATGGACAGTCTTGCATCATTAATTTCCAGGGAACGTGGGAGAAGCAACTTCTGTTGGTGGAGTTTTCTTATAATAATAGTTACTAGTCGAGTATACAGATGTCTCCCTATGAGGCTCTTTATGGACGTAAGTGTCAGATGCAACTTTGTTGGGCAGAGACAGGCCAAAAGCATGTCACATGACCTGATCTACTTAAAGGTATGAATGCTAAGGTAAAGCTCATTAGTGATCATTTAAAGGCAACTTTAGATCGGCAAAAATCTTATACAAATCTGTTGGAGATAAAGTGTTTGTAAAAGTTTCTCCCTAGAAAATGGTTATGAGGTTTGGGCGTAAGGGAAAGTTAAGCCCTAGATTCATTGAGCCATATGAGGTGCTTAAGCGTATTGGTCTATTTTCTTATAGATTGAGGTTGCCAATAGTGTTTGAAAAGATACATGATGTTTTCCATGTGTCGATGCTTCAGAGGTATAGATCAGATCCATCACATGTTGTGCCAGTTGAGGAGATAGAGTTGTGTCCAGATTTATCTTATGATGAAGATCCCGTAAAGGTGTTGGACTCTAGTTCGAAGGTTCTTCGTGGTAAGACCATTGAGTTGGTCAAAGTGTTGTGGCGACATCGAGGAGTCACAGAAGCCACATGGGAGACAAATGAGGACATGAAGAAGCAGTTTCCTCATCTTTTCCCTTGTGGTAAATTTTGGGGATGAAATTTCTTTAGAGGGGGAGAGTTGTAATGCCTCGAAAATAGGCTTAGGAGTTTTGGCTGTTTAGTTGAGTTTGGGTTTTGTTCGTGTGAACCGGTGTTGGGGATTAAAAATGTTTTGGGAAATAAGTATTTTGAAATGGGAATTTCTAAAAGGGTAAAATGTGGTTCAAACTTTTAAAATTGTTTAATAGTTATATTAAGTATCTTGGGGTTAAAATTGAAAATCAATTTGATCAATTGAAATGGCATTTTGGAGTTAGTGACTAAAATGTAATAAATGCAAAATTATTTTTAATGACTAAATTTTAAAAGGGGTTGGTACTAAGAATCCTTAGAGAGCTAATTTTCCTAAAAGCATTAATTGGGTTTTCCACCATAATTAACAAAACAAATTGACGATTAATTGTTTTGCAAAAATCATTTCCCTCATTTTCTATATTCTCAATATTTTCCTCCAAAACTTTCTCATTTTCTCACCATTTTCTCTCCACAAGATTTTTGAATTCTGATTGTTTTCAATGGGGATTTCATCATTAGATTTCTCTCTTCTGGCTTTGCAAAACCTTCCCAAAGATTCCTAGAATATTTCTCTAAATTCAATTTTATTAAACGAAGAAAATTTACGTCAAATTGTGGTGGAAAGACTCCAAAGGTGATTTTCTTTTCCTCTCTTAAAACTAGGGTTCTTGATTGATATTCCCAAGTATTTGGCTCCTAATTGATATTTAATATTTTAGTTTTTTATTTAATTCTTGGAAATGATTTTAATTGGTGTTTTTGATATTTTGCCTAAAATCTTGATTTGTGGGTTAATTGATGAAGATTTCTAATGGGTTAAATCACATTTTGGTTGTTAAAAAACAATGTGATATAAGGTTTTTGTAATCAATCCTGAAACTATTTAATTACATATTTTCTATGGTAGTTTAAGGTGATTTTAGGGGCTGTTATGGGTGAATTTTAGTTGTTGGAGGTATAAGGGTATTTTATGTTTTTGGGTGGTCTTTGATGATATTAAGATGATAGAAACGTTAGGTTGTGGCTAGAAATCGTTTGGTTGTTGATTGGAGTAGTTTTGAGGTTTTTGGATAGTTTTTGGGTGCAATTTCGTGGAGATTGTAGGGGATGATTGTATGCTGGTGTTAGAATGCCTTTTAAAGCATTTTGCCTCTGTTTTTGTGTTGCCAAAATAAGGGAGAATCAATTCTAGCTCATTTTATAGAAATCGGTTCATTTCAAAGGCTTGGAACCCAACGACAAGCAAGGAGTTGGGAGTTTAGATTAAGCTTAGCAAGCTTAACTAAGCTCGGAAGTAAGTTTTCCCTAATTTCACTTTTGAATATCGGTTTGATATGATACTTGTTTTGCATGTTTTGGTTTAAAAACATGGATTGGTTTACTTATTGTTTTATGCATCATTTAAAAGATATACAATGATTTATGAAATATGTGGATGCTTAAGTACATTTGAGAAATGGTTCATAAGTGGAATGTGTTGTTGCCTTGGGCAATGTGTTTTGCATATGAAAATGATTTGTTAAATGCATACGAAAAAACAGTAAGTAAATGTATAAAAAGGTATATTGGCTATGTGTGACAAGTAAAGAAGACTATCGTATATAGTTGGCATTCCATAGGGTTTAAAGTGCACTATAATATAAGTCGAACGCCTTGCAGCCCACGAGTATGCGATGAGGCTACTCGGGCTGATGGATTGTCACTTGTGGTATGCGGTGAGGATAACGATGTTGATAGAGTATCTTATGGTAGGATAGAGGTGAGACTATCCAGGTCAAGGTATGATTTGGTAAAGGTGAGTCTACCGGGAAATCCGTGTATCCGATGTGGTTTTATAAAGGAACAACGTTTTATTTAAAGATCGTTATATTTGCCAATATATAAGAACAAGTGGGAAATTTATATTTTACATAGGGTTGTGTAATCACTAACTTTGTCTTTATTTTGTTTCTTTTCAATTTCAATAATGGGCTTTTGCTATTTTACTTATGTCAATGTTATATTATTAGTATCCTATTATTCCTATCATTATGTTATTATGCTCTTATTATTATATTAATACTATACTATTATTATAATTATTTTGTTATCTTTATCATATATCATTATTACTATTATCATGCTGTTATGCTATTATTATTAGTATTATTATTATTATATTAGTTTCATATTATCATGTTATTATTATTATTATTATTATTATCTTACAATATCATTACATTATTATTATATCATAGTATATTATTATATTACTATATATTTTATTATTATTATTATTCAACAAAAACAAAAAGATTAAATAATATAATTAATATAAATAATCCCAAGTTTACTAAATTTAAAGTCCATTTGCACATAAAAAACCCAAAAATATTATAATTTGGCTCAATATAGCCCTAAATAACCAAAACCCTAAGCCTAATTACAAAAACCGTAATCTGCTTATGCTATGCAGCCGCCACATCACAGCTGTCAGATTTGGGTCAGATCTGACGGTCTAAATCCAACACAAAGAAGGTTCTAGAAATCCTCACGCGCCCACGCGCGACTCTTTGGCTTGCCCCACGCGCTCACGCGCGGCTGTTCGATGGGCACCACGCGCGCGTGCAGACTATTTTCCAGGCGTCGAAGTCACTCTTGATGCTTCATCTCCTCTTCCTGATCCCCTCGTCTATCACCTCTGTCGGCCGCACCAAGCCACGGCGATATTGGTTCCCTCTCACCAGTTGGCTGGTACATACAAACAACACAAAATGTCAGAAACGCTACAAAAACAACGTTATTAGACGTTTTAGAGGCATGCAACACAGAAACATCAGGACCAACAATGTCGGACCAACACTTGAATTCATCCAAGATTAAAAACATTTTAGGAGGATTTTTTTCCTTTTTTCTTTTATCATGTAATTTCACCGGCTATAAAGCTGAACCCAAGCAACACTTGTAAACCCCAACGGGGATTTCTCAGAGTAATACAAAGGCAAAGTCATTTTTAAGGTACACTTTTTTAGCAATGCATACATGAAAAATAAAAATAAAAATAAAAAGGAGGGGTTTAGGATTTACCTTTCGGCCTCGGATCGCCGTTGCATGTAACGGTAGAGGATGTTTCCATCAGCGACAAGCCCTCATGTTCCCTTCGAGGATGAACTCGGTGAGCTGATGTAATGACCAACGAAGGGTTTTGTTTCGGTTTTGTGGGAAAATGGAAGTTTTTTATTTTTCGATTTTTGTTTCAGTTTGAATGGCGCGGCTGAGGAAAAGTTTCTAAAAAGAGGGCCTCCTTTTTAAGTCGCCGCCATTGGTTGCGATGGCCGGCACGACAGAGCATACCGAAACCTAGAAGAGCAGATATTTTTTGGGTTTTGCAGATGAACACAACGGGGTGGAGGTTTGCTGAGGTTTTGGGGCTTGAAAAATAATGGCTTTAAAAAGTGAGTGGCAAAAGAGCCGGTTTGTTGTTTTTGTTGGGTTTTACAGGGTTCAAAAATATAAAAATGGTTTTATCGTAAAATAAATCCCTCCACCCATCTTTATTTCTGCCATAAGGGTTTCTGCAAATCGAAATTACATTCTCAGTCCCTCAAGATTTTTAAAATCTTTTGATTCCATCCCTCTTTGGACCTGATCTAAATTTTTTAGAACAGTTTCATTACCCTCGCCTCCCTCTGTGTTTTTGGTAACACTTTCTAATCCTTCAGCACTTCGTAATTCCGCCCGCAGTCCCTTAAAGCTTCCTGGATCATGCAATCTCGCCCTCATTTTGGCCTTGATATGGTCTTTTGTGGTTGAATTCTCTTGTCGGTACCTTGAATCTTTTGGTCCTTTTAATTTGGTCCCTCTTTCACGATTTAATTAGCTTTTCTGTTGGTAAAATTGCACATTTGACCCTTATGCATTTGCATATTTATTTTCATCTTGTAAATTCATCTTTATTACTTTTATACCTATTTGTTTTTAAATTGCTTGTATATTCGATTCGCATGCTTGTCTTTTTCATCTTTAGTATTAGTTAGGCCTTTTAGATAGTTTAGGGTTTAATTTAATTTAATTAATTTAAGCTATGCGCTCACCTTATTGAGGCATAAGTTTTAAATAATTAAATTAAATTTAGAAATAGATTGGTCAGAACCTTAGTTAGATTTAAGTTCAACTTATTTTAATTAATTTAAATTTGTTCTTGGCTTATTGGGATGAATGTTAAATTAATTAAATTAATCGAACACTTCTTAATTACCATTAGGATAAAATTAATATTTGATTTAGATGCAATTTAATACAATCATAATTATTAATTTGATTAATTTTGAATAGAATCCTTGGTTTATTGGGATACTAGTTTAAAATTAACCAAATTAATTATTTTGATTCAAGATAATCAATAAAATATTAGGTTTTTCTAGATTTTAGGGTTTAATTAGTTTAGGGTTAATATTAGACTAACCTAGTCAATAATTAGATTATTAATTTAACCTTCCATAATTTGGGCCCTCTAGGTTAGGACTTTAGTGGGCCTAGGGTTTCATTTTGTGTACTTCTTTGTCATGCATCTTAATTGTCATCCATTTAACCTTTAATCCTTTTTAATTTCACATTGTTAATTAATCCACCATAATCATAAAAATGAGATATTTATTAGTTCTGATGTTTGTGTCGTAACAGTCTTGTCTCATTAGATGTTGACCAAATATTCGAATTAATTCATACCGTAAAAATCATAACATCATTCTTAAATGCATGCATCATGCATAAAGGTGATGTACTCAATTCGAACCGTAAATTAACACGACAATCAGGCTTATTCGATGTCGGTTTAATCTACGGTCCGATGTACAATCGCCTTTAGTAATTAAAAATCTAATTAATTCAAGCCCACCAATTTGATGAAGCCCGTCTGATTAAAGCCCATATCCAATTAAGACCATTTAATTAAATTCAATTCGAATTTTGATAATTTCCATCATATTAAAAGTAACAAATATTTTGGTACCGATTTTCGGGCGTGTTGGGGGTGCTAATCCTTCCCCACACATAACCAACTCCCGAACCCGTTTTCAAACGAATCTCTAGTTCTATGGTGTCCGGCCTACCTAAGTAGCCGGTGGCGACTCCAACCATCATTCTATCTTCAAAAACCCCGACATTTTTCAACAAAACACATTTTTTTCAAAAAACCCCACATTTTTCAAAGGGATTTTTCAAAGAACATTTCCAAAACCTTTTATAACATCATTTTAATTTCAAAATTTTGAATTCTTCTAGCGGCTAGAAATTTTTAGTCAGCTACAGGTTGTTATGCATGTCATGATTTAAAAAGAAAGATAAAAAGTGCATTGCCTTTTACACTCATGTCATGTTGTTATTGAGTCATGGCTTTGATAATTGGGCTAATGCATTGATGAATGTTAGTAGTGTAACCCCCTCGACCCGACCTAGTCGCATGACCAAACCGAACGAGCTATATTAGGTTTACCAAAGTAAACTGAGAAGAAGAAGAACCTAAAAATGCGACACTTTTTTTCTTTTATCATACATAGATGGTGTTTAATACTCTACATGTTCATGCAAACAACCAAAGAAAACCCAACTCAATCGGGCATCGAATTGATATCCAATTGACCGCATTTGCAAGAATAGGGACCAAAACGTAAATCTACAAATCTATATGGGCTTACTTAAATTTTGCTTTCCCAATCTTCAATTAGTCAGGTTACAAGCATACATGCCAAAATTCAACTTAAAACGAGCATCTGAACTCATCCAATTGCATACATAACACCCAGGGACCAAAATGTAAATTTCACTATTTTGAAGGACCAATTCCGCAATTAGAGTTACCAATCCTTGATTAAACCAATTACATGCATACTGGTGCAATCTCAGGTTAAAACAATCATTCAAACTCATTGAATTGCTGACATAACAATCAAAGACTAAAATGAGAGAAATAGAAACCTTAAACCCCACTTTTAACTAACTTGACAGTTTCCCGTATCGATATGCGGGCAAGTATATCGATACGCTTAAGAATTTTCAACAATTTCAAATTACAGTAGCTCAAAACCGTATCGATATACCTCTTCGAGTATCGATACGCTATGCTTAAAATCGTAGACTCGTATCGATATGGTCACATGCGTACCGATACGCTAGGCTTGAAAATCCACTTACCCGTATCAGTACGGTTACCCGTGTACCGATACGTTGTTCTAGGAACCACTTACCTGTATCGATACAGCCACACGTGTATCGATACAGTTTGACCTGTAATGTCAAAATTTGTTGTTTTAACCTTTGTTTTGATATTCTAAACACTTAAACAAGCTTCTAACAACTAGGCAACATCATCATAGGTTGTTTACCATCAATTTACCATAGAGCAAACATCAAGAAATGATCATCATGCTTCAAGGCTAGCTATATGCATGCTTCCTATAACTCAAGCAACCAAAACATAAACCATATGCAAAATCCAACAACAAACTAAGCTTAACACGAGTCCAAAACATCAATATAAACTTGCTCAAGCAGAGAGGTAACCACTCAAACCCTCCCAACAACATTCAAGCCACATTGCTTTCATTACTACTTTAAAACCCAAACATACTTTGGTAAGTCAAGTCTTGGAAACTTCCTCCTTGCTTGCTAGGCCACTTGCACTCATCAATCTGCATTGATGATAAAAGAGAGCGTAAGCAATCATTGCTTAGTGAGGAGCGCTCCAGAATATAAAACATCATCCAATGCAATTTAGAACCATTTCGAACCATCATGCCATTCTTTCAAAACATGCACTTAATCTTTATAAAAATCAGCATATTAAACTGCATGCAACATGTACTATGGATTCCACCGCATAATCCCATATGCAATTCCCTACACTTAAGCTTTCCCAAGCATAACATCCCATATGAAAAGCTTAAGGAGTATAATACGTATAAATCACATCATTCAAACCAATTCATCAACATAATACAATATAAAACATTATGTTGGCTTTCAAGTGATCCATTACCATATACATCCTTTCAATAAATCATCATTAACATCGGATACACGGATTTCCCAAGAGATTTCGCAATCTCTTGCAGCCCAATGACATAGAGTTGTACAACACATGCACCACCTCTACACTACCAAGTCTAATCCTCCAACTTGGAGTACACACGCTCAACACATCAACCTCTACAGCTCATGGCTGGAGTAAAAGCCATCTAAGGATTACCTCAACAACATTGGGGTTCACATGATCGGAGTAAGTACCTCCCGTACTACCTCTACAACCACAGGCGACTTATTATAGTGCACTTTAAATCCTCTGGCCGGCCAATTATATCTTATAACATTTCCATAACATTTTTTATTCATCACTTGCCAATATAATCCAGTTTTATAAACACACCTCATTGTTTTCATATGCATTATTCAAATCATTTCATTGTGCACTAAACCATGCATAAGCCGTGATCATAAACATTCTTTAAAATCATGTATTACTTCCCAAATGCATCTAACATCATTTCATATCAATTCCAGCATTAAACCATGCTCATTTCATGCATAAAATAGGAGGTAAACAATCATTTAACAAGTGTATTCATAAATCATTTGCCAACCGAAATCAAGAGAGAAATCCACTTTACTTACTTCTGAGCCTTAGACCAGCGTATCAAGCCAAGTCCAGACTCCCATTAAACCTTTTCAAATCTTTGAAAAGCTATTCTTATCTGTTTCACTCACCGACAAAGCAACACCTCCCTTGCCGATGTCAAATTAAGCTTCTGACAACTCCTCAACACCAAGTTCACTTTCGAATTATCTTCCCCTATTTCAAACACATCACAATAGAGGATCCAATGCATTATACTGCATCCAAACTCACAGCAAACAACAATTAACATTTATCCAACTATAACCCTCCACAACTCCACATCTTATCAACTGAAAACATCATCGATTCATCTAAAACCTCAACCCAGACATTAACTACGAATCTCAAACTTCAAATAACATCTAATCAACAACTCAACCCAACCTCCTACCTCCAGCAACAATAATCAACCACAACACCTCAAAATTTCTTAACTATCAACCTAACAAATTAGAGATTCTCTAGATTTTGGGATTTCAAAACTCACTTTATTAACATTTTAAACACCAAAATCAAGTTATAAATCAATCCTTAGCTCAGCAAAAACGGATCAACTACGATTTTCCTCAATTTCCATCATAAATCACCAATTAAACCATAAATCTGAGTCTAATTAATCAAAACCCAATGAAAATCATATAAAATGGATCAAGAACTTAGGAATTTCAATAAAGAAAATGAATCCTTGCCTCCAATGCTTATTTATCCCCTTAATTGCTTCATAAAACATGAAAATCAACATAGAAATAATAAGAATTTGTTGTAAAAACTTTAGGAAATCAATTAGAAATCTGAAATCCTAATTTTTACCTGATGAAATTGAAGTTGGAAATGTGTTTGGCTGGAGAGAATTTGAGAGAAAGAAGTTACAAAGTTTGTTACGTGAAATTCTTTTAAAAAGCTTAATTATGTTTAATTAATTCTCTCCACTATTTATACCTCTTAAAAACTTAATTAAAATAGTTAATTAAAGGGAGAAATCTGATGAAACCCTTTTGGATTATTAGCTCCTTAAAGATTCAAAGTTTTGACCCATTTTCAAATCAGTCACTAAAAACAAATTTGTAAACTTTGCATTTTGGTCACTAACTCAAAATGTCCCATTTTTGAATTTCTTTTTCCAAAATTGTTTTCACCAAAATCATTTATATAATTAATAAATATTTTATCCTATTTTCCATATTTTTATCCCCTATAAAAATATTTAATCTAATTTAAATCCTGAATCTGACTCGAATCTAATCCCGGTCCGCCAGACCGACTGAACCATCCAAAACTCCTAGGCCCAAAACCGGGGCGTTACAACTCTCCCCCAATTAAGAAATTTCGTCCTCGAAATTTACCTAGAGGAAAAAGATGCAGAAATTGCTCTTTCATGTCCGACTTATTCTCCCATGTGGCCTCCTCAACTCCTCGATGCCGCCACAGCACCTTAACAATCTCTATCGTCTTTCCACGTAGAACTTTACTGCTGGTATCAAGGATCTCAACCGGTTCCTCCTCATAATACAAATACGGCCTCAACTCAACATCCTCAATCGATATAACATGCGATGGATCCGAACGATACCTACGCAACATCAAAACATAGAACACATCATGAATCTTTTCCAACTCGAGAGGCAACCTCAACCGATAAGCCACAGGACCAACACGATCCAGAATTTCATAAGGCCCAATAAACCTTGGACTCAACTTTCTTTTACGCCCAAAATGCATCACCTTCTTCCAAGGTGAAACCTTCAAGAACACTTTGTCACCCACAGCATATTCCGCTTCTCCACGCTTCAAATTCGCGTAAGATTTCTATCGATCGGATGCTAATCTCAAGGGATCAGACACAAGCTTCACTTTCTTGTTAGTGTCCTTCAAAACATGGGGCATAGAAATATACTTCTCCCCAACCTCAGCCCAACACAAAGGCGTACGACACCTCCTACCATATAACGCCTTATACGGAGCCATTTGAATACTCGTCTGATAGCTATTATAGTAAGCAAATTCCACCAAAGGCAATTGTTTTTCCCATGTTCCTTGGTATTCAATAATGCAACAACTCAACATATCCTCTAAGATATGAATCACACGCTCTGACTGTCCATCCGTCTGAAGATGATACGAAGTGCTAAAATGTAACTGAGTACCCAAAGCTCGACGCAAGCATTCCCATAACCTCACTGTAAACCTCGGATCTCTATCTGACACAATCGACTTGGGCACCCCATGCAACTTCACCACCTCAGCAATATAAAGATTAGCCAATTTATCTAGAGTATACGTCGTATGCAACGGAATAAAATGTGCACAGTTCGTAAACCGATCAAAAATCACCCAAATGGAATCCTTTTTAGTTGGAGTCAAAGGTAACCCCGATACAAAATCCATGGTGATTCTCTCCCATTTCCACTCTGGTATCCTCAACGGTTGGAACAACCTGGAAGAAAATTGATGCTCAGCATTAACACGCTAACATACCATGCGCTTTGCCACAAAATCAGGCATATATTTCTTCAAACCAACCTAAAAATACTCATCCTTCAGACCCTGATACATCTTGGTACTATCGGGATGCATAGCAAAAGGGCTCGAATGAGCCTCGGTCAAAATGTTACATCTCAACTCCTCATCACACGGCACCACCATTCGGTCCTTAAAACACAACACTCCATCACCATTAAAATGGAAATCCAATGGTTTCCCATCCATGATATCCTTAACATGAGGTACCAACTCATCATCGTACGGTTGCTTCTCCTTTATCATTTGTGACAACGATGGCTTCACTTGCAACTCGGCCAACAAACCTCCAGCACGAGTTACACTTAACCGAGCAAACATAGCTCTCAACTCGACCTTAGCTTTTCTACTCAAAGCATCCGCTACCACATTCGCTTTACCCGGATGATACTCAATGGTCAAATCATAATCATTAAGCAACTCCAACCACCGTCGTTGTCTAAGATTCAACTCCTTCTGCGACATCAGATACTTCAAACTTTTGTGATCCGTGTACACCACACACACCTCACCATAAAGATAATGCCTCCAAATCTTTAATGCAAACACCACTACGGCAAGCTCAAGATCATGAGTAGGATAGTTACGCTCATGCACCTTCAATTTCCTAGATACATAAGCCACAAATTTCCCACCTTGCATCAACACACACCCCAATCCAACATAGGATGCGTCACTATACACCACAAACTCCTTTCCTGACTTAGGTTGAATCAAGATTAGAGCTTGCGTCAAAGCTTCCTTCAACTTTTCAAAAGCTCACTGTCGATCCTCTGTCCACTCAAAACGAATATTCTTCTGTAATAACTTTGTCAAAAGGAGCAGCAATCTTCGAAAAACCATCCACAAACTGACGATAATATCCAGCCAACCCAAGAAAACTACACACCTCTGTCACCGACCTAGGTAGCTTCCAATTCACCACAGCCTCTATCTTTTGTAAATCCACACGAATTCCCTTGGCCGGCGCCATATGTCCAACGAAAACCACTTTCTTCAACCAAAACTCACATTTACTCAGCTTAGCATATAACTGATTATCTAGTAATCTCTGAAGCACAATCCGTAAATGCACATCATGATCTTTCTCTGTACGAGAGTACACCAGAATATCATTAATAAACGCCACCACAAATTGATCCAAGAACTCGTGAAACACCCAATTCATCATATCCATGAATGCAGCTGGTGCATTGGTCAGCCCAAACGGCATCACCAGAAACTCATAATGCCCATACCTTGTACGGAAGGCAGTCTTTGGCACATCCACATCCTTCACTTTTAACTGACAGTACCCAGACCTCAAATGTATCTTAGAGAACACCAAAGCACCCCCAAACTGATCAAACAAATCATCAATCTACGACAAGGGATATTTGTTCTTAATCGTCAACTTATTCAGTTTTCGATAATCGATGCACATCCTCATCGTGTCATCCTTCTTCCTTACAAATAACACTGGTGTACCCTAGGGTGAAACACTAGGTCTAATAAAACCTCGATCAAGCAGCTCTTGCAACTGCGTCTTCAACTTCTTCAATTTCTTAGGTGCCATGCGATAAGGCGCAATGGACACCGGAGCCGTATCAATATAGGTCTCGATTTTAAACTCTACCTCCCTATCTAGAGGCAACCATGGCAACTCTTCAGGAAAAACTTTCAAAAAATCACAATCTGTACGGATGTTCTGCACACGCACATCCTTAGATCCAGGATTCATAACATAGGCCAAATACGCCTGACATCCGAGTTTCAACATTCGACTTGTTTCCAAAGTTGAAACATCATTGGCCAGGAACTTTGCATTCTTGCCAACCACCACAACTTCATAATCATCGGCAAGATGCAAGGATATCTGTTTGGTTTCAAAATCCACAACCACCCTATGCTCGGATAACTAGTCAATCCCTAAAATTATATCAAAACCATGGAATGGCAACTCCATCAAATATACGGCAAATACATGATCTTGCACTATCAAAGGACACCTACGATATAACATTCTAACCACAACCGTCTCACCCAAGAAACTAGTTACTCGAACACCAACATTCAAAATCTCAACAGGTATATCAAGTAACTGTGCATGCTCACTCAGAATATATGAATGGGTGGAACCAGAATCAACTAACGAAAATAACGGAAAAGATTACAAAGAAAAGGTACCTACAATCACATCGTTATCGTTGCATCCCTCGCAATGCTCGTGCACCCTTGCGGGGCCTCCACCCTCTGGCTGGATAGCAACGATGTGTGCCACAGTCCTATGCCCACCATCTCTCGGCTTGAAATGTCCTCGTCCACACCCTCGACCTCTCAGGGCAACCACAGCAGGTGCAGGAGCTTGTGCACCTCTAACTAACATAGGGCAATCATGCCTCACAGGATCAGTCTACCCACAACTCCAACAAGCATTAGCTGCAACAGGTGCAGGAACTAGACCAACCCGTCCTGCCTGAGGACATTCGCGTCTAACATGGTCTTGAGATTTATAACCCCAGCAAACCTTATCCAACCTCCATCAAACCTCGAGATGTCTCTTCCCACACTGAGCACACTCAGGTATCCCACCTCTGGAACTCTCCCCTAACTGACCTCTCCGCCCAAGCTCAAGTTAATGTCTCCGATCACGGTGCCTCTTATACTGACCACCACCAATATTAGAATCAGCGGCTCTCTTAGTATAACCAGATCCTCTAGCATGGGATGTCAAGCCCAAACTCTACTCAATATCCTTGGCTCTCGAAACCAACATATCAAAATCTACATACTCAGTAGCCAACATATATGTCTTAACCTCCTGAGTCAATCTATAATAGAAGCGGTCGCAACGGCTCTTCTCATCAGGCACCAACTCGGAAGCATACTGACTCAGTCTCATGAATTGTATCTCATACTCAAATACCGACATATCACCTTGCACCAAGGGTATGAACTCGCGTTTCTTCTCATCTTGGTATCTAGCTCTGAGATACTTCTTCTTAAAGACGGTTTGGAATGTTTCCCATATCACATTGCCAGGCTCTATTCCTGCAATCACTATAGTCCACCACCTATACACATCTTCCTGAAACAGAGATACAGTGCACCCAAGCTTACGGTCATCAAAAAAACCCATCTAATCCAAGATACAATTTGTGCTGGCAAACCACTCCTCGAAAGCCTCAAGCGTCAACCCTCTAAACTTGACCCCTCCCAAGCCACGTAAATGCTCTAATGGTAATCTTGAATTAACGGCAACAACCGGTGATGGTGCAGGCACATGCACCCCAGCCATCGCAGCCTGAAATGCTCCTATAATCGCCTGTATCAAAGGCGTCATATCACCCATCGCTGACCCAGCTAGCACAGGTTGTACTTGTTCCAAACCCGCAGGTGGATTCGGTGGAGGAGGTGGCAACCCCTCAATAGGCATAACGTTATCCTCATCCTCTTGCCTTCTCGCATTTGCATTAAAACATAATTCTCTCCTCGGTGGCATCGTAAACAAAGAATCTATGGCATGATAATACATCAAAACAAAAAAAAAAGATTAGGTCATCTTCAAGCAAGGATCCAAGACTTCCATTTCAAATCAACATCATATTGCATCAGTGGTAATAAGGCAATGTGTCCCAAATTATATCCCAACATGGCATATAACAAGCAATCATTCACCGTTCATATCAAACAACATGAATCAGTTAGCATACTTACAAAAAAACTTCTTAACAAACATAAACTTACCATAATCCACTCCCAAAAATCATAACCTGGCTCTGATACCACCAAATGTAACCCCCTCGACCTAGCCTAGTCCTAAGACCGAACCGAGCGAGCTACATTAGGTTTACCAAAGTAAACCAGAAGAAGAACCTCAAAACGCGACCCTTTTTTATCTTACCTAGATACTAGTTAATACCCTACGTGTTCATGCATACAACCAAAGAAAACCCAACTCAATCGGGCATTGAATTAATATCCAATTGACCGCGTTTACAAGAATAGGGACCAAAACGTAAATCTACTAATCTTCAATTAGTCAGGTTACAAGCACACATGCCAAAAATAAACTTAAAACGAGCATTCGAACTCATCCAATTGCATACATAACTCCTAGGGACCAAAATGTAAATTTCACTATTTTGAAGGACCAATTCTCCAATTAGAGTTACCAATCCTCGATTAAACCAATTACATGCATACTGGTGCAATCTCAGGTCAAAATGATCATTCAAACTTATTGAATTGCTAACATAACAATCAAAGACTAAAATGAAAGAAACATAAACCTTAAAGCCCACTTTTAACTAACTTAACAGCCGCACGTATCGATACGCGGGCAAGTGTATCAATACGCTTAAGCATTTTCAACAATTCCAGATTCTAGTAGCTTAAAACCGTATCGATACACCTCCTCGAGTATCGATACGCTATGCTTAAAATCGTAGACCCGTATCGATACAATCACTTGCATACCGATATGCTAGGCTTGAAAATCCACTTACCCATATCGATACGGTTACCTATGTACCGATACGCTGTGCCAGGAACCACTTACCTGTATCGATACGACCATACGCGTATAGATACACCCTGACCTATAATGTCAAAATTTGTTGTTTTAACCTTTGTTTTGAGATTTTAAACACTGAAACAAGCTTCTAACAATTAGGCGACATCATCATAGGTTGTTTACCATCAATTTACCATATAGCAAGCATCAAGAAATGACCATCATGCTTCAAGGCTAACTATAGGCATGCTTCCTAGAACTCAAGCAACCAAAATATAAACCATATGCAAAATCCAACAAACTAAGCTTAACACAAGTCCAAAACATCAACATAAACTTGCTCAAGCAGAGAGGTAACCATTCAAACCCTCCCAACAACATTCAAGCCACATTGCCTTTATTACTACTTTAAAACCCAAACATGCTTTGTAAATCAAGTCTTGGAAACTTCCTCCTTGCTTGCTAGGCCACTTGCACTCAATCAATCTACTTTGATGATAAAAGAGAGCGTAAGCAATCATTGCTTAGTGAGGAGCGCTTAAGAATATAAAACATCATCCAATGCAATTTAGAACCATTTCAAACCATCATGTCATTCTTTCAAAACATGCACTTAATCTTTATAAAAATCAGCATATTAAACCGCATGCAACATGTACCATGGATTCCACCACATAATCCCATATGCAATTCCCTCCACTTAAGCTTTCCCAAGCATAGCATCCCATATGCAAAGCTTAAGGAGTATAATACGTATAAATCACATCATTCAAACTAATCCATCAACATGATACAATTTAAAACATTATATTGGCTTTCAAGTGATCCATTACCATATACATACTTTCAATAAATCATCATTAACATCGGATACACGGATTTCCCAAATGATTTCATAATCTCTAGCAGCCCAATGCATGGAGTTGTGCAACACATGCACCACCTCTACACTACCAAGGCTAATCCTCCAACTTGGAGTACACACACTCGATGCATAAACCTCTACAGCTCATGGCTGGAGTAAAAGCCATCTAAGTGTTACCTCAACAACATTAGGGTTCACATGATCGAAGTAAGTACCTCTCGTACTACCTCTACAACCACGGCCAACTTATTATAGTGCACTTTAAATCCTATGGCCGGCCAATTATATCCGATAACATTTTCGATTCATCACTTGCCAATATAATCCACTTTTATAAACATGCCTCACTGTTTCATATGCATTATTCAAATCATTTCATTGTGCACTAAACCATGCACAAGCTGTGATCATAAACATTCTTTAAAATCATTCATTACTTCCCAAATGCATCTAACATCATTTCATATCAATTCCCAGCATTAAACCATGCTCATTTCATGCATAAAACAGGAGGTAAACAATCATTTAACAAGTACATTCATAAATATTTGACAACCGAAATCGAGAGAGAAATCAACTTTACTTACTTTTGAGCCTTAGACCAGCGTATCAAGCCTAGTCTAGACTCCCATTAAACTTTTTCAAATATTTGAAAAGCCATTCTTATCCGTTTCACTCACCGACAAAGCAACGCCTCCCTTGCTGATGTCAAATTAAGCTTCCGGTAGCTCCTCAACACCAAGGTTCACTTTCGGATTATCTTCCCCTGTTTCAAACACATCACAACAGAGGATCCAATGCATTATACTGCATCCAAACTCACAGCAAACAACAATTAACATTTATCCAACTATAACCCTCCACAACTCCACATCTTATCAACCGAAAACATCATCGACACATCTAAAACCTCAACCCATACATTAACTATGAATCTCAAACTTCAAATAACATCTAATCAACAACTCAACCCAACCTTCTACCTCCAGCAATAATAATCAACCACAACACCTCAAAATTTTTTAACTATCAACCTAACAAATTAGAGATTCTCTAGATTTCGGGATTTCAAAACTCACTTTATTAACATTTTAAACACCAAAATCAAGTTATAAATCAATCCTTAACTCAGCAAAAACGGATCAACTATGATTTTCCTCAATTTCTATCATAAATCACCAATTAAACCATAAATATGAGTCTAATTAATCAAAACCCAATGAAAATCATATAAAATGGATCAAGAACTTAGGAATTTCAATAAAGAACCTTTCATTAGAGGAGAAGAACGAATCCTTACCTCCAATGCTGATTTCTCCCCTTAATTGCTTCATAAAATATGAAAATCAACATAGAAATAATAAGAATTTGTTGTAAAAACTTTAGGAAATCAATTAGAATTCTGAAATCTTGATTTTTACCTAAAGAAATTGAAGTTGGAAATGTGTTTGGCCGGAGAGAATTTAAGAGAAAGAACTTACAAAGTTTGTTACTTGAAATTCTTTTAAAAAGCTTAATTGTGTTTAATTAATTCTCTCCACTATTTATACCTCTTAAAACTTAATTAAAATAGTTAATTAAAGGGAGAAATCTGATGAAACCCTTTTGGATTATTAGCTCCTTAAAGATTCAAAATTTTGACCCATTTTCAAAATATTCACTAAAAACAGTTTTGCAAACTTTGCGTTTTGGTCACTAGCTCAAATTGTCCCATTTTTGAATTTCTTTTTCCAAAATTGTTTTCGCCAATATCGTTTATATAATTAATAAAGATTTTAGACTATTTTTCCATATTTTTATCCCCTATAAAATATTTAAACCAATTTAAATCCCGAATCTGACTCGAATATCTATTCTCGGTCCACCGAACTGACTGGACCATCCAAAACTCCTAGGCCCAAAACCGGGGAATTACAAGTAGAGTGGCACCACTAAGCATATATTTGCTTACGTTCTTATTCTTTTTTGTAGAAAATTGAGGATTATGGAAGTTCTGGTGCTAGGGGATCTTAAGACATCTTTTGACACTGAATATGGTTTTAGCTTCTTTTAGTAATAAGGCAATGTATTGTCCAAGTTTTGGGATTTGTATTTCGATTTTTCTTGTTTCCAAGGATTATATCTTGATGATTGTTGGGCTTCTATTTGGTTTTGTGATGTGTGTTGCTGGATTTATGTTTGGTTTTCATTCTAAGTGTTTGGACTAAAATGTTTAGGGAGAATGCCTATAGTTTATGCTTTTGTATCCGAGAATGAGTATTTGATGGTTTGTTTATTTTGGATGAATGCTCAATGTGCTAAATGTGTTTAATATGCATGTTAGGATGTTTGGATATGTTTGAGTTGGTTTAGAGGTTAAAAACCAAATAAAATGGGCATTATGTAGTCTTCTAGTATCGGTACGGTGCTCTTCGTATCAGTACTCAAGGCTTGAATCAAGTTTAGGAAGTAGAATTTTGGTCAGGGTATCTATACGGGGTGAGCTATATTGATACGACGTTTAGCTACTGGAATTTGGGATTTTGGCCAACTTAGCCTGGATACCGATATACGGGTGAGCATATCGGTACGAGCCTCTTGAAATATAGCCTGCATATTGGTACACGACATTTGGTACCGATATGGATCTGGAGTATAAATCTTGGTATCGGTATAGAATCTCATGTACCGATACCCAGTTCGTTATGTAAGTTGATGTGATTCTATGGTTTTAGATTCTTTCATTTTGATCTATGTTTCGTATGTATGCTATTTGAATGTGTTCGAATGATTTTTTTTAGCTACAAATGAATATGCATGCTTGCAACTTGAATAATTAAGGAATGGTAACTTCAAATTCAAGTAAGTCCTCATAATTTTCCAGATTTGCAATTTGGTCCCTAAATTGCAAATTTGTACAATCGAATGTCGATTCAATGCCCGATTCAGTCATAAATTTTATCATTGCCAATATGTACACTGTAGGTTCTAAAGATGCATCTAGAAAAGATAAAAAGAAAAAAATGGACCTAATTCGAGATATTCGGTTCAGGTTTGATACGACAAACCTAATGTAGCTCGCTCGATTCAGCCAAGCACCTAGGCCGGGTCAAGGGGGTTACATAGAGAATCTTCCACCCCTTCAAATGTCAAAGCCATTCGAAGCTTCCTTGGCCATGCCAATTTCTATAAGAGATTCATAAAAGATTTCTCTAAGATCTCGAAGCCTTTGTGCTTATTGTTGGAGCATAATAGAGCTTCCTTGACCAATACCCTCCAATGTTCAAAACCTTGAGGAAGGAACTCATTTCTACACCAGTTGTAGTGCCCCCTGATTGGTCATAACCCTTTGAGCTTATGTGTGATGTTAGTGATTATGTTGTTGGCACCGTTCTTAGTCAATGTTGGAGTAAGATCTTTCATGTTATATACTATGATAGTCGTACCCTAAATAAGGCATAATTAAACTATACTACCAATGAAAAAGAACTGCTTGCTGTAGTTTTTGCATTTGATAAATTTAGAGCATACCTTATAGGAACTAAAGTCAATATGCATACCGATCATTCGGCCATCAAATATTTAGTGACTAAAAATGATGTAAACCCTAGACTCATTAGATGGATTTTACTATTGTAGGAATTTGATATTTAGGTAGTGGATGGAAAAGGTACTGAAAATCAAGTAGTTGACCATCTCTCTAGGCTCGTGAATGCATGTGATAATGATATTTCATGTGATATTAAGGAGGAATTCCCTGATGATAAATTATTGAATGCTATGGCACTACCGTGGTATGCTAACACTGTTAACTTTCTTGTTAGTGGCATTTTTCCTTGTGATCTTAACAGACAGGGAAAGAAGAAATTTCGACATGATGCAGGCCACTACCTTTTTCCCCTACCTTTTCAAGCAATGCGCTAATCAAATGATCCATAGATGCGTACCTAAGAAAGAACAAGAAGACATCCTTTACCATTTCCATTCTACTCCATGTGGAGGGCACTTTGGAGGACAAATGACTACTACAAAGGTCCTACAATCTGGATTCTATTGGCTAAACTTGTTTAGAGATGCCCAAGCATACTAAAAGGCTTACAATAAATGCCATAGAATGGGAACATCTTGAGAAGGAACGAGCTACCCAATCAAGTCATCCTTGAAGTTAAACTTTTCAATGTTTGGGGCATTAACTTCATAGGACCCTTCTCATCCTCTAGTGGACACTTGTACATTCTACTCAAAAGTTAATTACGTGTCCAAGTAGATGGAGGCCATTGTGACGACCAAGAATGATGCAAATATCATCTTGAGGTTTTTGCACAAGAACATCTTCACTCGGTTTAGAGTACCTCGAGCTATAATTAGTGATGGGGGTAGCCACTTTGACAACAAACTGATCGCTAAGGCATTGTATAGATATGGAGTTCACCATAATATTGCCACAACATATCATTCGCATACCAATGGAGAAGCTAAAGTGTCCAACCGAGAGATAAAGCATATCCTTGAGAAAGTGGTCAAGCTGAACCCCAAGGACTGGTCCTTGAAACTGGATGAAGCCTTATGGGCCTATCAGATCGCATTCAAAACATCGTTGGGCATGTCACCCTATAAAATCATCTATCACAAGGTGATCCATTTACCGATTGAGCTTGTACATGGACTTTCAATTACATGAAGAGAGACGATTGCTAGAGTTGAATGAGTTACAGGAGCATCGCCTGGATGCTTATGAGAGTGCCAAGATTTACAACGAGAAAACTAAGAGATGGCATGACGCGAAGCTGATGCCTCAACATTTTATTGAAGGCAAAAAAATTCTACTCTACAACTCTCGCTTAAAGCTCTTTTTGGGAAAGTTGAAGTCTTATTGGTCCACCCCATTCCAAGTTGTTAAGGTGTATCCATATGGTGCTATAGACATCAAGGATCTTAAAGATGACCCAATCTTCAAAGTTAACAGTAAAAGTTTGAAGGCCTACCAAGGAGCACCGATTCTTTATGACAAAACTTCAGTCACGCTACTGGATGCTTAAGCATCCAATTATATCCTTTTTATTTTCTGCATCTTTATTTTCCCATATTTTTTATGTTTGAACTTTGATTTATTTTTTCAGTATTGTTTTGATTCAAAATTTTAGTCTAAGATTTTTTTTATTATTTTTATTTATTAGGTTGAGATTTTCTTTAATGTTTGTTTCTTACTATTTTTCGCGGTTATTAAAGCAAGCCACAAGTTAGAAAGCCCTCTTAGGATTTTGGAAAGAATAAGACTTTTGGTTGATTTAGTTTATCTTGGACAAGGACAGTTTGGTGGCCACATGCGGAAAAAAGGGGAAATATTGTATACTTTATTACACTTTATTTCTTTATTCCCTCAATCATCACAACTGTGCAATCTCTTTCCTACTTTACCCTTCTCCACTCAGTACACCAAACTTGATATAGCGATATTTTTAGCGGCGTTTGAAAAGAAAACGCTGCTAATTTTTAACATAATGCGGCGTTTACTAATACAATGCCATAAAAGATAAAATTCGCGGCGTTTATAAAAAAGCGTCCCAATATTCATAAACCTATAGCGACGTTTTTACAAAAAAAAACATTAGAATACTTTAGTGGCTCCCACTCTCCCCTATCCGATCCCCAAATCAAACCCCCCACACAATCCCTAATCTCGTCTCTCACCCCCTCATCTCAGTCGGCTCTTTCCCCGCCCATTCGTCTCCAAGTTTTGCAGAAGCTTGCTCATATCGAGCAAATGTGTTAGTATAAACAATCTTTCTTAGTACGAACAGACTCATGAATCGAACAAGGACAGAAGCAAGAACAACAAAGATCAAGGTGATGATAACCTCAACGCCGGTTACGCCTCCGCCGATGACGCCGTTCCTCACACCACCGGGAATCATGAGCGTAAACAAGGTTTATATGTAGATTTGATCTTTTCATTTTGTTTCTCTTTTGATTTTTAAGTTTTTGATTTTTTTGTGTGGATATTTTAAAAATGAAATTTAGGAGTGCCGTGGACGGAGGAAGAGCACAAGCTGTTTCTGGTAGGACTGCAAAAAGTAGGAAAAGGGGATTGGAGAGGGATTTCTAGAAACTTCGTGAAAACTCGTACGCCGACACAAGTAGCGAACCATGCTCACAAATACTTTTTCCGGCGAAGCAATATCAACCGTCGCCGCCGTAGATCTAGCCTCTTCGATATCACCACCGATACGGTATTGGTCATTACTACTCCTTTTTCAATATTTCCCCCCTTTGTTTTGCTTGGAAAATTGACGAAACTAGAAATTTAAAAGAAAAAAAGTCTGATCAGTTGAATCATAAGGCTTTAACTCTTAATATTTAACAAACAAAACCAATTATTTATGTTTTTCCTCTTCTTTTTGGATAGTGTTCTTAGTTTTATCTGCTAGATATATCTTTAAAGAAAATCAACTTAATGTAGATAAGATAATTGTATTAATTTCTTCAAAAGGCCATTAATAATAAATTGATTTGGGTAACAAAAAAAATTGAGCATATTCATATTGAACACTTGCTCATATCTTACACTTGCAATCTAATCAAATTTGGGTAACAAAAATTTAGAATGCTTCTTATTTAGGACTTCGCATCATTAAGTAATCCAAATATAGTAGCTTTGGACTGGAATTTGTGCACATGTTTAGGACTGCCCTCTAGAATTTTCTGGTGAAAATTTAGATGAATGCCATATTTTTGTGGTTTAAGCAGTCCGACTATGATATTTGGTTTAAGCAGATGTTTTGCACACAAGAAATCTAGAATACCAAAATTATCTGTTACTCCATATATATTCTTTAAGCCTTGTTTTCCCTTGATGCTTCTTATTTTTGTTATGCTAGCCAAAATATTTGGTAAGTCCCCATTTATGATTTTTGGTCCTATTATGTTAAGAGATGTAGGGATTTTTTCCTTATTGTTTCGTTTTCCATTGAATCTTCGTTCCTTTTGTTGTTACATAGATAATTTCAGCAGTTCTTCTAGATGCAGCTTGTCTCTTAACATATTACACTTCGTTCCTTTTGTTTTTGTTGGATAGATACAACTGCATTAAGCAATCCTCCTTGTGATGCCCAAGTCTCAAATGCTTATGATTCTTTTATTGAATACTATGAATGAAGCATGAAGCTCATTTCCCCTACTAGAGAAAGCTGGTAGCTGACCATGCTTTTAACAGTTGTATTCAATGGAAAAAATTGACAAATTGATTATTCATTCTTTCATTGCAAGTTGAAATTGTCATGAAATTCGCCCATGTTTTTAATAGTTTTATTGTTTTTGTTTATGAAATTGATTGCATTTTTATAGAGTGTGTGAAAGAATTGCATATTGTTTTTAATAGTTTTATTGTTTTTGTTTATGAAAGAATTGTAGTTATGTAATTTCGTTTTGGTTGTGTTGACAAGGTTAATGCATTAGGAGTGTTCAAGTTTTGTCGTACATAAATATCATGTGTTGGTTCTTAATTCAGATTTATTATTTATAATTTCTGGCTTTTATTAAGCCTCATACTTGTATATTGTCGTCGGTTACAGTGTAACTGCTGAGATAAAGTCTAAGCTTGATGAACTTCACTCAAAAATTGAGACGGAAAGGTAAACTAGCCTACTTCTAATCCAAACTTGAAGCAAAATTCTAATTAAATCTATCTTGTGTTTGTGTTATGTTCATATATTTTTTACTTAGTACAATTCTGTTCGAAGTATGATATATTTATATCTTGTGTTTGTGTTACAGGGGATTCAGGATGTTGGTCGGCGGTAGTGGTGACCGAGAGGTAGTTGATCGGGAAAGAGAGGCTTAGGAACAAAATATGTAGTGGGACTAAATTGCGACAAAATGTACTTTTTGTAACTGTATCGACCTTTTTCGTCCGGGCCCTTTCCTTGGAGGCCCCTTCTCGTGCGGGAAGCCACGTGTTTTGAATAAAAAATGGTAAAAAATAGAGTCGCCACTGGCCACTTGGATTAGGTAGGCCGGACACCGAAAAGATGACCAGAGATGGGTTCGGGAGTTGGTTACGAGTGGGGAAGGATTAGCACCCTACCGCGTCCAAAATTGGTACCTAAGGTTCGCATTATATCTATTAAGGAAAATAAAAAATCGATTTAATTTAATAATTAATTTTCAAGATGCGTCTATACCGATTTAAATATGCCTTGGTATCTACGACATTTAAAGGAAATGTCACTCGGATGGCCGAGATGACACTCCCAATAGAAATATTAGAATAATGGGGCAAAATATGATATTTATGCAAAATAATAAATAACATAAAGTTAATATAAATAATATAAAGTAATAAAATATAAATAAATAAAATACTATATAATATACAATATATATATATTAATATATACATGTAAACATAAATACATAAAAAACATTTTATACATATCTTATATATAAATATACATATTATACAAATACTATATAAAATTAAATATTATACTATATACATATTATAAGTATAATATATATTACACATTGTATACATAATAATACTATATACATTATGTAAAAAAAACACAAATAAAATAAAAATAAAGTAAAAACGATACAAAAAAATTAAAAGTAAAATGATATATAAACCATATATATAAAAATATACCAATATGAAAACATAATCAAGAGAACTATATATTATTATATAAATAAGTACAAAAATAAGGATTAATTTTACCCTACTAAGAGCTCGAATGAAAAACTTTGACGGAACCTCACCAAGATCTTAGTGCCACCTCGTTATGGCCTAAAAATTAGCTTATCGGGTCATAAGAAAAATTTCGATCGAATGTTAGATCGAACCAACGCGAGAATGTAATCCCCGAGAGCACTGCTCTCTTTGTGCAAGCAGAGCTTGCTTCGGCCATTTCCCATTTCATGGCCACTTTTCAATTCCAATTGGAATTGTGGGTGCCTTTGCTGCATGCCCCCATGCCTATTTATAAGCAAATGGGGTGGTGGGGTGAGACGTGGCTCATTTTGAGCCACTATTTTTTTTTACTTTTTTTTATTTTTTTTATTTTTTTAATTTCATTCGATAAAAAGTTCTCCTATACAAAAATTTTGGGGTATTATATACTTTTAAAGAAAGAGTGAATACATTGATTTTACAGATCGAATTTTTTTTAGCGATAACGTTTTATTTCCTGCTTTTCGAGTCTGCAAATACGACATTTTGGACTAGATAAAGGGATTTTAAATTGGGCATAATAGGTAGGGGTATTGGGCTTATTTTGGGTCTAACCCGGACAAAAATGGGTTACAACCGCTGCCCCTCTTTGCTCATCGTTGTGTAACAGGGATAGAGTAAAGACAAAATAGTGACCATTTTGGTTCAGGTAGGTTGAGGGTACTGCCCGCTCTCTTGATCTTCTGCATCGATCTGCTCGATTGCCCTTGAATTCTTCAAAATGGAATGTTCTGCTGAGAAGACAAAATCCTAGAGTTGAGAGCCCTCCACGAGTCTTCTTTGCTGCTGAAGACCAAAAAAAATTAAAGATCATACCCCTATTTCTGATCGTCATAGGTATGATATCTCGCTGCCAGAAGATCTTCATTGTTTCCCAGAATGCTGAGGACTAGAAAATTACAAGATCATGCCCCGATTTCTGATCGTCATAGACATGAAAGGGTATCTCGCTACAAGATTATCGGAAGGTTTTCACTGCTTCCATGAAAGATAAAGACAGGAAAACTGAAAGATCATACCCTGATTTATGATCGTCATAGGCATGAAATGGTATCTTGTTGCAAGACGACTAGAAGTTTTTTGCTACTTCCCCGAAACTAAAGTTTGTAAAATCGCTAAATGGTGTGCCCCGGTTTCTGACATTCATAGGCACAAAAAATTGAAAGCTCATACCCCGATTTCTGATCGTCATAGGTATGAGAATATATCTTGCTACAAGACTGCTGGGATATTTTTGCTTCTTCCAATGAAAGCTGAAGACTAGAAAATTGAAAGATCATACCCCGATTTATGATTGTCATAGGCATGAAATGGTATCTTGTTGCAAGACGACTAGAAGATTTTTGCTACTTTCGCGAAAGCTAAAGTTTGCAAAACCCCTAAATGGTGTGCCCCGATTTCTGACCGTCATAGGCACGAAAGAGTAACTCACTCTGAGTTTGCCACATGATTTTCCATGCTTCCTCGAAAAGCCAAAGACAAGAAAATCAAAAGGATGCCCTGGGTTCTGACCGTCTTGACATCAAAATGACATCTCGCTGTGAGACTATTAGAAAACTTTCGCTGCTCCCATGAAAGTTGAAGACTGGAAAATTGAAAGGATGCCCCGGGTTCTGACCGTCTTGACATCAAAGTGTAACTTGCTTCGAAACTACGACATGATTTTCACTGCTTCCATGAAAGCCGAAGACTGAAAGTTCATACCCTGATTTCTAATCGTCATAGGCATGAAAAGGTATCTCGTCACAAGATTGCCGAAAAGTTTACGCCGCTTCCATGAAGACTGAAAAACCTTGAAGGATGCCCCAGTTTTTTACCGTCATAGGCATCAAATCACAAACATTTGAGTACGAAAAAAATCTTGAATTTTTGTTGAGAGTTATTTCTTTCGCAGTGAAGCATAAAAATTTGATTTTCCTCTAATTCTTGAACATCTGTCAAGAAAACAGACAATAAACTTGAATAATATGAGTTAGAATGCTCCTAATCTTAGGGATGCCTATCTATATGATGAATGATATGAAGCATTTTTAGGGTTGTTTTAAAAACCCTTGGCCCTTGAAAGGTCATCCTCGGATTTCTTCTTCGCTTTATTCCTTTGCTGCATGCTCTTCAATCTTCTTATTATCGGTTGGGTATTTATCTCAAATATGCCCCCACAATAGGCTTTAATCAAGAATCATTTATCATTTCTGCGAACACTCTTTTTTTAGTCCCTGTACTATTGTAGGGACCCGTACCATTCTTTTGCTCAATTGCCCCATTCGATCATGGGCTCAACTATTTTCTTATCATGCACTCCCATTACCTCTTCGGTACTTCTCCCTATTCAGTCTTGGGCACAATTGATTCGATGACACTGATCCATCACATAGAGTCTTCTTCTATCTTCATCCTTATGGCGAGCGAATGCCTCAGATTTGTAAACTTTCTTTCTGTTCAGAGATATTGTTACCGTCAACAGTTCATTCTTTATTTCTCTTAATGGGAGAAACTTGCTTTAAATCTCCAAACTATCTTGCATATGTACTCTTGTTATCATTTTCGCTGTACTCCTTGATGAGTTATTTCTCTATGTTAGGCCGATTATTTGTAACCTTGTATCCTGAAGCTTACTCCTGAAGTAATGCAAGGAAATATTTTTGCTTAAAATGTCAATTTTGTTGATTGTCATTTCAATGAAGGGTGTTATTTTGGATTAGCATACAGGACCTTGAAACCAAAAATAAAATATAAAAAAACTAGAATAGGAGCTCTGAATATCAAGTGCAAAAGCGTCCCAAATTTAACCTTTCGGTGGTCATTCCAAGAAAAGCTTGTGTCTGTGAAGACTTTGAATATTATTGCGATTCGAAGTCGTAAAATTCCCTTAAATGACTTGGTTCATCCCCATGATTACTGCGTTGCTACAAAAGACTACTCCTTCTCAATTCTCACTTTTGCTCCATCCAAGAAAATGGACTTGTTTAACCATTAGAGTGCAAAAATATCATTCTAAGAATAGAATTCTAGATGCATGTGTGTGCTTTTTGTATTTCCTTTATGAACACGCCTATTACCAGGCTTTGAACATGTCTATTACCATGCTTAAACATGCCTATTACCAGGCTTTAATTATGTTTATTACCAGGCTTTAATCATGCCTATTACCAGGCTTTCAAGCAAATGAGTGATTTTTTCTTTTAATATTTTATTTTTTTCCTTATATTTTGATCCATTATTGCATAGAAGACTAGCTTAGAATTTCAATTTCAAGCAACTCTGCATGGTTAACTTTGGAGCTTTTTCATCATCGAACTTCATCAAAGGAGTAGTAATCTTGCTTTGCTGACCAGAGTCTATTAGGAGAGTAATTAGACCTTGTCGTTATCACAATATTCAATTGATCTCAATATCGCATTTTGCAATTGATATCTAGGGACCTACAAAGGCAAGGAGAGATATACATATACATGCTTTCAAGGCCATTGTATGTTAAGCAAAATACATTATTCATTGGAATGAAAATTACCAAACATGACATATGCCCTTTACAAAAAGATCTTTGCTACACTCGGGCCAAGGATAGCAAAGTTAATTCGATGCATTACTTCAAGCTGTGGTCAAGACATGGATAAGACAAAAAAAAGAACTTCAGTCTGTCCTGAGTAGAAATTCATATATTGTTATCCCTTCAATACTTCAACTGTTGTAATACTTGCTCGGGTCTCGACCTTTGATTTTTATTCTTTAACTACGACAAAACTTTGGCAGATTCCCGGATTACTCCATTGGGTCCCAAGAAATGTGTTTGCAGGTATGTAATGAAAAAATGAATGCAAATGCAGTATTGATTCTCAAATAATCCTTAGAAAGGCTTCCGCTAGGAAAAGATGTCTGTCAAGAAGCTAAAATGAACTACAGATAATGGGTAGCTTCTTGTCTTGATATCTTGATTTTGTAAAGTACGATTCGCACTCTACGTCTTAGCATCGTCCTCGGTTTGCGAGACAGTCTTGTCATTTTCTTCTTCCACTATCCAAAAGTCTTATGGCAGCGTAATCTACACACTTCAGTTTTTTTTGACAGATGAACAACCTATGCATGGAGAATACAGGCAAAGGTCTCTTCTTTGGTAGACATGGATACCAATGAGTCGGGTTTCAAATAGCATGCCTAAGCTACATCGTCTCTTGTTTGCTTCGTATCTCACAGTTGAGTCATCTTTTTTGTTGGTCTTTATTCACCCTAACCCGAAACTGTTTGCATTATCGCTCTTGTATCACAAACTTCTCTCATATCTAGGTACACCCTCTAAATTGGATTATTCTCAAATCAACACTTATGGTATGATATGTTGTGCAATGCGCATGCAGAAAAAAACAAAAAAACATAGAAAATGAGTTAGTGTAATAGAATAATCGAATAATAAAATGAATTAAATGATGAAAAATGAAGAAAAAAAATAGTTAAAATATACAAGGAATATAAACAAGCAAAGCAAAACCTAAAATAAGGTCATTCTTAAATGGGCAGAGTACCGATGTGATCAAAGGGTGGGATACTACGGCTCATTATATGCAGTTTGGTTCTAGAGTAAGGGTACCCGAATTGTCGCTGGGACATCGATTCAGGGGAATACGACCTTTATACCATACAGAGGTGAAAACCCCACGAAATATAAGGACTAGTACTCCAGAAGCGAGATACAACACTATACGGAGGTGAAAACCCCACGAAGCGAAAGTACTCCCTCCCACTTAAGGGTTCTAACACTAATATACGATGACATATTATATCAAACAAAAATTGGAAATTAAAAATTAAATTAAATTGAATTTAAATTTTCATTAATAATTACAACGCGAACCCTAACTAAGACCTAACTCCTCTTTTTGTTTTTTGAAAACAAAAATTTTCCCCCAGCGAAGTCGTCATGCTGTAGCGACCTTTTTCATCTGGGCCCTTTCCTTGAAGGCCCCTTCTCGGGTTAGAAGACACGTGTTTTGAATAAAAAATGATAAAAAATAGAGTCACCACCGGCCACTTGGATAAGGTAGGCCGGACACTAAAAAGATAACCAGAGATGGGTTCGGGAGTTGGTTACGGTGGGGAAGGATTAGCAACCCCACCGCGCCCAGAATTGGTACCTAAGGTTCGCATTATATCTATTAAGGAAAATAAAGATTTAATTTAATAATTAATTTCCAAGATGCGTGCACACCAATTTAAATCCGCCTTGGTATCTACGACATTCAAAGGAGAAGACACTCGGATGGCCGAGATGACATTGCCAATAAAAATATCGAAATAATGGGGCAAAATATGATATTTATGCAAAATAATAAATAACATAAAGTTAATATAAATAATGTAAAGTAATAAAATAAAAACAAATAAAATACTATATAATATACAATATATATAGTAATATATACATGTAAACATAAATACATAAATAACATTTTATACATATCTTACATATAAATATACATATTATACAAATACTATATAAAAGTAAATATTATACTATATACATATTATAAGTATAATATATATTACACATATTATATACATAATAATACTATATACATTATGTAAAAAAACACAAATAAAATAAAAATAAAGAAAGTGAATACGATGCAAAAAATTAAAAGTAAAATAATATATAAACCATATATATAAAAATATACCAATATGAAAACATAATCAACAGAACTATATATTATTATATAAATAAATACAAAGATAAGGATCGATTTTACCCCACTAAGAGCTCAAATGAAAAGCTTTGACCGACCTCCACCAAGATCCCGGTGACATCTCGTTATGGCCCAAAAATTAACTTGATCGGGTCGCAAGAAAAATTTTGATCGAATGTTAAATCGAACCAACGTAGAAATTTAATCCCCGAGAGCACTGCTTTCTTTGTGCAAGCAGAGCTTGCTTCGGCCATTTCCCATTTCATGGCCACTTTTCAATTCCAATTGGAATTATGGGTGCCTTTGCCGCATGCCTATTTATAGGCAAATGGGGCGGTGGGAGTGAGACGTGGCTCAATTTTTTTTTTAATTTTTTATCTTTCTCTTTTATTTTTTTAATTTCATTCGATAAAAAGCTCTTCTATACAAAAATTTTGTGGGTATTAAATACTTTTAAAAAAAGAGTGAATACATTGATTTTATAGATCGAAAATTTTCGAGCGATAAGGTCTTCTTTCTTGCTTTTCGAGTCTGCAAGTACGACATCTTGGACTGGATAAAGGGCTTTTTAATTGGGCATAATAGGTAGGGGTATTGGGCTTATTTTGGGTCTAACCCAAACAAAAATGGGTTACAACAGTAACGAAATAAAGATTTTGTTTAACAAATATTTTAAGTTAATTGTGACAATATATTTTTGGGATGAAATAAATATTTTATTTAACAAATATTTTGAATTTGTAATTTACATTTTTTTTTGAAAACATGGTGTTATTTGCGGATAAACGTCACTAAAGAACAACTATTAAAGGCGTTTGTTAAGACAAACGTGACTAAAGAACATATTTTTATCGAGGCGTTTGTTTTTACAAACGCCAGTAAAGAACAGTTATTTGTGGCGCTTGTAAAAATAAACGCCACTATAGATCTTGACTTTTTGCGGCGATTTTTTCTCAAAAACACCGCGAACTATTACGGCACTGGTTTCAGCGGCACTTATTGTGGCGTTTTCCTAAGCGCCGAGAAAGTTTTTAGCGGCGCTAAAAAACGCCGCTATAGGGCTAAAAAAACGCCTCTAAAAACTACTTTGTTGTAGTGACTTCCCCATGATTGCCACACGTCGTTCTCCTATTTCTCACGCCTCTTAAACCTCCACTTTCGCACTACACGATACGATCAACATTTAATACTGATTTATTCTCCATAATACAATTGTTCCTTCACCTTCTCATCTTTCCATCTTTTTCCCTCGCCTAAATAATTGGAGAGATAAACTCGCTTCAAGATACCAAACAACCAAATCTCCATCTTTTGGAAAACCTTCGGCCTTTCTCTCTTTTGTCTTCTTTATTCTTCTTTATGCAAGGACTGTGCGCACCCACATTGTTACTTGCCATTCACAGTAGACTCCTTGCCAAGGATGATGAGCCAGTCCTCCTTCTTCGCCCTTCCATCACTCGGCCTCCTCTGAATCTAACTCTGATAACTCTGCCAGTTCTCTTACTCCTCATTCAATTCCAGGCCAGTTGGCCAGCCGCCTTCTTTCTATCCCGTTCAAGCAAAGATACGAGCTCATGTGCAAACAAGATCTTATTTTGGAATAAAGGTTGGAATTCATCCCATATACAAATTAAATTTTTATACAAACGTGATTAATGTCATCAGAACGTAGGGGTGGCAAATATTCATCCAACAGCCTGCCCACCTAAAAGTCTCCTAAGTGCAGGAATTCTGCACCTATATTAGCCACCCTGGTGAAACAAGGGTGTATGTTCGAGGTAGGTTGGTGGACTTCTCTAAGGCTGCGATTAGTGCCTACTTCTAATTCCCTGGCCTAGGGGATACTCATTCCACCTTTGCGGCATCAACAACTGAAAGAACCTACTCCTAGGTTCTGCGTGACCTCTGTATTCCCAGGACTAAATGAGCTAGGGTAGGAGCTCACGTTAGAGTGGTGCACTGGTGGCACTTACTGCCAAATTCAAAATTTTGGGCGTACTTCATCAACAATTGCCTCCTTCCCACTAGAAACAAAACCACCCTCTCCCTCTGCTGAATTCTGCTCTTATACTCCCTAGTATGTGGGAGTGACCTAAACCCTACCGAGTTGATTCATGCAGCCATCGTTGAAAGGGCAGTATTAGGAAGCCGATAGAAGGACTTGATCTTTCCCAATCTGATCACGGCCCTCTACGAAAAGAACATGGTAAGGGAATAGGTCGGGGACACTATCCTCGAGGCATCTGAAGGAATAATTCCATCTCAAGTGCATGAAATAAGGGGCTTACACACAAGGCAACTACATCAAATGTCTCCACCCTAAATCACTCAATGTTGGACTCCATAACTGACTTTCTCCAATCGTATTTCTCGTATGTTTAGGAACGCAATTTGGCGTGAGAACCTTATTCAATGAACTATTTTTGAAATCATAGATAGCCTTCCTTCAGCTTTTCTTATAAGATATTGCCACCTCCGCTGCCACTACCGCTCCTGCTCCACGACCACAATGGCAAGAAAAAGATACAACCCCTACCACCCTGCCAGGATGAAGAAGGCATCTAAATATTGTTGCTGGTGCCTCGAGTTGCCCTGCAAAAAAGGCCAAGTCTTCCCGGGACAAAGGCAAGGGCATTATGATCCAAGAACCTTCTCTACCATTCTAGTAACTCCCTGGGTAATTTTTTTTTCTTTTTAGTTTTTGCATTTTTCTTTTGCATGTTTATTTTTTTTCTTTTCTTTTTGCATTGGGGATAATGCTTGTCTTACATTTGGGGAATTACCATCCCATGTACATAGTAGGTAAAATCCAGGTATTTTTTTAAAAAAAATAGTATTGTAAATAGCCTTGTCTGTTTTAAGGTTTCCTTTTCTATGGTTTTATTGTATTGAAACTGTTGTCACATTAACGATGATATTCCTATGATGAACCTGTGCTTAATTGTTTTTGCAATGTGTTAAGATATTTAGAGATTTGAACTTAGGGTTGAAACTGTTGTAGCTTTTATCTCACACGTTGCATGCTCTCTAAAAACTTGAGAAGCCTTAGGGAAATTTTAGGTTGACTCTTTGATGCAGATGCATAATTTGATGATAATGAACTAAATGCTCAATGTAGTATAAAAGGCTTAAATAAAACTCGCAGAAAAATAAAGAAAAAAATAAAGATCAATTTAAATGAAAACTCGATGCCAAAGGCAAACTGTTGAGGGACACTCTACTATGCATCTTGCTAGCTTAGTACACTAGGTGAGTTGTGTTTGCTCCATTCAACTTTCCCTGGTAGGAAAAGTAGCATAGCATAAGAATGAATGAAAGTCTTCACATGATGCTCTTATCGTAGGGCTCAGGGATGGGATGTTTGCTCTATTCCATCTTCAGACCTAAAAAGTAGTTGTGATAAGCTGAAGCCCCAAGGATACAATTTAATGAACTTAAAAAGAATTAAGGGAGTACAACATTGTGCTTAAAAGAAAAAAGAAATGTTAAGGCAACAATAGAGAGCAATCCTTGAAATTTTCTAAGGCCATTAAGTGATGATTACATGCGACACAACACTCACTGCACCTATAGTAGAATTGATCCTAAGAATGAATCTGTAAGGTATGTTATTTTGCATATCTTTAAATTTCTGAGGATTGTATTAATGTTGCAGCGTGTTTTGGAACTTTTGAAACCATAGCTTAGTTGGAACCTTTGATACAATAGGCTTTGTTTAGTTTTTAGCTTTTAGTTGGAACATTAGAAACAATAGGTATTGTTCTTAGGTTCTTGTTTTTAGTTTAGGTTATTTTGCATTGCTTGAGGAAAAGCAATAGTTCAAGTTTGGGGGTATTTGATGACTATGTAGATAACCTATTTTGTGTACCCTTTTACTTAGCTTTTTCATGTGTTTGGGCTCATATAGTTGCATTTAGGACTAGTTTGCATTTAGTTAGGAAGTTATGGTGCCTACACTAAATTGTTATATTTTGATGCGTTTAATAGGGAGGTAGTGTGTTTTAGTGGTGCTTGTGCAGGAAGCTGTTGAGGTAGAGGAGCACTGGAGCAGTAGAATGACACCCCTCTCGTGTTGAGCTGACAAAGTAGTAGAGTTGGAGTTGAATCAGACTTTGGCACACGCGAATTCTTATTAGATACGAAACTCATTGAATGAAGCGGGGAAGCAAGATCCTTTTTAAGAGGCTTTACGTGCTTTAGGGTTACAAAAAACTAGCTCTTCTACCTATATAAAGAAGACTTGAGCCACAAAAAACGGAGCTTGATCTTAGACGGCAGCCCCTAGTCTTCAGCTATTAGAGAACCACCAGAGTCGAAGGTCTAGAAGAGTCTCCATACGACCAGAGCCATCGAGAGAGGCTTAAGGAGTGCGGGACCTGCAGTACAGTTAGAGTGCTTAGAGGATAACATCGAGGACGCTTGATTCTTTCTTTTCCCTTGCTTGATAAACGACCATGTTATTTAATGTTTTGATTATTTGTTTGATGCTATAGTCTTTTCCTTTATCTATTTTGTTTATCGTTCTTCATGCGTAGTTATTGTAAGAGCCATCGGGAAAGGCCTTTTAACTATTGATTTGTGGCTTAATATCGAGAGAGTTAGGTTATACAAACGTGAATAGTGGTACTTAAGCTATCAACTTAGGTCTTAATCCAGCTTAGACATAAGTTTAGGATTTCAACGACTAATAAGGGAAACTTGAATAGATAATATAGTTGTTAGGGTTCACGTAGACATGTATTACCATAGCATCCTTATTATCAACTTTTAGGCATCAAGAGAGTTAGAAGTTAATTACAAAGCTTTGTCGAATAGGTAAAGACATAATTGGTTTATATAGACATGTATTGCCACCGCTATAACATTCAAATAAGTAATCGGTATAATTCCTAGGAAATAAACTCAACTTCCATAATCATCTGAATATCTTCTACAATATCTTCTTGTCTTGATCATTGCTATCTTAACTTTTGTTGCATTTAGTTTTGATAATCACCATCAAATCAATACTTGCTCACCAACTCTTAAGTACGATCGCTTCATATTTATTGATTCAATCCATGTGGGTCCGACACTCTACTCTATGACTTTATTACTTGATCGACGAGTATACTTGCTCTAAATTGCATATCTTTTTTCCAAGCATCATTATTTAGCTTCCAACATATTATTTTCTTTTATTTATGCTTATATTCCCATGATTTGCATTTGTTTCATTTTAGTCCCATATTATCTATTGTTTTTGCCATGTACATTGTTGGTTCATGTATTTTAGTCACTATCCGTGTATTTATGTTATTTCATGCATAATATTATCATAAATATGTTATTGTAGGTATTATTCATGTATAAATGTAGTGTTTTATATACTATATATATTTGGTGTAAATAAAGTATATTTGTTATATAGTTTTGATTATAATATTTAACATATATAGTTATATATATATATATATTTTTATCAATAAGTGTGATTATTATTGAAAATCATACAAGAAAATTCTCATGAGCCTCATTAAAAACCCTCTAAACCTAGGTTGGATATAGTAAAAAATGTTTTAATAAAATAAGTATGCTTTTTACAGAGTATATATATTACATACTTTATTTTTTTAAATGTGACTTTTGTAAAACTTATAAAATACTTATAAATTTTTATATAAATATAAAAGTTATAAATATAGAAGTTATATTATAATTATCATTAGTATATTTGCATATTGTTTTCCTTTATGCATCATTTTAATAATAGAATCTGTTTAGGACCGATGTAATATTCCTTTATTTAGGAAGTTCGAGAAATCATGTCACGAGCTTATACGGGCATGACTTTCTTGATATTCCTAAATAAATTAATATTCTTTTTTAAATATTTAGAACCATATTTATCATTTCTCATTCATTTAGGAATCACAATTTAAATTTTATTCCAATTCTCATTTTCCAACATTAGGACATTAAATAATCGATTAGCTACCAATTTTAGGCTTCTTGAGGATGCTAATCCTTCCCCACACGTAATCGACTCTTGAACCCTTTTTCTCTAGTTATCTTTATGTGTTCGGTCTACCTAACCCAAGTGACCGGTGGCGACTCCATTTTTAATCTCAAATTCAGTTTTTTTTCCCAAAACATAAAATCCATGAATTTTTGTTATTGCGGTCCATTCATTCAATGGCACTCTAATATTGAAAATACATGTAAAATAAAGATTTACTGTTGCAAATTTTGTTTCTAAAAAGCCTTCGGTGATTTCATAAAACAACTTAAACTTGTCACATATCCTTACTACAAAGGCCCAAATCATCTTCTATTGGCAATTGCTTGTACAGTGGATCACAATGTAATTGCATACAACGAGAAAAAACATCCTCGTAAAATAAATCTGTTTGAAGCATAAAAATGTTGAATACCATTATGTTCTAACATCAGCACATAACTTTTTTGTCGTAAGAATGTGCAACTGATGTGCTGCCTCTTTAACTCTTACTTCCATTTTTTGGAGTAACACTCCAGAAAAGAACATTGTAACATCCCGAAATCCGGGCTAGGAGAATCGGGTAAGTGAGCCAGTTCGGTTTAGCTAAATGAGTGGATTTAGTTAATTAAATCAATTCAGGATATTTTAACGTATATGGGTTAAAAATTGGAATTGGTATAATTTTGGGGTTTTGATTAAATTGGAAATTTATTTAATTCTCATAATAAATAAAGGATTTTTAATTTGATGGCTTTTATGTTTTAAGTGTCTAAATTGATAGGAATGCATGCTAAGAATCTTTAAGGACCAATTATGCCCTGTGATCTTTCTAATGGTATTTTTAATTGAGTTTTTAAAATAAAAATGGTTTAAGTATAATTAATATTAATTTGATTTTAATTAAAATATTTTCAACAAAAAGGAATGTCGGTTAATTAGTTTTCTATGGAAGATAGCTTTCATCATCTCATTTTTTTTCTCAAAAACCCATTCCCTTGATTTCCTAAAATCCTAAAGTTCGTCCATGAATTTCTAATAATTTCTTTTCTAATATTTTCCTAATATTATTCCTATTTTCAATTATTTTCAATCTTGAATCCTATTTCTCTTTTAAATCAATTTCTTCAAATTGTTGAAGGACCACGTCAATTTTGGTTAACATCTCTCCAAAACTATTTCCATCAATTACAAGGTATAATAATGATTCTTATTGAAATTCCACATGCTACGTATTCCTAATCTTTTATTTAATTGTCTTTTAATTGATTTAATTGATGAAAAATGATGAAATTGAGATTGAAGTGAATTCTTGTGAAATCTTGATTAAGTGATGAAACTAAGTTGATTTTGATTGTTTTATAATGGCTTTGAGCGGGTTAGATGTTATCTAAACTCAATTGAGGTATAAATAAGTGATGTTATCTCTTATTTATAATGGCTTTGATTTTGGTGGATGAAACTAAGTTGATTTTGATTGATTAAGTGATTAGTTGATTAAGGCTAAAGGGGTATTTCCCTCGAGTTTGACCCAAATTAGCAATTTAGCCCTCGCCCCAAAACACAATCAATTAGGTCTTCTAGTTCGTAAATTGCAGCAAATTAGCCCCTTAACCAGTGTTGACCGTTACAGTGTTGACATGGCGGTCCACTGTGCTGACGTAGCAGTCCATTATATTGACATGGCGGTCCACGAAGACGATGTGGTAGTGCAAGTGTGATGACGACGTGGCAGAGGGGCTGAATTGATTTTTTAACCGAATTCGATGGCATAATTGATTTTTTTGCCGAGTTTAGGGGCATAATTAATTTTAATTGAATGTTCGATAACTTACTTAATCTTTAAGCTAATAAAATTTTAATTTTTTAATTTTAAAATATTTATAAACTATCGGAAAAGTCTTCTACTATTTTTGGCTATGCTAAGCGTAGTAATATTCCTTGAACATATTTTCAATGGAATTATCCTTGTATTAAAGTAGTGAAAAACTAAAACTATTCTTTGTTTTTCTATATTAAATATTAATGAGCATCAATTTGATGTAGAAAAGCGAAAGAAAATTTGAGTTTTATTGTTACTTTAATACAAGGTTGATTCCACTGAAAATTTGTTTAACGATTGGTAATACTCAGACCGACGAAGTCGAAGACTTTTTCGATGAAAGTGTTTAATTTTTTTAATACTTTATAATTTTTTGACTTTTATATTTATATTTTATCAGTTTTTAATCTCTAAAACATTTTAGTTTTTATTTTCAATAAATTTTTAAATATTTTATTTTTTATTAAGTTTATGCATTTAATAATTGAAGAATATTTTGATTTTTTGCGAGAGTTCTCACTTTACTTATTTTTAAAATTATCAGGGACCCAAAGGATATTTACACCAATTTGTTAATTGATTTTTCATATATTCCATTTGTAAATGTTCAACATTAAAAACCAAAATATCTATCCAATTTTATTCAAAAACTAAATAACTAGATTAAATAAACATGAAATTTAAACAAATTATTTATCTATTTTTAAAATTTTAATAATTTCATATTTTTTAGCTTAAATATTGAATAAGTTATGGAACTTTCAATTAAAATGAATTATGCCCCTAAACTCGGCAAAAAATTCAATTATGCCCTCAAATTCAATTAAGAAAATCAATTCAGCCACTCTACCACATCATCATTACACTTGTACTGCCATATCAGCATAATGGACTGCCACGTCAACACCGTTAACTGCCACATTAGCACTTTAACGATAAACATTGGTCAAGGGGCTAATTTGCTGCAATACGCGAACTGAAGGACCTAATTGACTGTATTTTGGCACGAGGGGCTAAATTATTAATATGGGTCGAACTCGAGGGTAAAAATACCCCTTTAGCCATTGATTAAATTAGCTTACGTAACACCCCGAATTTTTACCCCATATTAAAAACCCTAATTTTGAAATCCCTAAATTCAAAACCCTAGAAATTGGGAATTTAAATATGAAACCCTAATTAGGAAATTTGGGAAGTAATTGAATTTTAAAAAAATTTAGTGACTTTTTTTTATAAAGAATTGATATTAGGTACATATTTTGTGAACCCTAGAAAAGTACCAGGACTTGCCTTGTAGTTTATCCAAAGAATTGGCTATATATAAGCCACTATTACCCTTTTTCCTACAATTTAGTTTCATTCGCCACTGCCGTTTTTCCCCTCTCCCTCTCTCGATTTATGTTCGAATCAGATCTCCCTTTTTCTTTTCTTTTTTTATTCATTTAATCCGATCAAACCCAAAGTTGACTTTTTTAGAAAACCTTTATCTTGACCTTATTCGACGTCATGAGCCCGTATCCGCTGCACGTTATGTCAAATTCAAACCCAAAAGCTCCGTTTTGCTAATTACAATTAATTTGTACATTGGTAACTTTCAAAAGATTTAAGTATCAGATTAACTCAAGTTATTCTCGTGTTCATGTATCAACTCTGAAGCCGACAAGTTACCTCATTCTGTTCAGATCGATTGTGCACATTCTTCGAGGCCTTTACGTGAGTATGCCTTCGGTTCCATTCTTTTGTTAGTTGGTGGCTTAGTTTTAGTGAAAATTATTAATGTAGTGTTTTTACCTCTTAGGTTCTGATTCAGCTAGGCCTGAATGTGAATCGCGTTCTTTTCGGCATTAGAGCTACTGCTTGCTATGGTGTGTTCTCTTCTTGTGCCACATATTGGTGTGCTTTTATTGTGTTATAATAATGTTTTGTACCTTGCTTGATTTATTATCTGATTTTTATTTGAGAATGTTTTGAAACATCATACATGGCATGTTATATTATGTTTTAAAATCAAGCATCGGATTTTCGAAAATGAGTTACTTGTGAGAGTTCGAATTTATGATTTTATAAATCATACCATGTGTCATGGGATCGGAATTGTGTTCGAAAAAAGCGAGGGAAACCTCCACTCTGGTGAGGGAAACCTCGACTCTGGCAAGGGCAACCTCCACTCTGTATGATATCGGATAGTCGGGTATTGAGTCATGCATCGGAGGACATCATATCATTATGATTTGAATTTATCGGATTTGTTGTATTTTCAGAAAAGAATTTATCAGAAAATAAAAACTCTATTTTGTTTTTGTGATTGTTTGCTCTCTAGAGACACACTAAGCTCTTTAGCTTACACCCCATTAGTTTCTCTTTCAGATACTCATAATGATTAGGCAACTCGGTACTGGAGCTTGTCGTATTTTTACTCGGATATTTACTCATCAGTATGAACTGTTTTATTTAAACTTTCAGATTATTATTTTATATTTTGGGACATCTATGTAATCAGACTTTGGACATTATATTATGGGATTATGTTTTCGCATGCATTTTCAGATTTTGATTAGATATTTTATTAAACGTTCAGAATATGTTTTAATGGTTGGATTTTATAATTGAGATTTTTTACTATTATTATTATTATTTAATAATTACTTTACTTTATAAATAAGTAAACCTAAAATGCGTTTCTTGAGGGGCAAGTTTTTCAAACTTAACTCCCAAGATTTAACCTAAGCAATTAGGTTAAATTTAGGGGGTTACATTTAGTGGTATCGGAGCTAAGTTCAACCCTCGGACTGTGAGGCTCACAAGAGTTATTATCAAAATATTTTGACTTCTACATGCATTTGAAATATTTTGGGATAAATGGGAACTTTCTGAAAAATAAATTATGATACTATGTGTTTTTGACTTTACCGTTTTCAATTGTTTTAACATTTGAGACTCCAGTACCGAATCTAACTTTAGGCTCTTACCTTTTGTAGATAGTTGGGTATGCCACCTCGTAGGAGCTTTATATTTGAGTGTGTTTCATCTGGATTTAGATCTAGAAAAATGTGTACTCGTTATTTAGTGACCGCTACTCCAAACATAGAATTACTCGTAATCTTTCCACCTTGTTGTATCAACAGGTATTCTGATCAAGGACCCGAACTTCAATTAATCGAACAAATGATCGTAACCGTACACATTCCTATGAATTTAAAATCAAAGCCTCTCTTAAAACTCTGTCTGTGCCGTCATTTGTGACATGATTTGAAATGCTCCTTTAAGTTTCTATATGAACATTTAGTTTATATTAGGTACCTATTTTGTGACCTTTTTATAAAGAGTTGATATTAGGTACCTATTTTGTGAATCCTAGAAAAGTACAAGGACTTGCCTTGTAGTTTATCCAAAGAATTGACTATATATAAGACACGATTACCTTTTTTCTGCAATTTGGTTTCATTCGCCGCTGCCGTCTTTCCCCTCTCCCTCTCTCGATTTATGTTTGAATCGCATCTCCTTTTTTCTTTTCTTTTTTTATTTATTTAATTCGATCAAACCCAAAGTTGACTTTTTTAGAAAACCTTCATCTTGACCTTATTCGACGTCCTGAGTCCGTATCCACTGATTGTTCTGTCAAATTCAAACCCAAAAGCTCTGTTTTTCTAATTACAATTAATTTTACCTTGGTAACTTTCAAAATATTTGAGTATAGGATTAACTCGAGTTATTCTCGTGTTTAGGTATCAACTCTGAGTATGCCTTTATGTGAGTATGCCTTTGGTTCCATTCTTTTGTTAGTTGGCGGCTTAGTTTTAGTGAAAATTATTAATGTAGTGTTTTTACCTCTTAGGTTCTGATTCAGCTAGGCCTGAATGTGAATCGCGTTCTTCTCGGCATTAGAGCTATTGCTTGCTATGGTGTGTTCTCTTCTTGTGCCACATATTGGTGTGCTTTTATTGTGTTATAATAATGTTTTGTACCTTGCTTGATTTATTATCTGATTTTTATTTGAGAATGTTTTGAAACATCATACATGGCATGTTATATTGTGTTCCAAAATCAAGCATCGGATTTTCGGAAATGAGTTACTCGTAAGAGTTCGGATTTATGATTTTATAAATCATACCATGCGTCATGGGATCAAAATTGTGTTCGGAAAATGCGAGGGCAACCTCCACTCTAGCGAGGGCAACCTCCACTCTGTATGATATCGGATAGTCGAGTATTGAGTCACGCATCGGATATCATATCATTATGATTTGAATATATCAGATTTGTTGTGTTTTCAGAAAAGAATTTATTAGAAAATAAAAACACTATTTTGTTTTTGTGATTGTTTACTCTCTAGAGACACACTAAGATCTTTAGCTTACACCCCCTTAGTTTCTCTTTCAGATACTCAGACTGATTAGGCGACTCGGTACTGGGAGCTTCTCCTATTTTTACTCGGATATTTACTCATCAGTATGAGCTGTTTTATTTAAACTTTCAAATTATTATTTTATATTTTGGGACATCTATGTAATCAGACTTTGGACATTATATTATGGGATTATGTTTTCACATTCATTTTTAGATATTGATTAGATATTTTATTAAACGTTCAGAATATGTTTTAATGGTTGGATTTTATAATTGAGATATTTTACTATTATTATTGTTATTTAATAATTACTTTACTTTATAAATAAGTAAACCTAAAATGCATTTCTTGAGGGTAAGTTTTTCCAACTTAACTCCCAAGATTTAATCTAAGCAATTAGGTTAAATTTAGGGGGTTACAGCTTAGGTGATCTTGAGGATTTTGAGTTGAATGTTGGTGTTTTGGATGCCTAAGGGTTAGCTACTGTTAGTAACGAATTATTGATGATATTTGGGATGTTTTTGAGATAGGAATTGATTATTAATGGTCGGGTTTTTAGTTAGGATGGTTGATTTTGGAGATTTTCGGTTTATGAAGTATGTTTTGGATTAGATAACGATAATGTTTTGGTTTTTGAGTGTTTATGGATGTTTATTGATGTTAGATTATATGTTATTGAGTTGTAGAGCAAGAGGAATTGCATCTGGATGCTTAGAATATAGTTTCGGCTATACCGACTATCAATCAAGCTTAGACGAGTGGGTGAAAGCTTGTCAGTGAGTGTAAATTGTGTCCTGCTTTCAAAAAAAAAAGCTTTGAAATTATATCTTAAGGTTTAAATTAAGCTTAGCCAGATTAAATAATCTTGGAAGTAATTTTTCCCTAACTTCGCCGATGGATATTAGATATTATATGAAGCATTTTTTATAAGATTTGTTTTGAAAACATGAGCTAAGAATGCTTACAGTTTTTACGCATTAAATTTTTCTATGTTGTGTTTATACAAGCATGAAAGTGCCTAAGAGAACCATTATTTGATCTGATATGATTTTACCTTGGATGCTTTGTGCACCACCATTCGAATATGTTTCCAATTTGTTAAATGCATAAGAAAAACAGTAAGCAAATGAGTTTAGATGGATTATATTGTCTTGTTGGAAATAAAATTATGGTCAGATTTAGTTGCATGCCATAGGACAAGAGTACTCTATATGTTTTCAAAGTTTGTTGATGGACTCTCCGAGTCTAATCGATCGATCGTCTATATGTGTACATATGTCCTTGCTAGGTCGGGTGACTATAGTCATTGATATGCAAGGTTGGGTGAATACATTCATTTTTTGAATGTGTATCATAAGGTCATGTGACTAATGGCTATGAGGCATATGGCTTGGTTTTGATGAGGGTGGGGACCTTTCAGCCCACATTTTGAAATTTTAATCTGTGTATCCTATGGTTTTGAATAGATAAGAAGTCACATATAAATATGCCAATATAACATTTTTGTTTGATATGATGATGCATTTGGAAAAAATATTCTACTCTATTTTATAAATGTGTAACATTTTTATTTTGGTTTTCTAAAAATGCATCGATAGTTATTTGTGGAGCGCACTCACTAGGCATTTTATGCTTATGCTCTTCTTTCATTCTTGTAGATAATTGAGCATCTTTTGGGCTGCTTCCAAAGCAAGAGTTGCATCCAAGACAACAAAAATCTTTGAGTATGTTTTGACCTTTTTCCTTAAAATGTATAATAAAGCAATGTGGGCTATTTTTGCTTTTGGATTTGTGTTAAGGTTTGTAATTCCCTTTAGCTTGTTGATTTTAATGTTGTTTTGCCAACATGGAGTTGGTTGAATTTCGGTTTCTTATGTTGATATGTTGTGTGAAGCATGCCTAATAATTGTTTAAGATGTTTGAGCATTTTAGCTTGTTGATTTTATTGTTGTTTTGCCAACATAGAGTTGGTTAAATTTCAGTTGCTTATGTTGATGTGTTGCGTGAAGCATGCCTAATATTTGTTTTAAGATATTTGAGCATGGTTAATTGTGAATTGTTGTTTCATGGTTCAGACATGTTGCTTAAGTCATGATAGACCTATGAGGTTGGTTTTCCTTGGTGTTGTGGCCTTATATGCAATATTGGTTCCTTTTGGTAATTTTTGAATTGGTGTTTATGCAGGATTATGAAGCATGCCTCTAGAATCTTTGATTCGATGTTATATATGATGAAAAATTGGTATGTAAGTGCACGATCAAATGTATTTTATGTCAGTTTAATAGTATAAGCATGTTTATGATGTTTGAGGGTGTTTTCGGTTGATTCATGATAGTATTATAGATTTGAATCTACATTTCATATAAAAGTTTACCGGTACGAGTTCATAGTATACGGGTACTTGTACACCCTAACTTTGGGTATTAGTACGAACCCTAACGTATCGGTATGAAAGGTTGTATCGATACCAAATCGATCTACTAGTTTTTTATTGCTAGCCTGTGTATTAGTACGGGTGGTAGTTAATTCTATAACACCCCGAATTTGGTCCTAGATGTTAGCTAGATCGATTTGACGGTTTAGGGGAATTGGATTAGGCGATTCGAACTAGTTTCAGGAATTAATTCTCAATAAATGGTTTTTGGTTAAAATAAATTATATAAAAATATTAGAAAAAATTTAATTAATATTCTAGGGGATTTGGGAAACTCAATTTGAAGAAATAAAATCGGATTTTGGGACATTTTGGTTTGGTGACTAAAATGTAAAGTTTTAAAACTGTTTTGGTGACTAAATTGTAAAAGGGTCAAAACTTAGAATCTTTAGAGAGCTAATTTACCAAAGTTTTTAATCATATTTTCCCTTAATTTATACTATTTTTAAATGGTTTTTAAAAGGTTACTAAATAAAAATAAAATAGATTTGGTTAAAAGGATTTTAATAACCAAATTCATTTTCTTAAGTAACTACTTTTGCTCTCAACTTTCTTAGTAGCCAAATTATCATATTCACTCTAAAATTATCAGGAATCATTCCTTTTTTATTTCCTTTTGATTTCCTAATTGATTCCTTTGATTTTTACACCAAATTCTAATTGTTTTCATGGAGATTTCACTCAAATCTTGCCAATTAAGGGAGAAATCAACAATTAGAGGTGATTTTCATTTCTCTCCTCTAATTAAAGGTTCTTTATTGAAATTCCCAAGTTCTTGATACTTTACAACTGATTTTGTTAGGTACTTGTGATTAAATCATAATTTTAATGTTTTAATTGAGTTTTGATAAGAATTTGATGATTCTTGATATGGATCTAGTTTTGTAATGATTCTAATTGATTTAGATCATTTATAAAATGTGTTTTAATATTAAGAGAATAGATTAATAAAAGGAATCCCAAAACTAAGTGAATTGCTAATTTTCTAGGTTGTAAATAGTTAGATTTTGAGGTGATCTTGGTGTTAGAAGGTTGCTGGAGATATATGGTTGATATATTGTTGTTTTTGGATGTTAATTGATGACGTTAAGATGTTAAAATAGTTAGGTTTTGGATGGGCTTTGTTTAGGTTGAGTTTGGTGATGTTTTCGGATGTTTTAAGGAAGCATTTGATGGCTTTTAGTGAGGCAAAGTTAAGGAGTTGTGTTGCTATATTTAGAGATGCATGGAAATGCATTAATCCTCTGTTTTTGTGTGGGTAACACAGGGGAGACGAATCTTTCATCCTTTGCAGAGGTTTCAGAAGCTTGATTTCGCATTGGCTAGTGGAGCGTTGTGTTGTCGGCAGTGGAAATGTGGTTTACTGATTTTAAAGGTTTGAAGATGATTTTTGGGAGCTTAGATTAAGTTTGAAACACTTGTCTAAACTCGAAAGTAAGTATTGGTTGATCTCGCTCTCATTTTCGGTTTCGTTAAATACAATCTCATGCACATGTTTATGGTTTTAATTACTTACTACTATATGCATATTTTAGAAAAGAAAGATGTTGCAAATGATCATATATGTTGATTATTGAGTATGACAAATGGTTTATGAAAAGAGTTTTGAGAATGCTACAATACATGGTTTAATGTATTGGAAATTGGTTTGATTTGATGCATATGTAAAATAGTGAGGTAATGTGGTTTTATAGAGTATATTGGCAAGTGGCCGAGATTAAAAGTTATCAGATATAGTTGGCTAGCCATAGGGTTTAAAGTGCACTATAATAAGTCACCTCATGTGTTTCGAGGGGTCAAGAGTGTGCCATGTTCCACCATGAGAACCATAGTGGTCGAGGGGTCAATAGTGTGCCAATTCTCCCGCTAGTGGATTTATACATCATAACCGTTGAGGGCTACTCTGGTCCGAGGATGTATGTGAAGTGGTTGAAGGACCCACTTGGGAAATCCGTGTATCCAATGTGATTTTTTATAAATAGATTGAAATAGTTTTTGGGTCACTTGAATGCCAATATATGATATAATGTATCACGAGAAATGGATTATATTTTGTATAATATGGTTTATACATAAGATGCTCTTTAAGCTTGCTATTTTTGAGGTTTTAGCGTGAGAAAGTTTAAATTGAGGTTTATGCTAGAAATCTATGATATATGTGTTGCAATTGTTTAAAAGTGCATATTTGTAAAGATTATAGAAGCATGAGATGTTTTGGCATGAGTTTTAATACCTATTTGGAAACAAAACGGTTTTAAATGCATTGATGAGCATTTTTGAGATTCCCTCACTAGGCTTTATAAGCTTACACTCTCCTTTTTCATCAATGCAGAGAAGTAAGCCTTTTAGTTAGCAAGCAAGCAAGAGGAAATCCAAGGGAGAAGCAATTTCAAGTATGGTTTTATATACTATGTAGTAATAAGAGGCAATATGACCAAGTTGTGTTTGGGAGGGTTATTTTGGTTACTCCCTGGTTTGAACAAGTTACATTTGATGTTTTGGCCTTGTATGGTGCTTATTATCTTACTTTGAGGGTTGAGATACGTTTTGCATGCTTGGGTAGAGATCATGCCCATAGGATATTTGTTTGGATATGCTATGATGTAAATGATCCTCTACCATGCCCTTATGATTGAGGAAATGTTGCTAGACTTGTTATATGATGTTTAAGTAATGTTTGAAGTATGTTATATTAGCTAAAATGTCACATATTTGATTTAGAGGTCATTACAAGCCAGTCCGTACCGGTATATGTCCTCAGGGATCGGTACGTGGGGTCTGTCTCGGCTCAAATCTGTGCAAAATTGCACAGGCGTATTGGTACACCTTATAGATGTATCGATATGCGTAGCTAAAATTATAACTGGTGTCGGTATATGGGCAACTGTATCGGTATGCCCTTTAGTCATTAGAATTCCCTGGTTTTGATATCGAACAACCGTATCGGTACGCTTGAGGATGGTACCAATACCCTTTGTAAATTGAACTCGTATCGATACAGGATGTACGTGTACCAGTACGCAGTTAGGTAATTCTGGTAAAATGTTTTCTAAAGTTTGAATCTGTAACACCTCTTACGCGGTCTAGAAAATAAACTGACTTAGGACGTTTTACCAAACAAACATACAAAGATTCTTGATCAAATTAGTACAATCAACTGATCATGCCCTCTAAAAAAATAGAGTAATTTAAAACTTTTTATAAAAATTAGATAGGTCTATAACTTTGAATCATGTACAAACAAGAATACATACATTAAGCAAAATATATCAACCACTAGTTTACAGCATGCCTTAATAATTTAGGTATTTCAGATCACAAGGTTTATTACATCTCTCTACTTTCTGAACAAATTTTTTTTCGCACATACACTTTATTAATCTTAGTTTGATTACAAACTTACATACATTAATTCATTTCTAAGACATATAAATCAAGATTTAAAATTGACCAAGATGACAGAAATCCATACATTAATGATCTTTAAGCTTACATGTTGTATTATTTAAAACTCAAACTTATTATCCTAGATTATTAACTAAGCATCACCTATCACAAACAAGCATATAACCATGGTAACAAGTATTTGAACATCAATTCTAACATAGCTTATCCAACAAGCAATCATGAGTATTATAGACCATTTACAACAAGGTGATAGTTACACTCAAATACTAAGATCAAAGTTATTCCAAATCTTAATTCAATCAATTTCAGTTACATATAAGTTTCATTTAGCAAAACCTTACACGAATTCGTTGACATACTTACCAACTAATTATTTTAACCGCCCATCTAGTCATACAAAATGCGTTACCATTTTAGAGTTAACACATGTTAATAAATAGATATATATTAGCCCCTTATACGCATGACATCAAGGTAGTCTACCAACTTAAGGCACATATAGATACTTAAACAACCATACCATCATACTGACTATTATAACATATATAGCAAGCAACTATAAAATAGTTAAAGGCCCATTACAATGCTCTGAATAATTATAAAGCTTATAAACATATAAAATCAAACAAGAATTTATTATGCACGATGCGTTCTTAATGACTATGTGCCATCGTGTAGGAGTTCTTAATGAGAGTACGAACATACACCTCAACGCTTGTGATCTCGTCGGAGCCCAAAAGGTACTTATAAGCAAATTCATCCTGAAATGCATTGAAAGGATAGAGTAAGCATGGGCTTAGTGAGGTAGCTTAAATAAACTATTAGTAGGAAACAATAATCTATCCTTTCACATACTAAGTTTGACAAGAGGTTGGTTATATTAGGACAAGACACACACAAACAAATATTCTTATACATGATATTTGATTCAAACATGAACATAAACACACATAATGTTTAACAAAGAATATTCGAGTGTACTTGATTATTCACACAAAACATGTCTATTCACCTAGATTGATAAAGAATTATAACTAGGAAAAACAATGAGCATACATATCATGTTCAGGAGTTACCTAACACTGAAAATATTACACGTAACATATCCAGGTCATGATTACTTTTTATATACGTTATCAAACATAGCATTTTGTGAACATTGTTACTTATCTCACAAGTTATCAGACTAGCATATTTGCATGTAAGTTACTTCACACCAGATAACAACATATCATGCCTTATTCATGAGATACTCATATGTTCAAAACACTCCAAGACTTGCTTGAATTTAACCAAAACAGTCCACTAATCATATGTATAAAATGATACAATCAAAACAGTCCAATAGACGTAAAAATAGTCCAAACATATCATTTATATCCAAAACAGTCCAATAGCCATGTATTCACATTTATACGTTGCAAAAACAGTCCAAACATAATCATTTATATCCAAAACAGTTCAATAGCCATGTAAATCATTTATACATTGCAAAAACAGTCCAAAAATAATCATTTATAACCAAAACAGTCCAATAGCCATGTATACACATTTATACATTGCAAAAACAGTCCAATACATGATCATTTATAACCAAAACAGTCCAATAGCCATGTATGCACATTTATACATTGCAAAAACAGTCCAATACATGATCATTTCTATCAAAACAGTCCACACAACATGTATTTGTAAATGTACATTGCAAAACAGTCAATGGTGTGGTAGTATTTTATCCAAAATTGTTTATAAATCATATATATATACTTATGCCAAGCCATTTAGTTAGTTTATAAGTCTTCGTGTTGATTCATTAGATTAGATTGTGGATTCCTAATTTTTCTTAAGTAAGACATTACTTAAACATGGTTACTTGTCACATAGCTTAATCATAGCACATCATAGGTATGATCTTACTTTTCAAATAAGTTATTAGCTTAGCAAGTCATGAACTTAAGTTGCTTATTATAGATGTTATCAAACTTAGCATGTCATCGACTCCTATTTATATGCTACATCAAATATCAAACATAGTGTCTCAATAGCATGTATACTTATCACCCAAATTAACAACATAATATCTCATAGCATAACTACTTATAAAATAGTTATTAAACATGGTATCATATAACATAAATATTTTTCATATGATTAACAACATAGTTCATTTGTTTAACTTGCAATTTTATCATTATGTTTTTTTTCATAGCCTTGCGAACCATGTAACAACCTAGGTACTCGAATCCCCAACCAACTGTCGCCATCAGAAAGGTACTCATAGTACCAGTCAATCCCTCCTACTGTCGCCAAGTGACCACAACACTTCCCTCCTACTGTCGCCAAATAAGGACCGTAGTCCACCCTAAACACGAGCTCAATGGACTCTATGGCATGCCAACTATACTATGACTAACTCGAAACCAAGGCTTTACAATTAAATCTTATCATATCAGAATCAGAATTGAGCTTAGCTCCTTAATCAGATAATCAATTAACATATCTCATTCGTATCATAAATGGGAATAGTCCCACATTCTTGCGATCATATGATCAAAGCTTAATTCATAGTATATTCACAAGCTTGATTACATGAAATTTTCGAACATAGTATGCATTCCATAGCTTCTTGAACCTTTCAATCACATATAGCTTTCGAAAATAACATACTTTTCATAACATTTCAAACATACTTAATCACATATAGCTTTTAATTTTTGTACTTACCTTTGCATCCAAGCTTATTTGTACATGCAATTCTTAGTCTACTAAGTAAGCATAATTAAGCAAAGCAAATAGAAATGCTCCGAATAGTTTTAATCTATCCCGAAACTTTAAACTGCACTCATCTCTTATCCCGAAGTTACGGGATACCTGAATCCTTAATCATATCTTGTTACTTAACCAAATCCTTTCCTAGCTCTTTCTTGGTCTAATATGACAAAAAGTGCAACCATGTATTAGCAAAATTCCTAACAATCATTCACTTGCCGAGCTATTCAATTATTCATGGGTACATATGATACCATGCAAACAGTCCATTAGTCCTTATATCAATGCATAACAGTCCACAGCATACTCAACATCACACATAATCACAAAACAACCCACTGACTTTCTATTATTGCAAAATAGTCCATAACTATGGCATTCATGTTTAACTAGTCCAAAATAGTCCCAGGTTTATAAATCAGTCCCTATACACATTCTTTGAGTTTTTCCTTGCTTTAACTACTTAAAACAGTCCCAAATACTTTTATATGTTTGCAAAACAGTTCTTTACTCCTAATCACACAAATACATACTTCAAAACAGTCCCCAATAGCTTCTAGTTCCCACAATACCGTCCCAAAAGGGTACCAACTCATTTTACATTTTTAAGCTAGCAATTCAGCCTTTAACTACCACAATATAGTTCCAGCCTAGTTTTTAAATTTAATAATTCAGCCCCTATTTACACTCAGAGACTTCATTCATCAACTAGCAAGAATGAATTATACAATTTAAGGTTTCAGCATAATTGATATAATCCAACTATAGCTTATTGTTATCTATACATTCTTACACATTACAAAGCCAAGATGCATCATTTTTTTTCAACCAAATTTCTCAATCTAACATGAATGCATTCGAATTCATTGCCTAAACAACTCAATACCTTAACTCATTCTACCAAATCACATGAGAATTTGATAATCTAAATTCTTGATTAGCAAGATTTCAAAGCTGCCCCTAAATTAAATTCCTCTAACAAATCACAAGAAAACATAATACTTATGGCCTACCATTCGAATAGTTCAAAAATTTACATCGTAAGATCATTCTTAAGCAAAATCTAGCAGCAACGAGGCTCATGAATTACACATATAGCTAAATTCTCGATCAATTCTAATAAATCAATGTTCATAATACCATTATAGCTAATTTCAAATGCTGACATTCTGTTTTAAAGAAGGAAAAGATGAAATGCTTACCTCCTCACTCTGTTGCTCGAATAGAGCCTTTCTAATTGATCCAAGTTTTTGATTAGAAAAGTAAATTCTCCCCATCTCTCTAAATTATGGAGAATCGGTGGCTTTGGGAGGAAGATGATGATGGACACAAATGCTTTATTTTTCCTTCCCAATGCCGTGAATCTCCCTAGGCATTTATCTATGTTTTGGCTAGACATGTGTACATGCCACATATTAAGATTTTATTAGCATGCAATCTTAAAACTTTAGGCGGCTTCCGGTTTAGTCCCTCAATTATTAGCCACCCATCTTTTTCTTTTTCATAAATTAATCCTATTATCTCCTAATTACATTTCTAAACTTATCATACAAAATACCGAGGCCATACTACCAATATTCAAGTTATTATCATACTTCTAAACTGTTAATTGGGGTATTATAGAATCTTTGTAGTTTAGTCCCGGTTTCTTGATCATGCAATTAAATGAGATTGGATGATTATTTTAGGTTGAGATTTAACTGAAATGCATGAAACCTTATTAATTGAGGTTTTGTAAATTTGAATTTAAGCAAGTCCTTCAAATTTTCTAAAATTACAATTTGGTCCCTAAAGTGCATTCTCGTTCATTTAGATGTCAAATCGACGTCCGATTTAATTGTAAATTTCACCGCTACCAGCATGATCACCCTAAGACTTAATTATGCATTTTGATAAGATAAAATGAAAAAATAGACCATTTTCTAAGTAATTCAATCAGGTTTATCTTGGCAAACCCAATGTAGCTCGCTCGATTCGGTTTGGCGTCTAGGCCGGGTCAAGGGGGTTACATTTGTTGGTATCAGAGCTAGGTTATGATTGTTGGGAGGTGAGTTATGATTGTTTGGTGTATGGTGTTTGAATGATTCAGTTGTTTAGCATGCACGGTGTATGAATGATTCAGTTGTTTAGCATGCACGGTGTATGATTTTGTGAGTTTATGTTTGAAATATTTTATGTTGGGGTAAAAGCTTAGGGGCACATTGCCTTATTTACTACAAGTGTAAAATGATTTTTGTTTTGAAACATGTGTGACTTGGATTATTGCTTCAAGCTAGCCTGATTATTTTGTTTTATTGCATTACATGCTTTAGACTTATATTTTTGAGAAATATGACCGAGATGAGAGACGAGAGGGTGGTGTGCCTCAGGCAATGCAAGGAACAGTTTTGGGATATGACACCGTTGATCTAGGCGATGATTGGAGCATTTTAGGCAGCTATAGCTGGTGTGCAAGTACCTGCACTGGCACTTGCAGCAACTATTAATATGGGACTATCGTTAGAGCATTTGCGTAGTTTGGGAGGTATCGAGTTTAGGGGTTTAGCTCCAGAGGAAGCTGAGGAGTGGTTCGCTAGTATTGAGAGGATTCTTGGACAGATGGAATGAACGGGTGTTCGTAAGTTGGGTTGTATGGTATCTTTTCTTCAGGGTGATGCCTATAGTTGGTGGACGATTTCTATCGCAGGTATGGCACCTACAAATGTGACAAGGAATTCTTTTGTGTTGCTTTTCGAAAATAGTATCTGGGTTCTCGTTACCAAGATGAAAAGAAGTGGGAGTTTATTGCATTGATACAGGATAGCATGACCGTATCAGAATATGAGGTTCAGTTTGTTCGGTTGAGCCAGTATGCACCTGAGCTGGTTCATGATGAGCGGCAATAATGTGATTTTTCGATATGGGCTAGTTAAGGAGGTAAAGACTTATATGTTGGCTACAGATTACACGGTGTTTGATGTCTTGGTTTTTTTAGCTAAAGATATAGAGCTTAATCTAAGATTAACCTCACGTTCGGGGAGTTCTTCTATTATGAAGAGGATTATCGAGTCGAATGTTAGCAGAGATTGGTATAAAAAGCATCGGGATAGGAGGTATCGCCCTGATCAGAGACATGGTAGGAGTAGTGTTGGGCGTGGATAGCACAGTCAGAGAACCTATGTTCGAGCACCTAAGTGTGGGCGATGTGGAATGCGACATTCGAAGGAGTGTTGGGGTACCCTTGGAACATGTTGGAGATATGATTCGCGAGATCACATTACGCATGATTGTCCGTAGTTGGTTAGGGATGGACAGGCTCCTGCACTTGCTACTATACCATATAGAGGCCGTGGGCACAGTCGAGGTAATTTTTAGCATAGGGAGGAAAGTTAGAGGACGGTTTTTCATACCGTTGTGGTTCAACCTAAGGGTGGTGGACCGACGAGGATCTACGCGTATCTTGTGGGAAGGAATAATACAGATGTGATTGCATATACTTTTACTTTGCAGTCGATATCATTACTTTTTTGATAGATTCTAGTTCTACATATTCATACATCTTGCGCGGACATGCACGTTTTCTTGATATACTTGTAGAAGTGTTAGATGTGGTTGTGCAAGTAACTAGTTCTTTTGGAAAGACAGTGGTCGCTAGGAGGTTGTTTAAGAGATATCATTTGATGGTTCAAGGTTATGTGTTTGCGCCTGATTTGATGGAGTTGTCATTTCATGGTTTTGATGTAATCTTGGTGATGGATTGGTTATCTGAGCATAGGGCTATGGTTGATTTTGAGACCAAGCAAATTTCATTGAAACTCGCTGAGGATTATGAAGTGGTGGTTGTGGTCGAGAATGTTAAATTCTTGTCTAATGTAGTTTCAGCTTTGGAAGCGTAAAAGTTGTTAGAGCTTGGGGGTCAAGCATATCTAGCTTATGTTATGAACCCAAGTATGAAAGAGGTGCGAGTCCAGGATATCCGCACCGTTTATGATTTTCCACGGTTGTTTTCAGAGGAGTTGCCTGGATTACCACTAGATAGGGAGATAGAGCTCTGTATTGAGACGTATGCAGATACGACTTCAGTATCGATTGCACCATACCTCATGGCACCGAAAGAGTTGAAGGAGTTGAAGACATAGATTTAGGAGTTGTTGGATCATGGTTTTATCATTCCTAGTGTGTCATCGTGGGGAACATCGGTGTTGTTCGCTAAAAAGAAGGATGGCACGATGAGAATGTGCATTGATTATTGGTAATTGAACAAGTTGACGATTAAGAATAAGTATTATTTGCCGAGGATTGGTGATTTGTTTGATCGGTTTAGGGGTGCTACGGTGTTTTCCCAGATTGATTTGAGGTCTGGGTATTAACAGTTGAAGGTGAAAGATAAAAACGTGCCGAAAACAACTTCTCGCTCGTGTTACAGGCATTATGAGTTTGTAGTGATGACGTTTAGGTTGAATAATACACCCACGGTTTTCATGGATATGATGAATCGGGTATTCTATAAATTCTTGAATCAATTTGTGGTAGTGTTCATTGATGACATTCTCGTGTATTCTCATACCGAGGAAGATCATGATCGACACCTATGGATTGTGTTGCAAATTCTGTTAGATAATAAGCTTTATGATAAGTTGAGCAAATGTGAGTTTTGGATTAAGAAAGTGGTTTTTCTTGGTCATGTTGTTTCGGCTGAAGGTATTCGTGTGGATCCGCGGAAGATTGAGGCAATTATGAATTGGAAGCAACCTAAGCCAGTGACGAAGGTTCGTAGTTTCTTGAGGTTAACAGGTTATTATCGTCGCTTTATGGATGGTTTCTCGAAGATTGATGCTCATTTGACGAAGTTGTTGCAAAAGGATGTAAGTTTTGAGTGGACAGAGAGTAGACAACAAGCTTCTGATAAGTTGAAGGAAGCTTTGACGCAAGATCTGATCTTAATTCAACCTGAGCCGGTGAAAGAGTTTGTAGTGTATAGCGATGCATCCTATGTTGGTTTGGGGTGTGTGTTGATGCAAAGGGGTAAAGTTGTGGCTTATGCATCTAGGCAGTTGAAGGTGCACGAGCGCAACTATCCTACGCATGATATAGAGCTTGCTGCGGTGGTATTTACGTTGAAGATTTGGAGGCATTATCTTTATGGTGCGACGTGTATTGTGTACACGGATCACAAGAGTTTGAAGTATCTGATGTTGCAAAAAGAGTTGAATCTTAGGCAACGAAGATGGTTGGAGTTGCTCAAGGATTATGATTTGATGATTGAGTATCATCCGGGTAAGGCTAATGTTGTAGTTGATGCCTTGAGTAGGAAGGTTGCAGTAGAGTTGAGGGCAATGTTTGCTCAGTTAAGTGTGATGCGAGATGATGGTTTGTTGGCTGAGTTGCAAGTAAAGCCATCGTTGATGCATTTGATCAAGAAGAAACAACCGTATGATGACTCGTTGGTACTGCATGTGAAGGATATAATGGATGGATGAGGAAGGATGAGGATGTTTTGTGCTTCAAAAGTCAAGTGGTGGTTTTGTGCTTCAAAAGTCAAGTGGTTGTGCCGAAGGATGAGGAGCAGCTAACCCTTCTAGCATGTATGTGGTGGTTTGTAAAGCCTCTATTTATACTGGGATCACTATAGTTGAATATTTCAGAGCTATAGGCTACAATGTTAGTATGAAGACAGATTCAACATCTCATTAGACAAAAGTTTTGCATAAAATATTCTGGCAGTTGGTGGAAATGCTTGCTGGCAGTGGTTATCATGTTTATTTGGTAGCAAGATTGAATTATTTCTATGAACATGCTGGGAAAGTTAAAGTTCATGAAGTGCTAAGAACTCATCTTCGGTTATTAACTTTGCAAGAGATTCACTTCTTTTCCTTAATTGTGAGGAAAATCCTTCATTTTGATGGATCATTATTTCGTTTGGTTGCATATGGAGGAATTCTTCATATACATACTACTTGGAACCTTGAGGACAAGGTTCTATTTGAAGGTGGGGGAAATTTTATAAACCGAGAATTGAGAGATGTTGCGAAAGACCATGTCAAAGGGGAACCACGTGAAGAAGTTGCTAAATTGCTATTAGTGGGATTTTATTTTAATTATATAGCAGTAATTTTAGTATAAATAAGTGAAGATTACCTAGGGATTGTTCATGTGATATTTGTTAAACTTTGGTTGCGGCTATCCTCTTCCCAGGTTTCAATATTTCTTATTGATACCTTTCTTATTATCTTATATCCATTTCTCTATTTCTATTCTAGTTCTTCTTTTAAGGAAAATTGCAGGAAAGTTTCCTGACAGAATGCATCCAACACGTCGCCATGGTAGCTAAACAACGCCCACAACCACTTCCAGTGAAGCTTTTTCGAAAGATTTAGAACAAAAAGGGTCACACTCTCCTTTAATTCTCTATTCACCTTCAAATCAACCACATTCTTTCCTCTACTCTCAGCAGCTCTCTTTTCAACTCCCTTTGTTCTCTTCATGTTCTTGTTTACCTCTATGTTTAATTGGGATGCTCGTAATATAGAAAGTTAATCTTCGTAGTTTTACACGAGTTTTTTTTTTTTCTTTAGTTTTTCTTGGTTGCACTCTTTGCAGCATTCTTGTTTTGATTGACAATAATTTTGGTTGGAATTTATATGTATTGTTCATGTCATGAATAAATTATATATTTACTAATAAAAAAATATAATTATCTGCCAACTTTCTAAAAATAAGCTTACTTATAATAAATTAATATATGCATTATGCTTACTACACTTTATTAGAAGATGATGTAATTCATAGTTTAATTTAATAAAGATAAAATTAATTTTATAATTAATTACACTTCTATTATTTCAATTGAAAATTGTTGAATACAAAAGAAGGATTACAAAGAAAAATAATAAATAATTAATAAAGACTAATTTATCTTTCTATTTAAAATTTAGTTAATAAATAAACCTTAGGACTATGGGAGGGCAAAACTCGACTCGATAAAACAGAGTTATCTGACTCGATTCGATTGAAAAAAGTTTGATTCACCTTGACTCGAATCGTAATTTCATAAACTCGACACGACTAGAAAAAATTTCAAATAAAGTTTGATTTATAAAATGAAAATTCGAATAACTCGAATTTTTAATAATTATTGGATCAGTTTTCAAGTTTGAGTTGAGTATATATCACATACGAAAAATATGAAGAAATATATATATATATATATATATATGTGTATTGTATATGGTTATAGTAAGCCGTTTAAATTGAAACTAATTAGTATCATAACATTATAAATGTTTTTTTTTTGCTCAGAAAGTATGATTTTATTAATGATAATCATACAAAACAAATCATCATGAGCCTCGTCACGAAGAAGAAATCTTAAGACGCTTTGATTCTCTTTCTCTTTTGCTTTATTGACTGCCATGTTTTTAATTGTTTTTATTATGGATATTATTTGCTCAAACATAAGTTAAATACTTTTTGTTGGGTTTTATTGTTTTAGGATTCTATGTTTTAATTACGTGTTCAATGTTATAGCCTTTTCCTTTATCTATCTTTTTCATTGTTCTTCATGCATAATTATTGTAAGAGCTATCGAGAGAGGCCTTTTAATTATTGATATGTAACTTAATATCGAGAGAGTTAAGTTAGACAAACGTGAACAGTGGGACTAAGCTGTTAACTTAGTCTTAATCTTGCTTAGACATAAGTTTAAGATTTCAACGACTAATAAGGGAAACATGAATAAACAATTAAGTTGTTAGGGTTCACGCAGACATGTATTACTTTAACTTCTTGTTGTTACTTCTAGGTATCGAGAGAGTCTAGGAGTTGTTAGAAAGCCCTGTCGGATAGATGAAGATCTAATGGGTTTACACAGACATGTATTGCCAACTGTTATAGCATTCGAATGGTAATTAGCATAGTTCCTAAGCAATAAACCCAACATCAATAATTATCTTAATCTTTGCTACAACATCTGTTTATCCTTTGATTATTGCTTCATCTTTACTTTTTATTGTATTTAGTTTATAGTTTTTATCACAATATCGTCTTATTATTATTTCACTAACTCTTAAGTGTGATTGCTTTGAGTTTATCACTCCAATCCTTGTGGGTTCGACACTCTACTTACCACTTTATTACTTGTGCGACGAGTATACTTGCTCTAATTGCTCATACTATATTTTACGAATCAAGTTTTTGGTGTCGTTACCGAGGATTAACAATAGATAATATCTTAGTAGTTGTACTTAAATTTTTAGTTTAATTCTAACTTTTATTTTATATTTTTAATTTTTTAGGTGTGCTACATGGTAAGAAACATCAACATGAAGATAAGTAAAGGTCGATCTATTCGAGAGTACCTTACACCCACCATTGATGACCTATACCCTACAACTAGAGCTGTTTGAGAGAGAATAATGGATAATTTTTATGGAGATGATACTTTTCCATATCTCTCGACATAAGCTGTGGCATTGAGCAACATGATCACATCAATGCAAATGTCGAGAACTAACCAAAGAGTTCATGACGTGGCAAATTCTTGTGATTATTGTGGGGGACAACATTTGTGGAAAAATTGCCCATACAACCCTGATGCATATTGCTACAAGGAGGACCGTAAAATGAGTGTTAAAGACCATCTCAAAGGTTAAAACCAACAGTGTAACCAGCAGCAAAATTCTTCGTGGTATGATCAAGGAGTTGAAAATTTTTATGACGATAATAGCTTTGCTACTGCAGCACACCTGTCGTGGCAATATAGTCCTCATCAGCAACCAAGCTTCTCTTGGAATGATAAAGAAGGTGACAATTTATATGCACCTTATAACCATGTTGCATCACTAGAGTTCAATCCAATGCCGCAGCAAAGCAGTAATCATCAAGAGCAATTAAAATCCATAGAGGCTATGAAGTCTTAGATAGATGTTGAGCTTCAAAGTTCTACTAAAACATTGAGAAATATTGAAAATCGTGTAGCAGAGATTTTGAATGTCTTGAATAGCATGCCACAACAACTAGTTCAAAGGGATACTGAAATCCCAAGTCAAGAGGACGAGGGGCAATGTGAAAAGATCTCCCCAATGTGTAGGGAACAACTAGAACCTCCGAGTCGAGAGCATGAGAAAGAATGCCCAGCAATGGATGAGCCTAAACAACGGGTTGCCAAAATAAAACTCAATGAGCATACATAGAGCAATGATGTAACAACACTCGATGAGGCTAAGAAAAGTAATGCTACAACAACGTCTGAGGAATATGATGCCTAGACCATTACAGCAAAATTGCTGCTGGAGCAACAATCTGTAGACTGCTCTTATCAACAATGTCAAGACCACATGCAAGATTTGATACCATCAAAGCTAGGGTATGCTCAATTGGGAGATGACACTTTATCTATGGTGATTCCCTTCGATCTTGGTGATGCACCAAAATCTCTACTGATGGAGATGTTTGAAAAGCTTAAAGAAAGTGGTGGTTGGACCCTTAAACAATTCGAAAGAATTGTTCCTTCACTTGACTCACACAAGATCCTGATAAAGGATTGCCACAGTAATTGGCTAGAACAACAATCGCTACAACAATGAAGGCTACACCCAACGATGGAAGAAGTCAAAGAGAATGAAGTAATCAAAGGGTTAGGTGTTGGTATAATCTTTTCCATCAAACAATTAATGCCTTCAAGAATAATAGCAAGGTGGAGGGTATGCATGGATTACAAAGGAACACGAAAGAAAGAAATCCCCACCACGGTTTCACAAGATGGAGTAGTTTCAAGCACCCTAGCTCAATTACTTTTGAGAAGAAATGTCACTCGATGGAGGGTACAGATCGACTATAAAAAGTATCGAAAACAACCGTCATCCCAACATATCAGGATGCTTAAACTGCTTCACCCCTTCTTTTATTTTTCTGCATTGTTTTTATTTATTTTGTTTTGAATTTTAATTTCATTTTTTACTGCAACATTGAGTTAAATTTTGTTTAATTTCTTTTTTTATTGTTGATTTTGCAGCCATAAAGTAAGAAAGAGGATTGAATTTTTTGGATTTTGAGAAAAGTTAATTTTTGACAGTATTGGTTCCTAAATATTTTAGGGTATTTGAGGGGTTAAAAGAAAAGAAAGGGGAAGAGAGTATGTTGCATTTAATGAAAAATATTTTTCTCTTCCCTCATCATTAAAACCCTACATTCTCTCTTTTACATTTTAGGATTTTCCCCACTTTCAAATTTTCCCATAAATCCACACTAATTACTTTCCTTCCAAAATCTCCTACCTTTTCACCTTTACACCCTTAACATAAAAGCCATATGTTTTTATCTTCTTCGTCTTCCCATCTTCATCTCATATGAAAAACCCTAAAAGCTAAAGAGATAATTTTTTTAAGTCAAACTTGCTTCTTCATCTCCTTATTCCTTGTCCAAGCTATGCCCCAAATTTATTGTGCCCTAATCTTCATCCTCCACTTTTACTCTTGATTCAAACAGATGCCCCAACATTCACTGTACCACAGGCTATTGAAGAACATGTACCAATCCGCGCCACACATTCAACCATTCATCCAGCATAAGGCGCGCATATTAGTACCTTTTTACACCCATTAACTCCTAGATAATGTTTTTCTTTTTGTTTTCTTTACAATTCATGTTTTTTCTTTTTCTTTTTCTTTTTGCATTGGAGACAATGTTTCTCTCAAGTTTGGGGGAGTATTGTGTCATGTATATATTAGGTTAAATTTAGGTAAAAATTTAAAAGAATTGCATGCATGTAAATAACCTAATCTATTTTTTATGGTTCCCATTGCTATGATTCCATTAATTCTGAAATTGTTGTTGTGTTGATCGTGATTTCCTATGATGAATCTATGCTTAATGTTTTGCAATGTGTTAAGAGCTTTCGTGTTTTGAACTTATTATTGAAAATATTGTAACTTTTATCTCACACGTTGCATGCTTTCTAAAAACTTAAAAAACCTTAAGGAAATTCTAGGTCGACTCTCTGATGCCAATGCATGAATTAATGCGAATGAACTGAATGCTCAATATAGCAATTTAAGGCTTAATTTAACTCCTAGAAAAATCAAGAAATGATGAAAATTAATTGAAAACTCGATGTCATAGACAAAACTGTTGAGGGACGCTCTTTTATGCATCTTGCTACCTTGGTACACTAGGTGAGTTCTGTTTGCTCCATTTAACTTTCCCTTGTAGGAATGGTAGTACTGGCATAAGAGTGAATGAAAGTCTTCACAGCATAACTCTGTTCGTAAGGCTCGGGGACGGGCTATTTACGCCACTCCATCTTTAGGTCTGAAGAGTAGTCGTGATAAGCTGAAGCCCCAGTGATGCATTTTAATGAACTTGAAAAGATAAGGGAGTACAATATTGTGCTTAAAAAGAAAAAATACCGACGTAATAAACGAGAGCAATCCTTAAATTTTTCTAAGGCCATTAAGTGATGATTGCATGCAACACAACATCCACTGCAGCTACAGTAGAATTGATCCTTGGAATAAAACTGTGAGCTCTGATGCATTGCACTTCTTTAAAATAGCTGAGGAATGAATTACTATTGCAGCATGTTTTAGAACTTTTAAAATCATAGCTTAGTTGGAACCTTTAATACAATGGGTTGTTTGTTTTTGTTTTCTTTAGTTTATGTTAGTTTGCATTGCTTGAGGACAAGCAATAGTTCAAGTTTTGGGGTATTTGATGAGTGCATAAAGAACTTATATTTTAGACCCTTTTACTTAACATATTGTATGTGTTCAAAAGCATATTGTTGCATTTAGGAGTAGTTTGCATATAGTTATGGAATTTTTGTACTTGAGATTAATCTTTATATATATTGGTGATAGTAATGGGAAAGGTAGTGGTTTTTAGTGGTGCTTGCGTAGAAAGTAACGGAGTAGTGGAGTACTAGAACATTGGAATAGAATTTTTTCGTGCTGGACTAGATGCTACGGCATTTGCTGTGACGCTAAAGACAAAAATTGGACCCTTTAATGTGATTTAATGCATGGTCCCCTTTCCTTTATGATCCATTAATGACGTTGTAGCAATATCCCTTTACGAATCGCTTAAAAAAGACGAGGTTTTAAGGTGTTTGGGGTATTTCGGGTATTACAATATTTATTCTGTGGGGTTTTAGGAAAACCGTATTTTATTAAAAATGGAGTCGCCACCGGCCACTTAAGGTAGGCCGGACACCATAAAACTAGAGATTTTAAAACTGTCGGGTTTGGGAGTCGGTTACGGATGGGGAAGGATTAGCACCCGACACCGCCCAAAATTGGTACTTTAATAATTACCGCTTTATTAATATTAAACTTTTCGGATTAAAGTAACGATTAAATTAAAATTTGGTTATAAGTGCGGGTAAATTTTAAAAGCCCCGTTATCCGAGAGTAAACGCCCAACCACCATCACTACGCCTGATACTGGCCCCGTTTACGCTCGGATAAAAGGGCATCGCATCGACAATTTATATTCCATTATGCAACCTTAGAAAGCAAAATATAAAACATACAATTTACATTTTTCATAATATTAAAACATAAATTTGCATATTCTAATATTAAACAAAAAATAATAAAATGCATGAAAATAATCATAAATGACATATTCAAAAATTGGGACCAAACGCAAAAACACACATAAACACAATAAAAAGAGAAAACACATGCTTCAAGATTAAATTGATTAATTGCAACACGTTTAAACACATAAAAACATAAATGCAACAAATGCATGGCATACATGTAATATGATATTAAACTAGCAAATCAAAGCAAAATGTTAACCAAAGAAACTAATACTTAACATATGACACAATTTAAAATAAACAACGACATTAATATGCAATCCAATATTACGCACTTTTTAACATACAACCTAAAATACAAAAAAATAAATAAAAAGGACACATATATACATAAAAGAAACCAATTAAGCATGATCACTTAACAAAACATATGTATGCAACATGAACCAACAAATTAAATGGTATATATACACAAGTTATAGAAACATAAATAAATGCACATAATACCAACCAAAATATGAAAACATGAAGAACCACATAAACATGATGTGTAAACGAAATTAAAGCCTACAAATAACATGGACATATATAATACAATCAAAATAAATTAAGACACAAAGGCATGATATGTAAAATTGGATATATAATATGATCAAACAAATTGAAAAGATACGATATACCCAAAGAAAACAAAAATAAACATGGCATAAGCAAAACATATGTGAATAAAATAAGCAACATGAACATGATAAAAAACAATTAATTAAAATAAAATACAAACTAAAGGCATAAATGTTTAAAGCATTAAAAGGATTGGAATAAATAAAAAACAAAATAAGAAAACAGAAATTAAAAGAGGAAAACTCATATTTAAGGATGAAATTAAAAAACTGGAATGAAGTTACAAGGACTATACTTGTAAAAAGACCAAGGGGCAAGCTTAAAAAGAAAATATCAGAAAAGCGGAAACCCTTAGGGTGCAATTTCACCATTTACACGCTGATTTCATTTAATCTAGGGGCTAAATTAAAAACTCTAAAAAGAAATAGGGACTGGGATTGTAAATATCCCAAGGGGTGAGGCAGTTCTGAAAATTTCCGAAATGCGGGATGATTTATTAAGTAATTTGCCCATTTTATTTTTATTTCAAATCTATATAACTCAATAACCGGCCCCATTTCACTCCTTTATTAATTTTTTTACCCTTGATAAAATACCCTTCTGTTCTCTCATTTTCCATAACCAAATTGCCCCCAAACTCCTTTCGGCCTCCGCAGAGCACCGGTCTCAAGCGAGGCTCGGCCATAACAGCCGCCTCAAGGCTTCCTCGACCACGACCATTTGACAGCAACAAAACCCAAAAAAACTCACACCCTGTCAGTCTTGAAATCGAAACAAAACTTGACCCCATCCCACTGTTATTTTGAAACGATGAACCACGGCTCACCAACAGGTTCATCGCCGGGAAGGTCCACCCAACTGAGGTAAAAAAAGGCTCCCTTTTTTACTAGCTTAGTTTACTTATCTTGCATGCATGAGACAGAGAAAAGGAGAGAAGAAAAAAAACTACCCTCTGAAACTCTTTTGTTTTTTCTTGTATTCTTGAAACTGGTGAATGAAATAGATTTTTTTCGGGTTCCTTTACATATATCTCAGTTTTTTTGATTGCTTTTTTTGGTAGAGATAAGAGTAGAATACATATATATTTTCCGTCTAATTTGGTAACTGACAAATCTAAATTTTTTGATGTCTCTGGTGATATTTGACGCGATGGTTGGGTTGGTGGTACGACAGAGTGGTGCCGGCGTGGAGAGAGTCATGGTGGTGGTGTTCCTTGCTAGATCTGTTCTCAGCCATTGGATTAGATCTAATCCAATGGCTGAGATGGCCCCCTGTACGGACGGCTCAAATGCACCCTTGGAGAGACGAGGTGGCCCGAGATGATGCCACGTGGCATGGAGAATATGATCGGCCTTGCACGTGTATCACACGCGCAGGTGGTGAATCCAACTGCCTGCGCGTGGGCTTCACGCGGTAAATGAGAGGTCCCCAGGCTTCAATCGTGGTCGTTGGATCCAAATCTGATCCAACGGCCATCCTGCAGCTGCGCAAAATGAAGAGAGGGTATTAGGGTTTTTGTATAAGATATATGTCTTAGGATTGTTAGCTGGATTTTGGGTTCTGGCTGAATGGGCCATGTAATTTTAAATTTTAGGCTTTGATTTGTAATAATGGACTTGGACTGTATTTTGTTTTTGGATTTAAATACAATTTGGGTTCTATTTTATTTAAATTATGTTTTTACATAGCCCAATAATAGTATTAATAATGATGTTAATAATAATAACAATGACAACAATGCATGTGCATATAATATACACACGTACAAGCATACATACGAATATTCACATATAACATTTTTAACTAATATCATATATAAACATACATGCATATACCGTCACACACATATAAAATATACATACATATGACACATATACTATAATAAACATTAACATATACATATGCATAATATACACGCACTCACGTGTGTCACACACATCAATCACACATATATAATAAACAAACAAATAATTTAATAGGTATACATGCAATAGTAATATGTAAATTATTAAACTAATGTAAATTAACGCGATGTTTATACACCGGATAAAAATGAGTGATTACAGACGTAGAAAGCAAAGATTCTCTTTGCTGGATCTTATGATATTTTATTAAAAGTATGTGACAAGATATTTTTTTATTGAGCAACTAATGACGCAAAAAAGTAAGATCCTCGTTAAAAGATTACTTGCACTTTAGGGTTTTAAAACCCTATGAGAGCCACCTCTATATAAAGACATCAAGGGAAACAATTAAAAAGAAGACTGCACTTAACGCACAAATATGCAGAGAAGCTTTTATTTAAGGAAGAACAAACATTTTGTCTTTTTCATCATTGAACCACCATTGTCGAAGGTTAAGAGGAGTTTCCAAGTGACAAAAAGCTATCAAGAGAGGCTTTAGGAGTTTGGAGCTCTGTAGCAATAGTTCGAGGGCACAGAGAAGAAATCTTAGGACGCTTTGATTCCCTTTCTCTCTTGCTTTATCGACTGCCATGTTTTTAATTGTTTTTATTCTGGATATTATTTGCTCAGACATGAGTTAAATACTTTTTGTTGGGCTTTATTGTTTTAGCATTCTATGTTTTAATTACTTGTTCAATGTAATAGTTTTTTCCTTTATCTATCTTGTTCATTGTTTTTCACGCATAATTATTGTAAAAGCTATCAAGGGAGGCCTTTTAATTATTGATATGTGATTTAATATCGAGAGAGTTAAGTTAGACAAATGTAAACATTGGGACTAAGTTGTTAACTTAGTCTTAATCCAGCTTAGACATAAGTTTAGGATTTCAACGACTAATAAGGGGAACTTGAATAAACAATAAGTTGTTAGGGTTCACGCAGACATGTATTACTTTAGCTTCTTGTTGTTACTTCTAGGTATCGAGAGAGTAGGAGTTGTTAGAAAACCCTATTGGATAGATGAAGATCTAATTGGTTTACGTAGACATGTATTACCAACTATTATAGCATTCGAATGGTAATTAGAATAGTTCATAAGCATTAAACCCAACATCCATAATTATCTAAATCTTTGCAACAACATCTGTTTATCCTTTGATCATTCCTTCATCTTTACTTTGTATTGCATTTAGTTTATAGTTTTTATCACCATGCCATCTTATTATCATTTTACTAACTTTTAAGTTTGATTGCTTTGAGTTTATCACTCCAATCCCTGTGGGTTCGACACACTACTTATCACTTTATTACTTGTGCGACGAGTATACTTGCTCTAATTGTGCATACTATATTTTACACATCAAATGGGTTTTGGGATACATGGGACATCATGTATTTGTACTCTTCATGTTCTCTATGTTGATAATGGATTGGTCATTTCTCTCGTCCGTGGAGGTAGGCTATGTTGAACCACTTTAAATCTTGTATCCTATGCATGTACTGGTCTATGTTGTTATCGCTTTGGTTATTTTGCCACATACCAAATTCCTAACAGATGGTATTATGAGCTGCGGTTCGAGCTGCACAGTTTTGAAGGAATTTTTTCGCAGAATTTGTGTGCCAATGTTGGAGACATGCAAGAAGAGTATTATTGCAACGAGCTTTCAATTGTAGGGGAAGTAATTCTCAATCGATTCAACGGTGCATTCTCAATCGATTCAGCAGTGCTTTAACGAATATTTGGCTTATGCAAGAATTGAAGTTGTTGAAGATTTGAAGACCAATGCTCGGATGAAATTTGTGTCAAGGGGAGAATTTTATATTTTGACTCAAATTCTAATTGGTAATTAAGTTGGATTTTACTGTAATTCTAGTGGTTGAGATTACTTGGTAATTAAGGTTTACTTTAATAAGTAAATATCTATATTAGGTAAGAGACCTTATTGAATAAGGTTTCTTGGTAACCATGAATTTAGGTCTATAAATATATACTAGGTTTAACCTTTTGAATTATGAGAGAATAAGAGAGAATTACTCTAGAGAGATGTAACCACTTTTAGGTTCTCTACAGCTATTGTGACTATGTTGTAGGGGTGGGTATTGGGTTTTGTAGGGATGTTGGGAATAGTGTTTGGTTCCACCGGGTTTTGGAATATGTACAATGGGTTTTGGGATACATGGGATATCATGTATTTGTAATTTTTGTGTTCTCTACGTTGATAGTGGATTGTTCGTTTCGCTCGTCTGTGGAGGTAGGCTATGCTGAACCACGTTAAATCTTGTACATGTCTTGGTCTATGTTGTTATCGATTTGGTTATTCTATCGCATATCAAATTCCTAACAAATGGTATCATGAGTTGCAGTTCGAGCCATGCGTTTTTGAAGGAATTTTGTTGCGAATTTTGTGGAGCGATGTTGGAGACATACAATAGGAGTATTGCTACAACGAGCTTTCAGATGTAAGGGGAGCAATTCTCAATCAATTCAATGGTTCATTCTCAATCAATTCAACGATGCTTTAATGGATATTTGGCTGACGCAAGAATTGAAGTTGTTGAAGATTTGAAGACCAATGCTCAGATGGAATTTGTGTCAAAGGGGGGATTTCTTATATTTTCACTCAAATTCTAAATGGTAATTAAGTTCGGTTTTATTGTAATTCTATTGGTTGAAGATTATTTGGTAATTATGGTTTACTTTAATAAGTAAATATCTATATTATGTATGAGATCTTATTGAATAAGATTTCTTGGTGACCAAGTATTTGGGTCTATAAATATATACTAGGTTTAACATTTTGAATTATGAGAGAATGAGAGAGAATTACTCTGGAGAGATGTTACCACTTTTTGGTTCTCTATAACTATTGTGACTACGTTGTAGAGATGGGCATTATAAGGTTGTTGGGAAGAGTGTTTTAGTTGCACCAGGTTTTGGGATACATGGGATATCATGTATTTGTCCTCTTCATGTTCTGTACGTTGATAGTGGATTGTTCGTTTCTCTCTATGCTAAACCACGATAAATCTTATCTCATGTACCTGTCTTGGTTTATATTGTTATCGCTTTCATTATTTTGCCACATACCAAATTCCTAACAATACAAATGAACAATAAGTAGTATAACCTTTACTTCAAGTCCAAAAATTTATATTCATTTTATACAGATACAAGTAAAAGTAATAATTTTATCAAAATAAGATAACAGAGGAATTAAACAATTATATCTTCCCTCCGAATTATAGTTACTAAAGAGTAGAAATTAAGTTCATTTAAAAATGTGATGTTTTTTTATTTATAAAAAAATGATATTTTTTCTCAACCCAATAAGCCTAGACTGCTGCTTTAGAAATCTTAACCTGACATGGGTTACAATATGAAAAATGAAAAAACTTGATGGGCTTATTTTACTCAACAACTATGGCCAATCGGCCAAACTTACTTTTATAGTTAAACGAAAAATAAATAATTAATCAAAAATAAAAAATAAGTATAATTTAAACTCTTATTTTATAGTTAAACGAAAAATAAATAATTAATCACAAAATGTACTTTGAAATTCAACCTGCATCAACGACAAGAAAAGGTTTTTGCATCTGATTAAAGGACTAATAGAATAGCTAAAATTTTAAGCAACAACAGATATTAAAACATAAAATTTTGTTCGATCAATATTTGATGACACATCAAATTAAATGCTACGAATAAGTTGGTGCATGAGAGTAGACTTGCGTCGGCTCTGCTCCTTTTTGAAAATGCAAAGGTCCTTCGTTGTCGAGAAAATCGTGTTTTCCGTCTCTCACACTAAACGTGGATTAGTCACTACGGAGGCAGATGAAGTGGTCTAAGGAAACGAAATAAAAAGAAAAAATATGAGCGGAGAGACCAAATTTTGGTTTTTCCCAGTGGAGAAATTTGAAGAACATATATTAAATAACAACAGGGAATTTAATTGAATTGCTGAGACAAGTCAGAACTCAGAAGCTGTGGGGAGGCATTAATACGAGTGTCCAGGTCTCAATAAATGAAATCGGATTTAGAAAAGGAAAGAAAGCGACGAATTAAGGGCAAGGTTCCCTCCTCGAAGATGGAGATGGGAGACCTGAGAATCTGTCACCTTCTTTCTAGACTACTGAAACACAAAAAACGATAAATCAAAATGTATATAACATGCGAAATCAGAGGCTATAGCTGCAGGGCCTGAAAAGTATAACAAAAGGATGTTGATGGTTGATTGTTGAAATGCATGGTGCAAGTGCCGAGGGCATCCCCCCTCTGAGTCAGAGAATGAGTAGGGCCCACCCACATTTTCCCTTCTTACACAGTTCTCAGCTTTGCCCCTCAAGCCTCAACTCATTGATTTACTACTATTCTTATATTTGACTAATTTCTTTTCGGTTTCTTCAGGGGAGGATTTACGGAAATATTGTTTCAATTTTTTTCTCAAAATATAATACAAGTTAAATTAATTTCAAAAATATTATTGTTTTACAGTAATTTTAAAGATTGGTTCAGCTGAATTTGTCTATGAACAGTAATTTCATTTTAAAGAATAAAAAAAGAAATCAAATCCAGCAGCATCTGTCTATGAACAGTGGTTGCAATGCCACGTGTCGCGCCAGCAATGTCCGTGACACTGTTCAAAGATGGGCTTAGCTGGCTCCATCTATGAACAATGTTGGCACCTTTAACTGGCTTGCATGGCAGCCTTGGTCAGCGTGGCGTGCATGCATTGCTTTGGCAGATTAGGGTGACAGTGTGCAGTGTGTAGGGTGGCAGTATAATGGGCACCATTTTTATTGGGGATGGATGAGTTGGGGTGTTTAGGACGTTAAAAAAATGTATAGGGGTAGAAGTTAAAATTTTGTTAGTATTATTAAAGGAGGGGTAGGGGTAATTAAGGGAAAGAAATTATATTTTTTGTGTTAAATAGGTAAGTTTGAAAGGAAAATTTTGAGTAAAGAAGAAGAAAAATTATTGGTGAAAATATTGTAAGTAGATTCGATTTGTTTAAAAATTTTGTTTTTAAGTTTTATTTTGTATGTTTGATATAAGTTAAATTGGATACATTTAGTTTTTAAAGTTTAAATTATGTATTCATCTCTTATTTTAAGATGTTGTTTAGAATTTAGTAATTTTTACTATATTTTTACCAATTAGTATATTTTAGAAATTAGAATTGAAAAAATATATTTGAAATATGATTAAAATGAAGGAAAAATAATTGGATATCCATAGAGTTATAGCAACTGCAATCCAGCACTACGGTGCGATCCAGACATTTCGGTGTTGATATCAGACGCTACAACGTTGCAGTCACTACGGTGATAATCAGACACTACGATGTTGACTAGCACAAAAAGATGCTATAATGAGGAGCAAAGGGCATCCTCGAGTATGTACTCACCATCAGACGCTACGGCGTTGTAGACACTACGGTGTCGTAAGATGACTTGTATACCATAGGTTCACATGAAATTGCATGAGAATCTTTGGCATAGTTGGATATCCATAGAGCCCTAGCAGCTGCGTGATAGCACTATGGTGCAAGATAGATTCTTCGAGTTCGAGATAGACTCTTCGGGATCGAGATAAACTCTTCGAGGTCGAGATAGACTCTACAGAGTCGAGTTAGACTCTAAGGAGTCGAGTTAGACTCTACAGAGTCGAGTTAGACTCTAAGGAGTCGAGTTAGACTCTACAGAGCCGGGTCAAACACTATGGTGTTACATAGCACAAAATGTGCGATTTTGAGGAGCAAAGGGCATCCTCGAGTACGTACTCATCTCAGTCGCTTCGGCGATGCAGACGCTATGGCATCGTAGACACTACGGTGTCGTGACGACTCGCGTACGCATCACATGATTTTGTACTTTGGGCTATAAAACTTGAAATGCATTTATGCAAGTCATTAAGCTAAAAAGCTTATCGTACGCAAGACTGGTAAGACATATCGAATCCCATGGCTTGAATATTATATTAGTTTAATGAACTATACATGTAAGGTAGTTCTATGCATGATAAAATGTTATCAACTGCAATCAGAAATCGCTTGCCATTTTGCAAAAACTGTATTGCTCTGTTATATGACTTGATATTTACTTTGGGCCATAAGATTTTATAGTACAATACATGACTTTACAATACAGAATTATTGCAGTACAAATTTCTTACATGATTATTCCTGTATTACAGATTAATAATCATTGTTTACATTGTTATGATTATGCCTCACTAAGTTATACTTAGCGTGTGTTTTGTATCACACGTAGGTACCTCGGACTAGATAGCAAAGGAGGAGCTACACATTGTTGGATCAAGCTAGCCTGCATTATCAGTAAGTATCACCATATCCTAGTCTAGTGGGGTATGTATAGATATTAAATAAGTGGCTATTTTGTATGATCTAGAAACATGACTTAGTTTGAGGAATTAAGAATATTAGAAAATATATTTCAAACGATTTTAAACTTAGTTGGTTGTTTATCGTGTAGTGATTTTAAAATCAAGAAAGGGTCTAGGCAACACACATAGTTTTCACCCTGAATTATATTTTCTTTTTAATAACTGCTTAAAGTATTTTATAAACTAATTCAGGGTCAAAACTAGGTGACTCTAGACAGATTTGTAATTTAGTGAAAACCGAGAAAGGGTTGTTTAATCAAATTGGTTTTGCATAAAAAAAGTTACAAGTTTGAAAATCAATATAAATCAGTTAGTAACATCTTTAATGTGTATTCGAATATCGAATATATGTTGAGGGTGTTAAAGCCAGGGCCTGTAATGACAGATTATGTCTGGTTTTTATTCATTTTAGGCACCTAAACCATGTTCAATGCCTATGAAATTTTGCCCATAATGTTCTTGCATATCTAACTTGTATGGCAAGTTTCATGGCAAAACGAATCCATTTACTATGTTTTACAATATAGTTGCCAAATATGCCATTTTTACCAAAAATCAATACCGTCATAAATCCATTATTAACTCACTAGTCTTACTTTAGTCACATGCTATGGTTATGTATATATTTACCATTCATTAGCATAATTCATGTATTTCACATCATATTTATACATCCATAATCAAGCAAATGCAAGCCTTATGCCAATGACATATCCGTTAACATAATATCCTTTCTCTCATCTATTAAGTCCATCTAGTTAACAAGTGTATATTAGCTCCATAATAAAACATGTCATACTTGAAGTTCATAAAACACGCATAGCCAAGACATACGGTATTCAACATACATTTATGCCAAATGCCACCATTCTAGGAGTTATAAGGTAAAGGAAACTTTACGAAGAAGCTTGAGGATGTGGCTTGCAACCTCCAACCACGATCAATCCCTGGAAGTCTTTAAACCTGAAATATGTATGGAAATGAATGCATTAGACATACTTTGCCTAGTGAGGTAGTGACCTTACAATATCATTATGACAATAATAATGGATAACATAAGAATAATGTAAGCAATGCATATGGTGCCAATGAAAAAAAAATTCTTGAAAGAAATATAAGCAATGCATATATGTTCAATGCTCGATGTCATGAATTCATTTCCATGTCTTGTTCTTGCTAATTCTTTTAATAATCTTGTCAATGTCTTTACGTGTCTTTTACATTGTTTGCCTTGGATCACTTCTGGACATAGGTAACTTTGGTTCGTGTTAAGCAAGCTCAAAGCACAAAGCAATGGCTTGTATTATTGTAATAACAATGAGTCAATGCCTCCTCCACCATCATCTCCCCCTAACCTCCATCATCGCCAATACAATATAGGGTCATTACCCTTGAGTCGTAGCTCATGGAAAGTAGTCTCAATATACCATGTACCATGCTAAAGTTTCTAAGGGCTGCCATTGCAAGGCAACTTACATGTCTTAGGTTATATCAAAGGTAAAGTGTTGTTGAAAGATAATTGAGCCTTAGCTCTAATAATCCTTGTCAATATAATAGTTTCATCAGTACATTAACTTTGCCAATACAATATCTTTGTCAATACAATAATCTTATCTATACAATATATTCATCGATGCAATGATCTTATCAATGCTATGAACTTTCCAACGCAACATGATGCAAGGCAATACAAAAGAACTTACCAATGCTTTCCAATGGTATGAATATTGCCACCAAATGTTCTATGTGAGCCAATGAACAAGTCTATAATAACCATACAATAAACTATGCAAAACAATATGATAAGGATGACACCTAGCCATCCAAACCATGAACTACACTCACCAAACTTTCCAAAGCTATGGATGATCACGTATATGGATCCCTTTGTTCCTTGACTTGGACTTCTTTTAAGAGATGGATATGTTCCCACTTTTACCTTATTTTCAAGACAAAGACAATGACACAATTTTAATGATTTTCCATATTTAATCATATGAAATTGATATAAGAATTTCCATATTCCTTGAAGGCAAAGGTGAGCTTTTGCACATGGGCTTACCCTGAATAAGATTCAAGTAGAGGAAGAATATGACTTCTATGGAAAATATAAGAAACTATAACACCTTTGATAAGATGGATGTTAAGTCTACCTAACCTGACAGCTAACTTTATGAACTGACAACCAGGGTTAAATTGCTGCAATTTTCACGTCCTATGAACCATGGATTTGACACCCTCATTAAAGAACCACTAAAATAATGGCGAGATGAGATTTGGAAAATGGAAAGACCACAAATAATCTTCCGCCCCTTTCTCTCTACAACTATCTTTGACTTTGACTCTCTGCCCAAATCAAAAGGGGTGAATCGCCTAAATATCGAAAACCACCACCATCTCATTGTGCTCATCAACAATTTTTGTTTTTGGAATAAAAATTTAATATCATATTAGAGTAATACCCAAATTTTATCTGGGTATATATTTACATACGTATTATTTTCTCTTAAATACATAAATAAACCCAAAATAATAATAGTCCATAAATAATAAAATGTCCATTTATATTCCAAACATTCAAAACCCATTCTAATTTACAATCAAAAAGCCCAAATTATAAAGCCCAAAACCCTTTATATCTGATAGAAACCCACATCCAGCTCAACAAAACCAACTTAGGCCCATTCCAGCCCAAAATCCAATTTGAAGGGACACGTGTTAGTTGGTTATTGGCCCAATAGGTAGCACATGGATTATGCTTTCTCCAAACCTTATCTGGATCCAACTGGCATGACATCATCTAAATGACGTCAGCCATGACATCACCCAGTCAACCCTATATAAATAGGAGAGAGAAATGTCAGATTAATTATGAGCCAATAATTACAAAAATTAAATAATCATAAAGAAGGAGAGAGAAATGTTACCTTGGAAAGACCGAACATCGCCAAAAAAGAGAGGACGTTGGAGAATTCCAAAAGCTGTCGTAAAAGGAGGTCAGATTCGTCATTTCTCTACCGTGAAGGTAGTCTTTTCCTTTCTTTTTATTTCCTACAAAAATAAGCAAAATGTTAGTTTCCATATAAAAAATGATAATGGAAAAGGTGAAGTAAAAGCTAAATCAAAGGAGGTAACCAGAATACTTATCTATAGGCAGAGTTTTAGGAAAACGGTGGAGTAAAAAAGGGATGGGGTTTACAAGTAGATTTAGGCTTTTAGACCAGGTGAAGTTGGGAGATCCTGTCGGATCGAGTTAGATTTAGGAATGTCGCGACCATTTTTTGAAAATCGGGAATATGTGAAAATAGCCTGGCGATTGATCTTTTGGTGAATTGGGGTTTTTTGACCATTTTAATTAAATCTTGAAAATTTAGGGCTTGTCATATTAGATCAGATTTTCCCTTATTTATCCTTTTAAAAACATTTTGAAGTCGCCATCGATCACTTCGTGGTTGACCGGACACCGAAAAACAAACCAGAGATTCTGTCTTGAAAAATTGGGTTCGGGAGTATATTACGTGTAGATAAGGATTAGCACTCCTACAAACGCCCGTTGTCGGTACCTTTAATTTTACGTGGCATTTTGAATAATTATTTGAATTTAATTTATCCCATAATTATTAACTGAATTTAAATTTCGAATGCAGATATCCTTTTATAAGGAAATTCATTTTGTTGGAATACGAGATTAAAAGCACCCCATTGGGTGGCACCCCTATTCGTATTTAAAATTAATTTCCAACATAAAAGGTTTTTAATGAATGATATTTTATTGTCTTGTTCATTTTAAGTATTGTTCATAAAAATGATCTAATTAATTAGTTATTTAAAACTATGAATATTAATTAATTTAATGGCTTTTATGAGAAAATACCAATTTCTTGAACACCTTCCATATATGTAAAGCCCTTAAATTAATCATATTCCTAAATAATTAATCCTTCTAATTAATTAAAGTTCTAGTTCTAATTACGGCTCTAACAAATTATTTAATCAAATTTATAAGTGAAAATGTATATCGAATATACACATTTATGACCAAGGCTGAGATAACACCCCATTGTAAACAATGGAACACCATCCAGATTTGAACATCAAAGACTCTATTCGATATACATTTAATTAACTACAATGTATTTTTAATTATTTAATTTTACTAAAAAAACTAAATTAATATTCAATTATATGTGATTTATATATTAAATATATTCATTAAAATCCATGTTGAGATAACACCCCATTGTAAACAATGGAACACCATCCAAATTAGGATTTTAAAGTTTATATTTAATATATATTTAATTAACTACAATGATCTATCCTATTTAATTATTGAATCCTAATTAGAGAACTTAAACTAAAAGGCTCTAAACAATTTATTAAATCTAAGTGTTATTAATTGTCTAACAAAATATACTACATGCTTAATTTTAAAAATGCACTCAACATATAAATTAATTGCATTTAAATAAAACAATTAAATAAATAGTTAAAATAAAACAAATTGAACCTTAAAACTGATTTTTATTATATAGGGACAAAATGGAACAATTACAACCTAATGCCCTAATTACAAAGCCCTAGTGATCTAATTAGGAAGAATTCAAACCTAAGGGATACATTTATGGGGTACGGGGGACTAAATTGAGAGAACTACAAAGTTCTTAGCTTAATTCAAAGGGATTTAGGGACCAAATTAAAAGAATGTAAAGCTTTAGGAAAATGCCAAATGGTATCCATAAAAAATGCACGGGTCAAGAGTCCGATCCGTTGAAAACGCGCGGGTCGTCCTTGACCCGTCTCAAAAATGACGTCATGGGGTTTTGGATATAAAATCCCCTTTTTGCCCGAAAAAGTCTTCTTTCCCTCATTTTTTAGATTTATTCTCTCTCTCTTCACTCTCCCTCTCTCTAAAATGCTCTGAACCTAAACACATACAAACCCATAAATCTCCTTTCTTTTGGATCAAAACCTATGAGTTTTGGATGAACATTCATTGAGTTCATCAAGAACTCAACGAAGTTCATCTTTCTGGCCACCTTCCATCGCGGCTTCCGCCGCTCAATCCTTCACCGCTGAACTCCGGCGACTACCGAGCTTGATCTCCGTAAATGCCTCACTTCGGCCGGCCGCTGCAAGGCGATTTTCGGCCGTTGTAAGGTGATTTCCGGCCGCCGTACCTCCACCATTGCCGAACCTTAAACCCCTACCTAGAACCCTAGATCTAGCCCGAATTCGACTAAATCCAACCTTCTTCCCCAGCCTAGGAGCTAACTACCCATCCCGATGCTCATTTTCAACTCCGTCCTCGGCTTACAACCACTCCGACCACCACATAAAATTTTCGGCCACTTTTATTTATTTCGGCTTTTATTATTTCCGCTTAATCTAACCATTTGTTTATGTTTTTTACAGGTGAAATGAAAAAAGTTAAGGAAGGGAATACCTTCCGGCGACGTTCCCGGTGGTGTCTTCGGTGGAGTTGCACGATGGCTGGTGTTTTCTTTGACGTCGATCAACTCTTCCGTCATCTTTTCAACATCCCGACGACCCTCCTACTACCCAGTGTCTTTCGGTATTCCCGAGGTAAGCCTCTCTCTCTCATTAATATATTAGTATTATTTAATAGTTTATTAATTTCTAAGCATTATTGGGATCTGACTTTTTCTCTCTCCATATTTATAGGTGGCAGAGGATGATGTCACCAAAACTATTATCCGTGTGTGTAGCAATATCCCTTTTTCGATTCGCTAAAAAAACGAGCGTTTTAGGGTTTTTGGAGGTCTTTTGGGTATTTAAAAATATATTTTACGGGGTTTTAGAAAAACCACATTTTATTAAAAAAATAGAGTCGCCACTAGCCACTAAGGTAGGCGGGACACCATAAAACCAGAGATTTTAAAAATGTCGGGTTCGGGTGTCGGTTACGGATGGGGAAGGATTAGCACCCCCACACTGCCCAAAATTGGTACTTTAATAATTACCACTTTATTAATATTAAACTTTCCGGATTAGAGTGACGATTAAATTAAAATTTGGTTATAAGTGCGAGTAAATTTTAAGAGCCCCGTTATTCAAGAATAAACCGATAGACCACCATCACTATGCTTGATACTGGCCACGTTAGCGCTCGAATAAAATGGCACCGCACTGAGAATAATATTATCCGAAATGCAACTTAAAACATGGCAAATATGAATAAATACAATGCGATAAAATATAAATAAATGAATAAATACTAATATAAATACTAATCTAACATAAATAAAATACTACTCTAAAACATAAATAAATACTAATCTAGAACATAAATAAACATACAAACTAAAAAAAGAACACAATTTTAAATTAACTAATACTTCATTAAATCATAAAAAATACAACACAAATAAAAGGGAAGAAAATATACCTAACTAGGAGCTCGAATGACGAACCCTGACTGAGATCTACTACAACCTCTCCAAAAATTAACTAGATCGAACCCAAAATAGGACCCCGATAAACCGGTTAGGACCAAGGGCACTGCCCCCGGTCCTTGGCTACCCGAGAGCATAGCTCTCTTATTGGGCATGCCACAGCCGGCTACCTCCTCAAATTGTAGCCCATGCCTTGTATTTATAGGCAACATGGGTGCTTGTGGGGTTGACGTGGAGCCCCCATATCCACGCGTTAATATTTTTTTCTTTTTTTTTCAATTTTGTAATTTTTTTTTTTTTTTCTTTTTTTTATATTTTTTATTTGCTTCTACCCCTTTTTAATATTATTATTACAATAATACTAATAGTACTAAAACTCGGACAAAAATGAGTAATTACAATTGCCCCTCTTTGCTTGTTCTAGTGAAACGAGAACAAAGCAAAGATAAAAAGTACTCATTTTTGTCCCTTTTCCTTGTCTATTTGCTGCCTCAGAATCACGAGCTCTTCTGGAACTTTTCGCTCTTCCTCGGCCGAATTCTTCGGGTTTCCTGTTTGTGGTCTCAGAATCACGAGCTCTTCTGGAACTCTTCATTCTTCCTCGGTCACCTCTTTGACCTGTATGCACTTAAATATTAGTCTTGAGAAGACATCCTTATGAAATGATTATATTAAGAAATTTGTTTAAAATAAATCATCCTTATGGAATGATAAAAATAAAATAAAATTTTAATAGAAATATCCTTATGAAAGGATAAAATTAGAGATTTAAGAAAATCATCCTTATGGAAGGATAAAGTTGAGAAATTTAGTTTTAAGAAAAACATCTTTATGAAAGGATCAGATTAAGAAATCTAAGTTTTAAGAAAAACATCCTTATGAAATGATCAAATTAAGTAATTTGAGTTTTGAGAAAAACATCCTTATGGAAGGATAAAATCAGGAAATTCAGGTTTAATAAAAATGGTATCTGGCTTTGAGACTACAAAAAGGAGAAAACATCCTTATGAAATGATCAAATTAAGAAATTCAGTTTTAAGCAAAACATCCTTAAGAAACCGTTTTTAAGAAAAATATCCTTATGAAAGGATAAAATTGAGAAATTTAGTTTTAAGAAAAATATCCTCATGAAATGATCAGATTAAGGAATCTAAGTTTTAAGAAAAACATCCTTATGAAAGGATAAAATTAAGAAATTCAGTTTTAAGGAAAACATCCTTAGGAAATGATCAAATTAAGAAATTAATCTTAAGGAAAACATCCTTATGGAAGGATAAAAAATCGAGAAATCTGAGTTTAAATAAAAATGGCATCTCGCTTTGAGACTACCAAAAGGAGAAATTATCCTTATGAATGGACCAAATTAAGAAATTGATTTTAACAAAAAAACATCCTTAAGAAAGGATTAAATTAAGAAACTGGTTTTAAGAAAAATATCCTTATGAAAGGATAAAATTGAGAAATTGATTTTAAGAAAAATATCTTTTAAAATGATGCCCCGGTTCTCTCCGTCTTGACATCAAAAGAAATCCATCAAAGGTGATGGCTCGAGAATTCAAAATCTTGATTTGAAATCGTGAGATAATCTCTCTTTTTTCTTTTTCATTTCCCTTCTTTTTTTCTTCTCTCTTTTTTTTCTTTCTTTTTCTTTTTTTCTTTTCTTTTTTCTTTCTTCTGACACCCGAGTGTGTGTCTTTTTAACATTGCAAAGGTGCACGAAGTTCTATGATAAAGATGATGCATGAGCATATACAAAGGTGCAAAATTTTCTTTTTCTTCTTTTTTCTTCTTCTTCTTCTTTCTTTCTTCGAGGTAGGTAGGCTTCATCTTGTGACTACAACCATTCCTCATCCTCACGCCCCGATAAAATTTGCCTTTAAAACTTTATTGTCCCTTCCCTGTTTGAACCTTCCAGTCAAGTGACCTCAGTCGATATCAACTCATCGCTTAAGAAAAATCCTTTGACTTTTTCATTAGTCAAATCCTCTCATATCTGTGTCACTTCTGGTCTCTTCTAATTTGAACTCCCATACGCATGAGATCTTTGCTATTTTATGGGCAATGATGCTCCACTCACCTTGGATTCTTGTGAGCAAAATATCTCAATTTTGTTTTTGAGAAATTCTTCTTCCCTTTTTTGAGAAAAAGAAAAATCTTAAGAGAGGAAAGAATTGAGAAATCCATATTTTTAACAATATCCTTATGAAAAGATTTAATTGAGAAATATTTCCTTTGAAAAATGTCCTTATGAAAGGACTAAATTAAAGGCTCATATTAAAAGATGTCCTTGTGAAAGGATCGAAAAAGAAACTCTTATTATTATTTTTGAAATAATGTCCTTATGAAAGGACTGAACAAGTGTACTATAAAAAATTATTCTCGTGGGAGGATGAAAAAAGCTCAAAAATATCCTTGTGAAGGGACTGGATCTAAGAACATGTTAAAATAAATTAAAATGTTCGTTCATTTTCTTAATCGCCCTTATGAAAGGGTTGGATTTAGAAATTTGGTTGAAAGAATATAAAAGTTCATTCTTAAAAAAATGTCCTTAAAAGAATTTACCTTTTCTTAAAAATAATTTGTGAAAGAATTTTTTATATGTGATTTTATACAAATGGGATGCATGCACGTGCTTCCGAGGTGATGCAATGTACGGAATGTAAAAATCATAACAATAATCAACAAATGCATCATAACAATAATCAACAAATGCAAGAATGAACGCAAATAAAGGCGTTGATTCCGCTGGTAATCACTCTTTCGAACGACTTTCATAGGAATTAAAGGGTTCAGATTCTGGAGCCATAAAAGAAGACTTCTTCAGATATGCCCATCTACATGTTTTTGGGCCGCACTCAAGGAAATGAAAGTCTCGGTTAAAATCGCTAGTACCGAGTTTGCCTTCTGCTTCATACATTCCAAGAAATCCAAGATGGCTAAGTCGATGTTTCCAATAACCCTCGAGAAAATGATCAAACCCTATATCCCTAAAGAGAACATGTCCATATTCATCGCCTCATCCGGGTGTGCGGGTATGATGTCTCGGATACACTCCCATGCACAGGCTAGGCTGTCTCTTCGACTCTAAATCAGACCGTTGACCCAATCGTCACTCATCCCAGCAAAGGTTTCGAGCTTCAATGGATAATTCTAGTTCCTTGGCGGCTTCATATAGATCCAATCTTTTGAACATTTTTCTTGTTGAGCAAGGTTGTGTACTCTTCTAACGTGGGCATCATGTCTTGGCTGTTGAAGGTAAAGCAGCAAAAACGGGATTCCAAAGCTGGAAAATGGCTCGAAGTAAAGGCTGATTTACTCGAACATACATTAGTTGGGCTATGTCACTATAACTGTCGGAAAACAGGTCATGTAGTCTTCGGTCCCATCTTTCCTAAATCTCTTTAAGCTCCCACAGATCATTCTATTGTAGGCTCTCATGTGTATACTTTGGCACGCTTACTCGGTAAACTGTTACCTTGGACTCGTTGATTAACCTCTGACCAATGTCGCACGACTAGGTTGATGTCGTCCTCCTTAAGATACCTTTTTCCATGACGAAAGATTTTCTGATCGGGCAAACCACTTGAATCAACACCTTTATGTAATATGGATGCAATGATAATGCAACAAAAGTATGTGTAAAATAAAAATAAAATAAAACACAAAAAGAACTGAGTTAGTAGAGTATAAAAATAATAAATACATAAATAAAAGGTAAATTTAAATAAAGCAAACAAACAAAAAAAACCTTATATACATCCCGTCTAAAACACCTAGGTTATCCGCATGGCTCTAAAGGGGTGGGTTTCTATATGTTCTCTACATGCAATGTTGGTTCTAGGAGGTACCTGAATTGTCCTTGCTGTCCTATACTAAGAGTAGCAAGGCCCCCGATCATCACCCATTATAGGCTCCTTTCAACCGGGTTCAATTCAGGGGGACCCATTCGCTTATGCCCCTATGAAGGAACGATATCCTCACGAAAGCATAAGGTACTCGAGCCCCGAAGGTACTTGCTAGGCTCATACGGAGGAACGATATCCTCACGAAAGCATAGCGTTCCCCCACTTAAAAGGGACGGGTTTATATGCCAAATTTTAAATGTTTTAAAATAAACGTGCAATTATAACCGAATGTTAATTTAATAGTCACTTTAGTCCAGAACTTTTGATATTAGTAAAGCGGTAATTATTTAAAAAAAGCTTGACTCTCATTTGTTTTTTAAAAACAAAAATTGTCCCCAGTGGAGTCGCCATCTGTAGTGATACCCCTTTTTCGGTTCGCTAAAAAAACGAGCGTTTTAAGGTATTTGGAGGTCTTTCAGGTATTTAAAAATATATTCCGCGGGGTTTTAGAAAAACCACATTTTATTAAAAAATGGAGTCGCCACCGGCCACTAAGGTAGGCCGAGCACCATAAAACTAGATATTTTAAAAATGTCGGGTTCGAGAGTCGGTTACGGATGGGGAAGGATTAGCATCCCCACACCGCCCAAAATTGGTACTTTAATAATTACCGCTTTATTAATATTAAACTTTATGGATTAAAGTGACGATTAAATTAAAATTTGGTTATAAGTGCGAGTAAATTTTAAGAGCCCCGTTATTCGAGAATAAACCGATAGACCACCATCACTACGCTTGATATTGGCCACATTTACGCTTGAATAAAAGGGCACTGCATTGACAATAATATTACCCGAAATGCAACTTAAAACATGGCAAATATGAATAAATACAATGCGATAAAATATAAATAAATGAATAAATACTAATATAAATACTAATCTAACATAAATAAAATACTAATCTAAAACATAAATAAATACTAATCTAAAACATAAATAAACATACAAACTAAAAAAAGAACACAATTTTAAATTAACTAATACTTCATTAAATCATAAAAAATACAACACAAATAAAAAGGGAAGAAAATATACCTAACTAGGAGTTCGAATGACGAACCCCGACTGAACCCCACTGAGATCTACCATGACCTATCCAAAAATTAACTAGATCGGACCCAAAATAGGACCCTGATCGAACCGGTTAGGACCAAGGGCACTGCCCCCGGTCCTTGGCTACCCGAGAGCATAGCTCTCTTATTGGGCATGCCATAGCCGGCTACCTCCTCAAATGGCATCCCATGCTTGTATTTATAGGCAACATGGGTGCTTGTGGGGTTGACGTAGAGCCCCCATATCCATGTGTTAATATATTTTTTCCTTTTTTTTCAATTTTGCATTTTTTTCTTTTTTTTCTTTTCTTTTTTTATATATTTTATTTGCTTATGCCCCCTTTTTTAATATTATTATTACAATAATACTAATAATACTAAAACTCAGACAAAAATGAGTGATTACAGCGTGATATCCTTCTGATCCAATAGGGAGATGCCACGTGGCTCCTTTTAGGCGGGGAAAATGGGCTTTTATCAGATTTGCGTTTCTTTGGCGGGTAATAATCGAAAATGGGCGGGAAATGATGTAACAAAACCAGATTGGGCTTGTATCTAATGTAATTTGGTCTTTCAATTTGTAATGGACATTTGGCCATGTAACTGGACATATATTTGGACTATGGACATTATTTATGGTTTATTTATTTATTATTTTTCTTATATTTATATACTAGCCTGGTCAAAATTCGGGTATAACAGCTGCCCCACTTTGCTCATTGCTGTGGAACAGGGATAGAGCAAAGACTGAAAATACACGAATTTTGTCTAGACCTCTTGGTCATCCTCTGAAAGGCGGATCTTTCTTTATGAACAATGCTGAAGTTTGAAGTTGTTCTTCTTATTACAAAATTCTTCAATCTTCTGCCAAAATGTGGAATCTAAAGCTGTTCTTCTTATTATGAAATTCTTTATCTTTCGAGGTTTGAAGCTGTTCTTCTGATTATGAAATTCTTCAAACTTCTGCCGAACTGTGGAATCTGAAGCTGTTCTTCTTATTATGAAATTCTTCATCTTTCGAGGTTTGAAGTTGTTCTTCTTATTATGAAATTCTTCAAACATCTGCCAAAATGTGGAATCTGAAGCTGTTATTCTTATTATAAAATTCTTCATCTTCCAAGGTTTGAAGTTGTTCTTCTTATTACGAAATTCGTCAAACATCTGCCAAAATGTGGAATCTGAAGTTGTTCTTCTTATTTTGAAATTCTTCATCTTTCGAGGTTTGAAGCTGTTCTTCTTATTATGAAATTCTTCAAACATCTGCCAAAATGTGGAATATGAAGTTGTTCTTCTTATTATGAAATTCTTCATCTTCTGAGGTTTGAACTATGGAATCTGACGCTATTCTTCTTATTATGAAATTCTTCATCTTCCAAAAAGGGCAAACTCTTCTCATTAGGAGCTCTTCTATCTTCATCATGCGAGTTCTTCTCATTAGGAACTTTGTGGTGAATTCTTCTAATTAGGAATTTTGGAACGAACTCTTCTCATTAGGAGTTCTTCATTCTTTGTTGGGCGAATTATTCTCATTATGAATTCTAGAGCGAACTCTTATCATTAGGAGTTTTGGAGTGAACTCTTCTCATTAGGAGTTCTTCATTCTTTTCTGGGCGAATTCTTCTTATTATGAATTCTGGAGCGAACTCTTATGATTAGAAGTTCTGGAGCGAACTCTTCTCATTAGGAGTTCTTCATTCTTTGCTGGGTGAATTCTTCTCATTAGGAATTCTGGAGCAAACTCTTCTCATTAGGAGCTCTTCATTCTTTGCTGTGAGTTCTTCTCATTAGGAACTCTGGAACGAACTCTTCTCATTAGGAGCCCTTCATTCTTTGCTGAGCGAGTTCTTCTCATTAGAAACTCTGGGACGAACTCTTCTCATTAGGAGTTCTTCATTCTTTCTTGGCGAGTTCTTCTTATTATGAACTCTGAATTCTTTACTGGTTGAGCTCCACTTACTGAGAACTCTGAATTCTAGAAATGTTGATTCTTCTTTCCTCTGGAGAACGATCCTGCAAAAAGAAACATCATCAATTAATTCAAATTCAATCTGAAATATCATGAAAATATTTTCAATTTCTCGCTTAAAGCGCTGAGTTCTTTGATGTCATTGCTTATTCTGCCTAAGATATCTTGATCTTTCTATCTGAAGCTCATATGGAATCTCATCTCCTATTTTTCTTCCTTTGTTGATCAATTTCTTCTGTGCTTGGAATGCATATGGCTGATTGAACCGAATATCTTCCTCATCTACTCGTTGTTGATCTATCCGGCCTTTCAATCAATTAGTATAAACTTTTCTTTTTTGTTTTCTTTCTATGTTTTTTCGTTCTTTTTTTTCTTTTTCCTCTTTCTTTTTCTTTTTTTTTCACATTTTCCTTCTTTTTAATTTTTTTATTTTTTCGTTAGTCCTTTTCTTTTATTCTTTAACTTTGTTTTTTTCCTTGTTTCTTTTCATTTCTTTCTTTTTCTCTTTTTCTTTCTTTTGTTTTTTTCTTCTTTTTTTGTTTTTTTCTTTTTTCTTGCTCTTTTTCTTCTTTTTTTGCACTTCTTTCTTGAACAGACAACCCAAAAGCTTGATGTCTTCTAATAACATGCCCTACCATCTCATTTTGTCAACTCTTGGAAAAGTTCTCGTTATTTCCAAAGGTATCAATCCAAAGGTCTTAACACCATGCCTCCAAAACTTGTTGACGAACTGAAGAGTTTAGGATCGTAAAGCTTTTACAGAAATCTAATCTTCACATCTTGCTGGATATGGCTCTTCGGACAACATGTCTTTTTAAAATCTTCTTCTCTGTAAGCAAAATACTTATTGGAATCCGTCTCTGCAAATGGAGCTTCCTACTGAAATTCACTCAAAATGTTTTGCTAAATCCACTTATGTAGTGGAATATTGCTGAAATTTGTTTTTGCAAACGAAGCCTCTTGTTGAAATCAGCCCCTATAAGCGGGATATTTATGGAAATCTGCCTATACAAATGGAGCCTCTTGTTAGCATCTGCCTCCACAAACAGAATGTCTTGCAAAAATCCACTTTTGTAAGTGGGATATCTGTTTAAATTCATATTTGCAAATGGAATATCTTGAGATCTATCTCTCTACCAACAAAATATTTTAAAGAGACCCGCTTCTGCAAACAGAATATTTCAAGGAAATCTGCCTGTGTGAACATAATGTCTTGAGATCTGCCACTACCAATAGAACATCTTAAGATCTGTCTCTGCCAACGGAACATTTTAGGAAATCTGCCCTTGCAAACAGAATGTCTTGAGATCCGTTTTCGTCAGCGAAATATCTTGAGAAATCTGCCTCTGTAAACGGAATATCTGGACATTTGCATCTCCCTCTGAGATCTCTGTTCATTCCTTGCTGAATCTTCCTCTTCAAGATCTCCACTCATTCTTAGATGGATCTTTCTCCGTGATTTCTGCTCATTTTGATTGTATCTTCTTCTTCAAGATCTTTATTCATTATTAACTAGATATTTTCTCGAGATCTCTGTTCATTCTTGTTTGAACCTACTTCTTCTGGATCTTTATTCTTTCTTAACTGGATCCTTTCTAAAATCTCTGCTCATTCTTGCTTGGATCTTCTCTTCCAAAACGCGAAGCTATAAATTGATCATCGTATTTCCTTGATTGAATCTGCAAAATTCTTGTCAAAACATGCAAGAATGCTTGAACATATGAATTAGCATGCTCCTTCTTATTGATGCCTAACTATATGATGCATGAATGTTGTCACTTGGGGACACTTAGGCAAACTTTCATCTGCTGGGAAGCTCCAATTTTCTTCGCCTCATCTTTCATTAAAACTTCTTCTAATAACAGCATAACCCATCTCACACTTAGGTTCAATCTTCAGGATCTCTGTATCTTTTCTCTAAAGCGCCTTTTCAGGTTTTCACTTTAGATTTTTCTTTTTCTTTTCTTTTTCTTCTCAAGGCCTTTTGGGTTTTCACCTTGGTTTTTTCTTTTTTCTATTTTTTCCTTTTTGCAACAATGTTTCCTTTTGTTCATTCTAATGGAGCTTTCTTTGCCTTCATGAGTAGCACATGGACCTTTTTTTTCTGCATTCCACCATGTATTTGTCACAATTTGAATGGTGGGAATCATTATTCCCTCAAAAAGCCGTTCCTGCTATATCTCCATTCAACTTCTTTGACAAAATTATTTCTTATAACTCTGAAAGCGATCATGATTCATTGTTGTTTTGGCTTGCAGATCTTGTTTACCAGCATGTGATGTTCTGTAAGGTTCATTTTTGTAGCATTGCCTCACTCTGGCTTGACTTTGACTACTATCTTTGCTCACATTCGTCATGCTTCCTTGCCTTTGATTAACAAAAACCCCAACGAATTGATCTGACTGCATCTTTGCTCCCAAAAGTTGGCTCATGCTCTCTTTTTGCCCCAGAATCACTTGTGTCATTTCTTGCAGCTTTTGTTTGAATGTTTCTGGCATTCAGAATTGCATCTTTTCCTAGGCATACTTTCCATCATTAAACAAGTATCGAGACCACCTCCTGTTCTTCCTGCACTTAAAGGATTAGTACATCGTAATAATAACCACCAAATCCTTTGCTTTTCTTGTATCTAATCAATTTATCTGCAAGATGCTTGTTGAAAACATAAGCGAAAGGCTCAAAATATTATTTTACTAGATTTAAGAAATTAGAATATTTTGATAAGTCATGGCAAACATCAAAAATCAAGATTAAGCCCCCTAAATATCTAGTGTAACAGAGCCTTTGAACCAAATTGCAAAGATCAACTCAGATGTGACCCCTTCCAAATTGTTAGACTTCTGAGAGAAACATTTCTCGTATGCCTAAGTTTATCCCATTTAAAGTGGCACTCTTCACCTCACTAACTCACCATACCCAATCCTTCCATCTTTTCTGATCTCAATCAAGCATTAGAAGTCTGGAAGTCCTTGAAGAAAGGTTAACCCTGATAGGTGGGATGTACTCTGAAGACAAACTCCCCTTGCTCCAATATCGTATATGGTCAAAATGGTCTTTTGAGGCTTGTAATGTAGGCTATGGTTCACGGCTGCCAAAGAAAAGATATATAGGCTCAAATAAATACTTAAGGGTAATGAAACCAATGATCATTTCTTTCAAGTGAAATATCATTTTTGCACTAATCTGAATAAGTTTGGATGAAATGCTCTTTTCTTTTCCTCTCTTTTTTCTTTCTTTTCTTCTTTCCTTTTCTTCTTTCTTCTCCTTTTTTTACTTTTTTTGTGGATCGCTCTAGACTGCCCATTTTCTGGGTTTTCACCATAGAGTTCATTTCCTTTCCTTGAAACCAATCTTCCGCTGCTCCTTTAGGTAGAGTCTTGTTTGAATGGAAGATTTCACATATATGAATTGTTTTCTTTTGCACTTTTCAACCTCAATGCTTTCTTTGCTTCAACTTGATTCAGTTGATTTTGAACACAAATTCCACTGTTTCTTTCTTTTTCTATTCATCTTGCCTTTCTGACTTTTGTGCTTGATTTTTTCACTTTTGTTTCTTTTGCCCCTGATTCACAAGGCATTACTATCATATGATGATCAAAACCAAACACTTTTATTTGCAAACGAACTTTCATCCTCTTTGCCCTTAGTGTAGGGTGATCCTTGGTTTGGGTTGAATTGAAAGAAAATCCTCAGGCTCAAAAGGGACAACAAATGATATTTTTCTTATTTTCTTTCTTTGTGAAGGGAAATGAAGGAATGCCAAATGTCCTCCCATACTTGGATATCTTCAAAGAAAAGCCGTCTTCAAGTGGAAGATGTTTTGGGTTATCACTTCATTCAAAGACCTTAGCCAACAAGGCTTGAGAGGCAATTCACTCAAATTTTATATTTGGGATTTCTCCGTGATTCCTGAACACTCATTAATGTCTTCCCATTAGCCTAAATAAAGTCGAAGAGAGTCACATTTCTGAAGTTGATCTCTAAACCTGATTCAAGGTCACTCTTACAATTAATATCCATGGACCTGAGAGAAAAAAATGTTATTGAAGATATATACATATATGTATGGGAGACAAAAACTAACCCATAACAAAGAATGAATGAAATATTAAAAGAATCAAAGAATGCAAAATGTTTTCCACTTGAGAAATATATGTAAGAAAACAAGCATCATAAACAAATAAATTGAAATAGCCTCCCTTACAAAGGACCCTTAATGCTCGCGGGCAAAAACGATTGAAATGATTCAGGGTATTACTCTGCAACGGTCCTAAAATTGCAGACAGATCTCCCGTGGTTCACTATTGACCATTAATCAAGGAAAACTTGGGTGAATTTCACCCACTCTGATTCTACCAGCAATTTTCATTTTCCTTCACCAAAGACATGCCCATTCTCCCATGCTCTGATGCTCTCTTTCTTTCTGAACAAATCTTATAATTTTTTAGTGATCAAATTCATCAATGTCACTCCACCGATCTCTTGCCATATTGAGTTTGCCACACCTTTATTGTTTAGGGTGAACAGATACTCCAAGTCCTTGGACATTTTAAGTTCCTGAACTATCAAGTTCATCTTTCATTTTACAGAACCACCAAAACTCCGTGGCGAAACTTGATGAGTCCCTGAACTGACCGATATATGCATTTCATCACCACCACCATGACCTCTGATAGGCGATTTTCATTGAATAAAGAAATACCAACTAAAGATGATTGCCCTATACTCAGTCATATCCTCCCCGTGAGTGGTCGAACATTTGCAACCATGGCTTTACATTTTGAAATCATCTATGAAGTAACACAAGAGAATCTTTGGGCTGGAAGTAACAAAGTTGACTTCATTTACTACTTCAGAGATAATTCTTGCAAACTGTGCCACCTAGACATGAACGAGACAGAATTCAAAACTCCAGACAATCTTGGAAGCATTTATTCTGAATCTTTGACTAACCAATTTCATGATTTCCTCCATTAAGGGCCTACATTTCTTGGTACCTCATCCTGGTGTCCCATGTGAAATTTGCAAATACTATCAAGATCATAACTATAGGCAAATGGGCTTAACATCTTCTTCACCGGTCCAAGGATAAGAGATTGACCTTTGATAAGGTAAGGAAATAAATCTGAAATGAGCATTCCAAATATGTCATAATTTGCATTTGTTCGAGGAACCTTCTATGATAGAGCTGGTGAGTCAGTTGACCTTTTCTTCTAGGAATCTAATCACTCCATTCATTTACTTCTTCCTCTATTTCACTTGACATTTTCAGCACTTGTTTTTCAAGCAATCCAATTGCATTTTCTCCAATCAGGGGGCTACTTTTAAAGTTAGATATCTTAATAATTGGCCTTCAGTATCAACTTCCAGAATCTCCCACTTCAGAAAATTTGAATTTGCAGCTTGAAAATGTAGCAATCTTCAATGTATCAATCATAATTCACAATAATCTCGATATTGTAGCAACTTAATTAATGGGGCTTTGATAATTTCTCATGATACTGCAAAGCTTCAAGCAATTTGAAATGTATCTTACAATAGAAAACATGAATGAGATCTAGTTTAAATTTTGACTTTCCACTGACAGAAACATCATGAGCATCTGATCTTGGAGCATGCCAAAATATTATTCTGACTCTAATAAACCCCAGACTGCAACGAGTTATTTACAAAAGTTTTTCATAGCTTCTGTCCCCTTTTTTTACCTCAACCGCTTTAGTTGAACTAGACTCCTTACTTTCAGAATATAAATACCCAACCCTGATGAGACCAAAAACTTCAATGGGGTCATTATCTGAGAATGATTTTGTATAGAACAGGGCCACAAATCTAAATACGACATTGGATAGGAATGGTTGTCTTATTTTTCTGACTGATATCTTCTGTCTCTTTATCTTCCATCTGTATTTTGCCCTTCTTGCAATCAATTTCTTTGTGAACAGACTTCAATCTTCAACTGACCTTAGCATTCATTCCTTTAGAGAAAGTCCCTTCTATTGCCCCTCATCTCTGTTAGGATCATTATCATTTGACTACTTCTGAACCATCGATCGGCAAGACTTTTCGATTAAACTCCAGAATTTGAATTCCTTTAGTCTTTCTATGTCTATCCACTGAGCTTCCTTTAACATTTTCAAGATCCACCAGTGCCTCTAGGTCAAGCATTCCACTATTCTCACCCAAACTCGGGTCTTCTGAATTATGTACAAATACCCCAACTATGTAGATTCAAACTTGCTCATATTTTTCCTGGCTTTTTATTTCCATCTCTCTCTTTTACTTTTTCCTTTTTTGACTTCTTTTTTCTTTTTTGTTACTTTTTTACTTTACTCTTTTTTTGACTTTTTTACTCTCTTTTTTTGCATGACGAGTCATTTCAGACTGAACCTCTATGTGAGATGAGTTTCTATCTTGATCACCCTTGTTGGTGCTTCATATTGGCTCTTACTCTATCTCGTTCTTGGACTAGCCAGCCTCTTTCTTCATTCGATCCAAATGACCCTCAACAATCTTTGTAACTCTTCAACCTTAATAAATCTGTTGCACATGCTTCTCAAAATGCAATGTTACTTTTTAAAAAAATACAGTATTTTAAACAAAGGTGCAACATTTTTATTTTACATAATATTTTAAATGATGTAATGCATGAATGCAAAAGGTATCGGTTTCAAGAACTAGTCATTAGAACAACACCCATCTAACTGAAAGGTCGAATACAGAGCAAATGCAATATGTTCACTAACTCCAGCTACTTTGGTTGATCACTTGTTCAGCCTCTGAGTCAACGCCTGCCCTAGCTCGGTGCCAATATCAGAATGTTGTTGCAGGTTCCCGAACCCATCAAACTAAATTTGTACATGTTAGGCGACTCCCCGCACTTGGCTCCTGAAGTTAATCATTTCACAACTCTATTCCTAGATTACCTGGATTACTGTCTTGGATTGATTTTCAGTGTTTTGTCCTTCATTGTGGTACCTCTTCAAAACTGTCGAGCCGATCTTTCAATTGTTGAATTGCGTTTTCTGATTCTGCCACTTTTCTCAGCTCATTGTTTTTATTAAAAATCAGCATTTGTGAAACTTGGACATCGCCCCTGAGTTCAAAGCTTTTTGTTCTTCCTTAGGTTTAGAAACAGTCGCTGAATGCCCCTTCAATTTGTTCATCTTGAATGCCCCTTCAAATTATTCGTCCTCTATCATTCCTCTAATTATCATCATTTTCTAGAGACCACGTCTTGTTTATCTCTGTAACTGCAACTGACCCTATCTTGAACCCTGGACTTTTGTTGAGCCTTCTATAAACTCCATCCTTCTTGATCCCCCAGAAAACCTCGTATTTCTCTATTGTTGGTGTTACATATATCCTCCCTATAGTTCTCAAATTAAACTAGTTCCGGCAAAACTTCATCATGTTCAGAAACTTCTGGTACAATCTTGCATTAATGACATCTGGTCTCTACGGATATTGTCTTCGTTCTAGTAATGAGTCTTCTCGAATCCAGTCCTTAGTGACATATTATCCCCTACTTTTCTATCGAACCCTTCAGCTCTTATAGCCACTGCCTACTCGACTAATTCTCGAACCGATACCTCTCACGAATGCAATGTAACAAAAACAAAACAAAAGAACTGTGTTAGTATGGTGAAGTAATATTGTAAGCAAAAATAATTGTTACAGAAAAAACAATTTATATTGCATAAAATTAACCAGAGAACAATTTATTTTGCATAAAAAATAACCAGAGGAATAAATTAAAATTAGCAACACCCTGTCTGGCTCTAGTGGGGTAGGTTTTTATTACAGCATGTGGGTTTCGATCTAGACTCTAGGTACTCGAACTATCGTTACTGGACTAGTAAGACATCGATTCGGGAGTATACGGTCCCTTATAGCAGAGGCGTAACCTCACGGTATATAAGGTTGGTATACCGGAAGGAGGACTAAATCCGATAACGGAGCTGAATAACTCACGTAAGATTATGCCTCACTCCCACTTAAAGGTGAAAAGCCCGGGTATAAGGCTTATGCATGAGTGACAATTTATATCACACAAGAAAAAGCTATCTGTATTTTTCTAGAAAATTCATCCAATAATTATAGGAAAAATTAAATTCAAATTACTGTCCAAAATGCCATGTAAAATTAATTAGGCATGAATCTCGGTTTTTAAATCCCCAGCGGAGTCGCCAAGCTGTCGCGGCCATTTTTTGAAAATCGGGAATGTGTGAAAATAACCTGGCGATTGATCTTTTGGTGAATTAGGGTTTTCTGGCCATTTTTAATTAAATCTTGAAAATTTAGGGTTTTTCACATTAGATCGGATTTTTCCCTTATTTATTATTTTAAAAACATTTTGGAGTCGCCACCGATCACTTCGTGGTAGACCGGACACCGAAAAACAAACCAGAGATTATGTCTTGAAAAATTGGGTTCGGGAGTCGATTACGTGTAGGGAAGGATTAGCACCCCTACAAACACTCGTTATCGGTACCTTTAATTTTACGTGGCATTTTGAATAATTATTTGAATTTAATTTATCCCATAATTATTAATTGAATTTAAATTTCGAATGCAGATATCCTTTTATAAGGAAATTCATTTTGTTCGAATACGAGATTAAAAGCACCCCATTAGGTGGCACCCCTATTCTTATTTAAAAATTAATTTCCAACATAAAAGGTTTTTAATGAAAGATATTTTATTGTTTTGTTCATTTTAAGTACTGTTCCTAAAAGGCTCTAATTAATTAGTTATTTAAAACTATGAATATTAATTAATTTAATGGCTTTTATGAGAAAATGTCAATTTCTTGAACACCTTCCATATATATAAAGCCCTTAAATTAATCATATTCCTAATTAATTAATCCTTCTAATTAATTAAAGTTCTAGTCCTAATTACGGCTCTAACAAATTATTTAATCAATTTTATAAGTGAAAATCCATATACTACATGCTTAATTTTAAAAATGCACTCAAAATATAAATTAATTGCATTTAAATAAAACAATTAAATAAATAGTTAAAATAAAACAAATTGAACCTTAAAACTGTTTTTTATTATATAGGGACTAAAATGGAACAATTATAAAAGCCAATGCCCTAATTACAAAGCCCTAGTGATCTAATTAGGAAGAATTCAAACCTAAGGGATACATTTATGGGGTACGGGGGACTAAATTGAGAGAACTACAAAGTTCTGAGCTCAATTCAAAGGGATTTAGGGTCCAAATTAAAAGAATGTAAAGCTTTAGGAAAATACCAAATGGTATCCATCAAAAATGCGCGGGTCAAGAGTCCGACCCGTTGAAAACGAGCGCGTCGTCCTTGACCCGTCTCCAAAATGACTTCGTGGGGTTTTGGATATAAAATCCCCTTTTTGCCCGGAAAAAATTCTTCTTTCCCTCATTTTTCAGATTTCCTCTTTCTCTCTTCACTCTCCCTCTCTCTAAAACGCTCTGAACCTAAACACATACAAACCCAGAAATCTCCTTTCTTTTGGATCAAAACCTATGAGTTTTGGATGAACATTCATTGAGTTCATCAAGAACTCAACGAAGTTCATCTTTCCCGGCCACCTTCCACCGTGGCCTCCGCCGCTCAATCCTCTACCGACGAACTCTAGAGACCACTTGTCGTTCGCCGGCCACCGAGATTGATCTCCGGTAATCGCCTCACTTTGGCCGGCCGCCCCAAGGCGATTTTCGGCCGCCATACCTCCGCCGTTGTCAAACCCTAAACCCCTAAAAAAATCTAATTTTTTACCTAAAACCCTAGATCTAGCCCAGATTCGACTGAATCCAACCTTCTTCCCTGGCCTAGGAGCTAACTACCCATCCCGACGCTCATTTTCAACTCCGTCCTCGGCTTACATCCACTCCGGCCACCACATAAAATTTTTGGCCACATTTATTTATTTCAGCTTTTATTATTTTCGCTTAACCTAACCATTTGTTTATGTTTTTTACAGGTGAAATGAAAAAGTTAAGGAAGGGAATACCTTCTGGTGACGTTTCCGGTGGTGTCTTCGGTGGAGTTGCACGATGGCTGGTGTTTTCTCCGACGTTGATCAACTCTTTCGTCATCTCTTCAGCAGCCCGGCGACCCTCCAGCTACCCAGTGTCTTTCGGTATTCCCAAGGTGAGCCTCTCTCTCTTATTAATATTTTAGTATTATTTAATAGTTTATTAACTACTAATCATTATTGGGATCTAACTTTTTCTCTCTCCATATTTATAGGTGGCAGAGGATGATGTCACCAAAACCATTATCCGTGTGATATCCTTCTGATACAATAGGGAGATGCCACGTGGCTCCTTTTAGGTGGGGAAAGTTGGCTTTTATCAGATTTGTGTTTCTTTGGTGGGTTATAACCGAAAATGGGCGGGAAATGATGTAACAAAACCAGATTGGGCTTGTATCTAATGTAATTTGGGCTTTCAATTTGTAATGGACATTTAGGCATGTAACTGAACATTTATTTGGGCTATGGACATTATTTATGGTTTATTTATTTATTTATTATTTTTATTATATTTATATACTAGCCTGGTCAAAATTTGGGTATATCAAGAAAAAATAAGTTTTTTTAGTTTTTAGGGTTTCAGACGATGGTGAACAGCGATAGGGAATCACTTCCTGGTGGCCGGCTAAGGGAAAAGGGTGATTGAAGGTTTCTAGCCGGTGACCAGCGAAGGACGAAAGTATGGTCGGAGCTTGATCGAAAAGATCAAAGTGGTTGAGACTATGGTGGTTGTTAGCCATGTTCTTCAAGAAAATGAAGAACACTAAGCTAAAGGCTTAGTTTTGATCCGATTTGAGTTGATTTTCTGGGTAGTGGGTGTTTGTAGAGAGAGATTATCGGGCTATATAGATTGAAATTTCAAAAAATAAAGGAAAAGAATAAGCTAAAAGCTTAGAACGACTTTATATAGCCATAGCAAAATGCACCGTTTTGGTGTAGGTCGGATCCTAGGATCCACACCCTATTTTTTAGATCCTTATTAATCTAGCCCTCAAGTTTCAGTGTATTTAATTTATTCCCTAATTTTGAATAAAATTAGATTTGAAGTTTTAATTTGTTGCAATTTAATCCTAATCTTCTTTAATTTCAAGTTTAAATTTAATTCAATTTGATCCTTTAAATTTAAATTCATGTTAGATATTTAATTAAAATTCAATTTAATTGTTATTACATATTTTGAAGCATGTAGCATTAACTAGTTTGACTCAAATACCTAGTTTCACTTAATAAAATGTTTTAGAGCCTTAGATTAAGGATGTTTAATTAGAGTTTCAATAATTTGAATAGGATTAGATAATTTTTGTAACCTAGATTAATAAATAGAGCCTTAGATAGGAATAGTTACTTTAATAAATACAAAATTAAATAGTAAGAGAATATTATCTATAATTTTGAAATTTAATAAGTAGGTATACTAAAGCAATTGGATATTATACGATATAAATTTTGAAATTAAATAAGATCCATAGATAAATAATCTATAATTAAATTATTGCCTTTTTAAGTTAGGACTTAAAATGAACCATTCAACAATTAAATACATGCATAAAAAACCTTTTAGAATGGAATATATTTATGGAATATAAAAGGCGATGCCTTGATCGTATAGGATGTTTCCAATATTATATTCGAAACGAAAATATATTTCATTATAAAAGGAATATTTTCATTTTAAGAATAAACAAAATTAATAATTAATGAACAAATTCATTTTGAATTATTATTCTAAAAATGCCAAAATACAACACGAAGTTAAAAGGTACCGATTTCGGACGTTTGTGGGGTGCTAATCCTTCCCCACACATAATCGACTTCTGAACTTCAAACTTTTAAAAATCTCTGGTTATTTTTATGGTGTCAGATCTACCAAAGTGATCAGTGGCGACTCCCATCTTTATAAAAAATTGAATTTAAAAGAAAACCCTTACTTACAAAAGTAAATCGTCTAAACTATTTTTATTTTCAAAAAATGGTTTCGACAATTAGCTTATGCAGAAAAAAAAAACTATAGTATATGCAGAGGTAGTTGCGTCTAAAATTTTATTAATATATATTAATATTAGTAAGGTTATATACATATTTTAAGCTCCAATTTAAAAAAAATTGAACTTTGTTTAATCTATTTTCTATTGTTAATTATATTTTATCTCCTAAGTTTGATTTCTGGCTCCTTCCCTAAGCTCATGTACTTTAGTTTAATTTTTATTTTATTTATGTATATTGTTTCAATTACTCTTGTGTACTATATTTTGTTCTCAATTATCTATGTACTATCTTTTTATTTTATTTCTTATCCAAACAATATTTTCTTTTAAAATTTCATTTGACAATAGGAAGATATGTCATGTGTCATAAAAAATCTCAAAAATGTGAAAACTAAATAAAAATTCATAAAAGTACAAAAATACTAAAAGTATAAAAAATTTAACACTATAGCAAAATAGGTTTTTAGCGGAACTTTTAGTTTCGATTTTTGAGTAAACGCAGCTAAATTTGTATATTTAGCGGTGTTTGTTGAATAAACGCCGCGATAGACTGATATATAGCAGCATTTTTGGGTAAACACCACTATAGACGCGTACTTTAGCGGTAAGAGCAATTGCCATCACCTTCAACCTTGTCCCAATCGACTTTCTGACTCCCTCCTACGCCGACGCCACCGGCATCACCAGACCTATTCCGAACCTTCCAAGACGAGGCTGCCCATGAACGCTATGCAAGGTTCAAAGATAGGCTTCTCATGCCAGAGCAAGGGTTTGAGCTCACACCTGAAACCCAAGCCGACTTTTATGATGAAACCCTTGCTATCATTGCCAAGCATGATTGAGAGGATTTCGTGAAGTAACCAGGTGACATCAACATCGCTTGGGTGAAGGAATTCTATACGCACTTGGTTGACTCAAAGGCCCAAACTATTTTCGTTCGAGAGGTGGCATGTTCAATTTTCTGCAAAGGCGATCAATGATCTTTTTAGGTTGGTGGCCAAAACTAATAAGCACACACCTTTCGCCGTCGCAGCATCTGATAAGACGTCGATGAGGTATTCTGAGACCTTTGTGTTCCTGGAACACATTGGATAAGAAATACGCCCAACTCTCGAGTGGTGAAGAGAGTACACTTAAAACCTGACCCGAAGCTTTCAATTCATTTTATGAATACGAGGCTGATGCCAACTGGCCACCATTCATCAATCTTTGGCAAAAGAATGTTGCTGCTGCATTCTATGATAACAGGCCGCCATATCAACACGGGATAGTTGATATACAAAGTAATAGTCGCAAGGGACATTGGTAAGAATGTTAGCCCATTGATTTTTCCGTTTTTAATAACTGTTCTTTTTCGTCGATCGTAGATGCATCAGAATGTTAATGAAGAGAAAATACAAGCAAAATGGGACTATGCTGACTCATGTTCCAGGATTACAGGGACTTATAGCCAATGCTGCAGCACCCGGGCTGAACAACACAACTGTAAAACCTATATTCAATTTTGATATAACAAATTGTTAAGGACCAAATTGTAAAAGAAAATAAATTTTTAAGTACTTAAAAGTCTCACATAATGACAAGGAAATTTTCTTTTAAGTCCAAACCTTAAACCCAAAGTTCTTCTAAGTGTTTTCAAGCCAAAATACACAAATACGCCCAGGCGTATCGATACACCCCTTGGCGTTTCGATACGGATTTTCGTCACTGGAATTTGGTTTTGCAAACCGTATCGATACGACCTAGACCGTTTCGATACGACCTTATCTGGGCAAGTATTTTAATCCAGACATTTCGATACGTCCTTTCCCGTTTTGATACGGCCTTCATCAGGCACATGTTTTAACTTAGGCGTTTCGATACGGCCTTGTCCGTTTCAATACGGCCTTCATCTAGGTTTAAGGATATGCTTAAGCGTACCGATATGGTCACTACCGTATCGATATGATGTATCGAGATCTTCAAGATCTTCACATTAAATTTTTCGACCGTTGCCTTATCAGTTATTAGAATCCTAAACTTTTAATTTTTAGTTACCCGTACTGATACGCCCCTAGGCGTACCGGTACCATTTTTCATCTTAGATTCCAGTGAGCAAAACTCGTATCGATATGGCTATTCTATTTCGATACACCCCCAATTTTACACTATGACTGTTTCAATACGCCCTCTTGTGTATCGATACGCTATTGCATAATGGCTATATTCTTCTTGTAACAGGTATCGATATGGCAAGTCGTGTATCGATACAGTTGGTTGGCAGACAACATTTATTGCAGGAAAGAAGCCTTCCAATGGCTATATTCAATACTCCAACCACCCAAACAGATAGAAATCAATAAGAGGGTATAAATACAAGTCTCCAATGCAACTACAACAACTATTGAACAACATTCAAGCATTCAGCAAAATACAACCCTTTGAGCTCTTAGAGTCAAATCCTTGTACCCAACTTGTGTATTTCATTGTAATATTTTCTTTCAAGTTTGGGGTTGAGTGTTCTTGTAAATTGGGTAAATATTTACCTTGTGAGGACTTTATCCATTTTCCATTTCCTTTCTTGTAAAAGAGTGAGTCTTGATCAAGCTTTGGGTAGAAAGTTTTGATCGATTGTAACGGTTGCCTCCTTAGCCTAGAAAAGGGGATGAATTTAATAGTGAATTGGTTAAAATCCTTAGTGGGAGCTAAGGTAGTGGATGTAGAGCTTGTTAGAAGCTTGAACCACTATAAATCCTTGTGTCTTAAATTTTTAATCTTCCAATTGCTTCCCTTCATTTTTAAATCGCCAATTAACCCTCTCTTGGCCTTTCGATGTCGAATGATCATCCCAACAACAACTCTGACAAACATGATTGCTGGGTACCTCCGACCGTACTTCGAATATGTCCATCAAAGGGACAATACCCCGGGTGCCCTCTTTAAAGAGTTGTTGCCCACATCGACTGTTGTGATCCCTCATTTCCCTGATCATCTACTTGTCGAACCACCTCTTGCACAAGACACAAGGAATGCTAAAGAGCAACCGCCCCCACAGCCACAAGAAAAAGATATCGCGACTCAACCCTCTACTTAGCCAGCTGCGACTCCAAAGAGAAGAGGAAAGAAAGAGCTGGTCACTCCCCGAGTTCACCGTCTGTGGGCGATACTCTATCTGATGATGTCGCATCCTCCACACCTACTAAGGTCACCAAGGTGAAAGTCATGGCTTAGGGCGAGGGCCCCATGTTCCCAAGACAATATACACAAGCTAGCCCTATTCACCTTCTAAGTGATAAAGATATTGATTAGACTGTCGCATCTGAACGACCTGCTACTCCAACGTCTCCACCATAAGCTCCTACTCCACTATCCATGATGCCTAAGACTCGTACCAAAGTCACTATCGGTCGAGTCAAGTAAAACCGTCCTACTAAGGTTGAGGACATGCTGTGGAGATGCCCACAACTTCTGAATCTAAAGACTCCTCTGACTCAGCCCTTCCTCAATCTCCATTGGATGCCCTAGCATCCCCTAGGCCGATCGCTACCGAAAAACCACCTACCGCACCTTGCTCCATTACACGCTTTAAGAGTACGACGAGGATGACCGTACCTTCTCACTCCTAATAAACTCCAAGTTAGTTTTCTTCATTTCATTTCATTTAGATGCACTGAGGACAATGTTTCCATCAAGTTTGGGGGAGGTCTTGTTTATTTAGATGCATTTTTTTGCTATGGTATTGATTTTCTAAGATTGATGATTATATCTCTAGGTTTAAATCTTTGCAATATTATTGAAGCTCTTAAGAATTGAACCTAGGATTGAAACTGTTGTAGCATTACTTGAACACGTTGCATGCTTTCAATATTTAGAGGCCTTAAAAAAATTTAGGTTAGCGATTGAAACTGTTGTAGCATTACTTGAACACGTTGCATGCTTTCAATATTTAGAGGCCTTAAAAAAATTTAGGTTAGCCTATCTGATGCCGTGACATAATTTGATGAAAAATGAACTGAAATGCTCAATGTTAGCATAAAGGCTTAAATTAATAAACTCCCATAAAAAAGATAAATGTCGAAGGCATAGCTATTGAGGGACACTTCGACTTGCTTTGCTAGCTTAGTACACAAGGTGAGTTGTGTTAGCTTCATTTAACTTTCCCAAGTATGAACGATAACATTAGCATATGAGTGAATGAAAACCTTCACGGGATGACTCTGCTCGAAAGGCTCAGGGATGAGGTGTTTGCTCCGCTTCATTTTTAGGCCTAGAATGGTAATTGTGATAAGTTGAAGCCCCAATGAAACAACTCAATAAATAAAAATCTTAAGGGAGTAAAATAAGTGCTAAGAAGTGTAGCGACTAATTTTAAAAAATTATAAATGTTCCCTCATTTTTTGAAAATATTTAATAGGGAAATTAGAAAAAACTCGTATTTTAAAGTAAACAAAGGAGTCTCCACCAGTCACTTGGATTAGGTAGACCAGACACCAAAAAATAAAACCAGAAATTACCGAGCTCGGGAGTCAATTACAAGTGGGGAAGGGTTCGCACCCCCACCACGCCCAAAATATGGTACCTAAGGGTTCATATCGTGTTTACTAAGAGAAATTAAAAATTCAATTTAATTTAAAATAATATCCCTAAAATGTATGCATGCATGATAACATAAATAATATTGCCTCGGTATTCACGGTACCAAAGGAGATAACACCCGAAGACCGGGATGACACTCCCACTAGAATACTGGATCAATGAGGCCTAAAACTATATGCGACAAATATATGTATGAACAATTAATATGCATAAATAATTTAAGAAAGCTAACATAAATGGATAATATAAATAAATAACAATTAAATATGTATATATACATATATATATATATAAAGATATAGTAATATCTATACATACATCAATCGGTGTATATATAATAAAGATATAGATGATATACTATATAAGTATCATATACATAACATATATAACAATAGACATAATATATATATATATAAGCAAAGATACATAAAAATAAATTAATAAACAAAAAAATGACATGCATCGAATCAAGTAAATAAACGCTTGAACATAAATACACAAGATAAATGATTAAAATTAAATAAATATAAAAAACTGTACTGGGATTTAAATATGAAAGACATGGGTAAAACAACAAAACAAGAACAACAAGGGCTAACAAGGGAATTACACCACTGGATTGGACCAAATTGAAATGAAATTATAAGTTCAAAGGACCAAAATGGGGGTTAAACCATTCAGATTTTTTATTATAAGAAGAAAAGTGATGAAAATGAAAAATAGTTCAAAATTCTCGAGACTGAGGGCGTGATTTTAGAAGGCGGAATGGCTTGGGGCATAAATATTAAGGGGAGTAGGTCCTTATGTGGGTATTATCCTACTTTTAAAATTTTAAAACACTATAAATATATGGCCTGGGTTAAAAATCACCTTTCCTATTTTTTTTTGAAACCATTTCCAGAAATCCATTTCCTTTGAATATTCATCGAAACTGGGATGAATATCTGGGTTTAAACCCAGAAACCACCGTGGCTTGGTCGTGCTGGCCGACATGAGCTATCATCGGCCGCCGTTCGCCAGCATTGGGCCTCCAAAAACCTCCCAAAAAATCCTTTTTTCCCTTTTTAAAAACAAACCTACCCTCAATTTTCAAAAGTAAAGCCCTATTTCCCTTTTATTTTAAAAACCCTAGAGTATTTCGAGGAAATAAAAAGGGTGAAACATATGTTGTTTAACGGCGCACCACCCTCGGCCATCGGTGGCAACAGAGACCCAAACAGGAGAAAGCTATAACCTTCATGTCCTCTTAAACTTATTTATTTTATTTTTGTTTATGAAATGCAAACAGAACTAAAAAAGAAAGATGAATACCTTTCTGGAAATCTTTTTTTTATTGATCTGGAAAAAACTGAGTAGAATGGGTCATTTTACATCATTTATATCTGATTTCAGGTTTATATCCATAAGCAAAAATAAATGACTATGCTATTGATGATTGTTGGTTGATGTCCTTATCTTTTTTTATTATTTTCTTTTGCATGGTGGTTGGAGAGCCGGTAAGAGGATGACGTGATTTTTTACGATGAGGGGAACTGTTGATATGGACACGTAGAGGCAATCGACAAGAGAATGGTGGAGTGTCTATCACGGTTGATCTAATTTGGGATATTGGATTAGCTTTGATCTAAAGGCAATGATTTCTTCTAGAGATGGATGGTCCAGATGGCTTTTGGAAGACGATGTGGCAGCATCGGATGATGGCACGTGGTGCATGGATGATGAAGAGCCTTGGGCGTGCACCATATGTGTGCGTGGGAAGCTGGATGGACGAGCGTGGGCTTCACGTGGTAGCTGAAGGGTCTCTGTGTTTTAATCATGATTGTTGGATCAAATCTGATCCAATGGCTCTGATGTGGCCGCGCAAAAGGAAGAAGGGATTAATGTTGGATATCATATTAGGGTTTTTAGATTGGGCCTAACAAGCCATTTAATATTATATGGACTTGGACATATTTGATAAATGGGTTTTGTTGTTGTTATTATTATTATTTCATATCTGTTTTCTGCTTATCACAACCCATGATAATAATTATATTAACAATATTAGATAAAGATAATAATAGTAATAAACCCGGGTCAACGGACCCAGATAAAATTAGTGTTTATAGGTGCCCATCTTTGCTCATTCTTGTGAAATGAAATAGAGCAAAGATTATAAGCACCAATTTTATCCTACTTCCCTATTTAGAGATGCAGATCCACAAGTCATTCATCTATAGAACTAGTCCACTCTTCCTCATCTGAAGCCTTGGAGCTGTAAGTTCTTCTTATATAGAACCTTTAGCTTGTCCTTGACGATATCTTTAGGCGGCTAGTTCTTCCTATCTATAAATTTTTCACCTTCAAGTCTTGGAGCTACAGGTTCCTCATGTATAGAACCTATCATTTTCTCACTGGCAGATTCTTCGAGCTATGAGTTCTTCCTGTATAGAACTTTTTGCCTTGAAATCTTCAAGCTACGAGTCCTGTCCATATAGATCTCTTCACTTTGAAGTCTTGGAGTTACGGGTTCTTACTATATAGAACCTTTTACCTTAAAGTCTTGGAGCTATAAGTTCTTCCTATATAGAACTTTTCGCTCTGAAATGGCACCCTGTTTTCTTATGTCACGAGTACCAGAAAACTTTTTCCTTGCTTCCAATAAGGCTGAAGCTTGAAAAATATTGAAAAATGCCCCAATTTCTTGACGTTTTGGCATAGAAAGATGTTCATTACTCTAAAAGCTGAAGGACAGAAGATATTTGAAGATCATAGTTGGATGAATTTGAAGACTTTTGATTCTTGCTGAGATCTACTTCTCCAATTGTGAAGTGAAAGATCTAATCTTTTGCTAATTCTTTAGTATCTGTCAAGAAAATAGACAAGATGTTTTGATGGTATGAGCTAGCATGCTCCTAACTTAGGGATGTCTAACTACATATGATGTATGGATAGCAACATCTCCGGATTGCCTAGAAGTTTTAACTTTTCTAGTCGATCAATCTTGGCTTTCTACTTGCTTCCTCACTCTTTTGGTTGTTTTTAATATCAGTACCCCATCTCACATTTTGGTTCAACCATTTTAGCCCTTTTCATTTTGAGCTTTCGAAACTTTGCTCTAAAGCCCCCTTTCAGGTTTTCACTTTAGATTTACTTATCTCAAAGCGCCCTTTCGGGTTTTCACTTTGGTTTCTTTTTTCTTTTTTTTTCTTTTTTCGTTTTCTTGTTTCATTTTTAGGCGCCCTTTCAGGTTTTCACATTGAAATCTTTGTATCTTTGCCATCCTTTTGCTTTTCTCTGACAAGCTTGAGTTCTGATGACACTCGTCGTCTTGGTTAGGTGCACTCTCAAAACTTGGCGCATGAGGTCTTTTCTTTGATTAAACCTTGACATACCTCTTTCGACAGGACGCTTGAATGTTGAGGTCAAATCTATCATTGGTTCACCTGCATTTTAAAGGCTAGAATACAATAATACCAAGAAATATTTTGCTTATCATGCATCTATATTAACCTACTTGCAGGATGCTTATAGAAACGATAAGAGAAGGCACAAAATAGTATTTCATTAAGATCGATAAATTTTGGTATAATTTAAAAAGTCATGGCAAACATGAGAAAAAAAGAAAATAAAACATGATACAATGTCCTAGACATCCACTGCATGAATGATGTGTGAGCCCATCGATCGAGGTAGAATCTTTTCTTGAAGCTCTTAACTAAGATATATAAATTTTGGAAATGGTTTTTTTACCGAATGCCTAACTTTAGAATTCATTTGAACCGCCCTTTACAAATTTTCAACTCATATCCTCCATTGGTTTCAAGACGCCCTTTTTGGGTTTTCATCTTGAACCCTTTTTCTTTTTTTTCTTTTTTCTTTTTTCTTTTTTCTTTTTCTCTTTTTCATTTTCTTTTTTCTTTTTTATTGTCTTTTTTCTTCAAGCATAATATATTTATCGAGTCTGAGTTCACTGATTGTTTAACTCATCCTCGTCATTTTTGTTAAGAGAAACGCCCCTCTGAAAAAGGCCTTCTTGACGACATAACCCTTCCCAATTAGGCATCTATTTCCCACAAAAATATCTTTGAGTTGGAAGATCTTTTTAAGCACTGGATACCCCTCTTGGAATTCCCTTGGGCGAACTTTCTTGTCATAAGCCCGCATCTTTCTCTTCTGATACATCTGACTGTGGCAGATAGCTTTCAACCTCTTTTCCTCAATGAGATTTAACTGATCGAACCTAGCTTGTACCCATTCAGCTTCCTCCAAATTTACTTCTTTCAAAACTCGAAGTGATGGGATCTCTACTTCAATAGGTGGTCATGCCTTTATGCCACAGACCAAAGAGTATGGCATTGCCACTGTCGATGTACGCACAGATGTCCATTAGGCAAATAAAACAAATGGTAGTTTCTTATGCCAATCCTTAAAGGTGTCTGTTGTTTTCGATATGATCTTCTTGGTATTCTTATTTGCTGCTTCCACTGCCCCATTCATCTTAGGTCGGTAGGTGATGGAATTATGGTGCCTTATTTTGAATTGGTCACACACTTCATTCATCATTTTACTGTTCAAATTAGAAGTATGGTTGGTGATGATCCTTTTTGGCAATCCATATTGGCAAATGATCTCTTTCTTTAAGAAATTGCAAACTGTCGCCCTTGTGATACTGGCATAGGAGGCTGCTTCTACCAATTTAATGAAGTAGTCGATGACAACTAAAATAAAATGATGCCCATTGAAAGCCTTCGGATGAATCTGTCCGATAACATCTATGCCCCATACTGCGAAAAGCTATGGTGAATTCATGGTGTGCAAAGGTAGCGACTGAGAATGGATATTGTCAGCATATATCTGGCACTTGTAGCTTTTTTGGCGTAGTCAATACAATCCCCCTCCATCGTTGACCAAAAGTAATCATATCTCTTAATTTTTTGAGCCATTGGCATATGTCTCGCACAACCCATCATGCACTTCTAAAAGAACAATTTTAGCTTCTCGGGCATCAACACACCTCAACAGTACTTGGTCTCTACCCCTTTTCTACAAGATCTCACCATCCAGGACATAACCAACTGCCATTCTTCTAATAGTCCTATTATCATTCTCGTTTTCTTCTTTAGGGTAGCTTAGAACTTGATTTACTTCAAGATATCATGGTAACATGGGTTGCCATCCATTTACTCTTCCAAGCTACAATAGTGAGCCGACATTTCTAAGATTTGCATTTGAACCAGTTTTACTTCCGCTTTTATACCTGCCTTTAACAAGCATCTGCCATCTAATTGTCTTCGCTTGGAAGGTATGTAAAACCAACATTCTCGAATTCTTTTATCAACTCTTGGATCAAATCACAATACTTAACTAGCTTTGGGTCTCTTGTTTCCCATTCTCCTTGGAGCTGATAGATTACCAAGGACGAATCTCTGAAGGCTCAAAGCACCTTGATCTTTCTTTTAATGGTCGCATACAATCCCATGACACAGGCCTCATACTCGGCTATATTGTTTGTACAAAAGAATTCTAATCTACTCGTGAAAGGGTAGTATACATTGTCTAGAGAAATTAACATTGTCCCTATTCTATTACCTAGGGAATTGGATGCTCTATCGAAATAAAGCTTCCATGACTTATCTTCCGAAGAAATCTCTTCTTCAACAGTGATGCACATCAGGTCTTTATTTGGGAAATTAAAGTTTAGGGATTCATAATCGTCTGAAGCACGACTTGCTAAGAAATCTACTATAACGCTCCCTTTTATTATTTTCTGGCTCACATATAAGATGTCAAACTTGGACAAGAGCATTTACCAACAGGCCATCTTCCTGGTTAGTGTTGGTGATTCCATCAAGAATTTCAATGGGTCTAACTTAGATATCAACCAAGTGGTGTGATACAACATGTATTGCCTGAGCCTTTTGGTGGCCCAAACTAGAGCTCAACACAATTTCTGAAATGGCAGATACCGTGTCTCGCAATCGGTGAACTTCTTGCTCAAATAATAAATGGCTCTTTCTTTATTTCTTTCTTTCTTTCAGGACTTATCATGCTACCCCAGCACATAACCCATCAAATTCTTGTAGACTGTTAGGTACATGACCAATGGCCTATCCGAAACTGATGCCACTAGAATCTGAGCATTGATTCGATACTTCTTTATCTTTTCCAAAGTTTCTTGACACTCTTTATCCCATACTCCTGGGTTGTCTTTCTGAAGTAACCTAAAAACATCATCACATTTGTAGGTTAACTGAGAAATGAACCAAGATATATAATTCAGTCTTTCCAAGAAACCTCGAACTTCTTTTTGTGTTTGAGGTGGCAAAAGATTTTGAATAGCTTTCACTTTCTCAAGATCAATCTCAATTCTTTTTGGCTAACCACAAAACCCAGAAACTTTTCAAACATCACTGTGAATGTACACTTAGCCGGGTTAAGCTTTAGCTGATATTTTCTCAATCATTGAAACGGCTTTCTCAGGCTCTGAATGTGCTCTTCCTTTGTTTGAGATTTAGCAAACATATCATCCACGTATACCTCAATCTCTTTGTGCATCATATCGTGGAAGAGAGTCACCATGGCTATTTGATAAGTTGCCCCAACATTTTTAAGTTTGAAGGGCACCACTTTGTAATAGAACGTGCCCCAATGGTCACAAATGTAGTCTTTTCCATATCTTCTGGGTGCATCTTTATTTGATTGTATCCCGAAAAGCCATCCATGAAAGAGAACCATGAATGCCTCGCCGTATTTCCAACCAGAGTGTCAATATGTGGTAAAGGAAAATTATCCTTTGGGCTTGCTCTATTGAGATCTCTATAATCTACACACATGCGAACCTTTCTATCTTTCTTTGGTAATAGGACTATATTTTTTTATCCATTCTAGGTATTTGGTGACTTTTAGAAAATTGGCATCAAATTGCTTCCTTACTTATTCTTTGATTTTCAACAGCATATCGGTCTTTATTCTCCTAAGCTTTTGCTGAACTGGCTTTCACTCGGGCCTCATTGGTGACTTATGCACCATGATGTCTGTATTCAACCCTGACATATCTTGATAAGTCCAAGCAAATACGTCTTTGAACTCTTGAATTAGAGCTATCAAGTCGTGTCCGGTCTTCGAGGAGAAGGTGGTGCTAATCTTTACTTCCCTTTTCTCTTCATCAGTTCCCAAATTAAGTATCTCCCTTTCTTCTTGGAGGTAGGAATTATTTTTCCTCACTTGATATCAACCTTAGCAGTTCATCTGTGACCTCACATTCTATCTCTTCTTCTCCCTCACCAATTTTTTCCAGACACAAGGGTTGCTCAAAGTCTATCCCGAGATTAGATTCAGAATTATTCATACAGTTAATACTCGCATGAAATGAATAGGAAAATGAATAGTAAATAAATAATAAATGTATGAAATGTTTTCCATTTGAGAAAACGTAGAAAGCATCATTTTCATTGCATTTGCAAACAAGTATATTAACATATAAGCCCTTTACAAAAAGAGCCCTAATGCTCGCGTGCAAAAGAAAAAAGGGTTGATTCAGAGCATTACTCTGATTCCGACCTAAAAACTACAAGTAGGTCAACACTGCTCTAATTATTGAGCGTCTCCCTAGAAGGCAGGGGCAGATTCCAGCCAAAAACTTACTGTCATTTCCATCTTCAGATATCATGTTAACGAGCGTACCTTCAAGTGATTCACCAAACATCTCCAAATTGTTAAGCTTGTCATTCTCTTGGTTTGCTTTATGTACTTTTTGTTCGGTATTGATGATCTTGCTGAACACAAAGATATCTATTAGATGAGGAAAAGTTATTGGCTTACATGGGATATCTTTTCCCTTGAATTTGTCTCTGTATTCTTCTCTTCTTTACATCATATTAGGCTTATGACCAACCCTGAATCGGTCTTTCTTGAGGATAACTATTCTTGCACATAGGCTTTCTTGCAAGTTCTTCCCTAAACCTTTTTTAGTTTTGGCTCCTTGTCTTAGGGTTTCCCAAACAGACATCTTAGTACAATCAGATAACTCGGGGCATGGTATCTTACTTCCTTTTGTGACAAATATCACATTTACAAATTCTAGAGCCTGAAAAGAACACTTCATGGCGTCTTCATCAACTTGAATGTAGGGAGCATCGAATGTCACTAAAGCAATGATGTCTTGTTCTACTCTATCACTACAAATTCAATGGTGTACTCTGTAGGTCCAATCAACAGGGTTATCTCAATCTTCCCCGCCACTTCTCTTTGAGTTCCTTCGAATACTCTCGCAGAATTCTGACATTGTTTCATGAGGGAACTGTCTATAGGTAAACTTTGTAGAGTTACCATCGGTAATACATTTAGTGCATACCTATTGTCAATGAGTACCCTAGGTAAGACTTACCCTTTGCAATAGGCGTTGATGTTCAAAGCCTTGGTGGATCCCATACCCCCTTCTGGAATCTCGTCATCACTGAACGTGATATAATTATCCACAAAAATATGACCCACTATTCGTTCTAACTTGGCCATAGAAATGTCATATGGAACAAATGTTTGATTCAACACTTTCAACAATGCATCATGATGCTTTTTCGAGCTCAATAGCAACTAAATTACTGTAATCCTCGCTTGTTGTTTATGAAGTTTCTCAACGACACTATATTCATTATGCCTTAAAAACCTCAAGAATTCTTGCACTTGTGCTTCAGTCACTGGATCATTAATTTTTAGAGGGGGCTCCTCACCAAACATCTTTTCAGGCTCAATCATCATATCCTTGTCTTTGTCCTTTACCACTTCTGTTATCTTCGAGGTTTTTGGAGAATAACACCTACTGCTTCTAATGAAGTATCCCACTTCATTTACAGCTTTAGTTTTTGATTCTGCCAATTCTTTCTCTTGCCCAGGTTTTGCCTTTTTAGGCGACTTCTTATGCTTTTATGTTTCTAAACTTTTTGGGATAGAAACACTACGGTATAATTCTAAGGAACTTTTTGCGTGTCCTTGAATAAAAAAGAGCTAGAGTTGAGATGATAAGCTTAGGAGGCACCTTCGAACTTTCCCCTTAGGATGAACTATCTTTTTTCAGCTTGGATGAGACGACGAACGACCTATCCACCCCGTATTTGACATTGGGGTTGTTTGACGAGGACACATCTAAATTTTTTCTTTAACTTTCTCAAAAAACTCAATTTCTTTGTTTTCCACCATTCTCTAGACCAACTGTTTAAACTCTTTACAATGTTAAATCTTGAGCCTTTTTTCTTGGTGGAACTCACAATAGGGCCCATATCCTTCTTGTACTATCTCTACACCCCGCTCTATTAGACGCACCATACACAACTACTGAAACACCCATCTAAAAAGGGATCTGACTTCAGACACCTTTCTTTTAGCCCTTCTATTACCTTCATCTTCAATGGCGTTCATGATACGGCTTCCATGGTTTGGTAACGCGTTAGCAGCCATATTTGGTTCATCGAACTTCAAAACCCTGGTATTTATTAAGTTTTGGACAAACTTCTTAAATGCAAGGTAGTTCTTAATCAAGTGACCTGTGACACCGGCGTGATTGTCACAATGTGTATTGCCATCATACCATGAAGGGAAATGAGGTTTAAATGGAGTAACATGATATGGTCAGACCAAGTCAGCCTTGTACAATTGGGAGTACAACTCAACATATGACATCGGTAAAGGAGTGAAAGACATCTTTTCTCTTTCTTTCTTAGGAGCTCCATCTTTTTTATTTGAGCTTTGCTCATTCCCAGTCAAAGCCTTTGGTTTTGAAATAGTGATATATGCCGGGTCATTATAGGTGCTTATGTTGTCTACCTCATTGTCTTTCTTCTTGTAATGTTTCTGGGAGTTCTCTCCATTATCGATCCTCCCACTCTTTATTGCCACTTCAATTGATTCCCCTGCCCTCACCAAATTGGCGAAAGCCTGAGTGGTATTATTTATCAAGCAATCAAATAATATACCTCTCAAAGTTTTTATGAACATAGGTGTAATCTCATGTTCGGGAATTGGTGGTTGAATTTGGGCAGCCACATTGTGCCATCTCTGAGCATACTGACGTAGACTTTCATTCTATCTCTGTTCTATTCCTTCCAACTTCATCCGATTTGGGGTTATGTCAGACACATGCTTGTATTGTTCAACAAAAGCTCTCGAGAGGTCCTTCCATGACTTGATGCTAGCTCGATTAAGCTGAGTATACCATCGAATTACTAATCCGGTTAAACTATCCTAGAAGCAATGAATCAGTAACTTCTCATCTTTAATGAAAGACGTCATCTTTTGGCAGTACATAGTTATATGAGCGGAAGGGCAAGTAGTTCTGTCATATTTATTAAAGTCTGGCGCTTTGAATTTTGGTAGGAGAACTAGATTTGCCACGACACTCAGGTCACTAGCATCATTCCTTTATTCATCTGCCCCTTGCATGGCTTTAATCTTTTCTTCAAAGAAACGAAACCTTTCTTCATATTTTTTCTCCACCTCAGCTCTGACTTTTTCTATCATGTTCAGGTCTAGTACTTCATCCTGGTGGCTTGCCTCCAAATCGATGGGTTGACCTGCAGATGCCCCTACTTGGTGGCTAGCAGATACCCCAGCGGTGTTGATGTACATTCTTCTCTTGGAAATTGGTGTTTCTGGTTGAAACCTAACGTGAGATGCAGTCCTTTTTGGCTCTTCAACGGTACCATCTGAAACATTCTCTTTTTCCTCTCTCTTTTCGAACAATAAAGTCATATAAGCCATAATTGCAGCATGTGACTATGCAATCTTATCATTGATGCTTTGTTCAGCTTGATTGAAACGAATCTCAAGGTCCTTCTGGCCTTATTCTAAGTTAGCCACTCTATCCTCCATTATTTTTACTTGCAAACCAGTACCGTATCGGTGCAGAATAATTGTAGTTTGAAGTTAAACGCTTTTCCATGATATCTCTACAATTAATTATGTTACTTTAATAATGTATGCAAAGTATAATGTATAATAAAAAATGATTAAATAATATGCCAGAATGAATACAATGAAGGTGTTGATTCTTAAATAGTTCTTAGAAAGACTTTCATTAGAAGAAGAGGTCTGATTACAAAAAGCCAAAATAATGAGTTATAGATATCTGTTAGCTTATATCCCTAAGACCTTGACTTCCTGAAGTAGGGCGTGCACTCAGGATCCCAACGTTGTTTCTGGACTAACACGTGCATGTAGTTCACTCGATTTCCTTGCCAAGCCTTGGATATGTTGGGCCACTCTTTGCACTTGTACCATAATATCCATCATGGCTCTATGTTTGTCTCGGATCAACTAACTGGCTTGCTAGAGTCCATAAACTATTCAGAGATCATTCGAAAGAGGCGAGTCTCTCTCTACAGTCTCAAAGAGCGACTTTCAATTCGGTTACCCATGTCTTTAACAACACATTCTCATCTCGAGTAAGATTTAGAGCAACAACATTGTCTTGGTTGTGGTATTCCTATAGAAGTCCCTCCAACTGCATCATTTGGGCTTTTAGTTCCTTATTCTGAGCTTTTAATCCTTGGTTTCAAGCTTGATATGTAGATAATTGTTTAGCAATTACTTTTATTTCTTCCATCTTCTATTCAACTAGACTCTAACTGGCTTGATGAGTTATCCCCAATTACGCTAGCTGAGCCATCAAGTCTTGATTCTGAACCCGATCTTGATTCTGAACCTGGTTAGGAGTTAACTCTCAAGCAATAACTTCTAATTCTTTAGTCTTTTTTTCAACCTACTTCTGGCTAGCTTCGTACTTTCGAGCATAGCTATCAGTCGTCTTCCTTACTTTTATGAGTTTAACATCCAATTCTCTGGCAGTGGTACCCAAGCTATTCCTCTGCAGATTTTGCTTTAATTCTACCAAGTCTTTTCTTAGGTCTTCATGGTCGCGTTCAAGTATCTTCTTCTAGTTTAGGACATCTTTCTCTTGAAGCTTTAATTCCACCCAGTCTTTTCTTAGGTCTTCAAGTATCTTCTTCGAGGTCAGAGACACATTTTTTCAAAACACGTACCTTTTAGCTTTCTCTATATCTGAGGGAGCATTCCTCACATGTTCTTCCATGGGTCAAACATTTTCTCGATTCGCTGGAGGAATGGTATCATTAACCTGACTAAGTCTCCACTGCTTGTAACCCAGAGTGAATGGCTAATCATCTTTATAAACCTCGACCATGTGCTTTATAACCATTACCTTCGTGTTCGAAACCAGATGTATCCAAACCGTGAGTGGCAGAAATGAATTGGATCGAACCATTCTTACGTGACACAAGCAAAGGACAATGTCCAAATCCACCCTAAATCCTAGTTAAAGGAACTCAATCGTACTCTCTATAACGGTAGAGAAATTCACTTAGAATCAACCTTTTACCTGACAGTGTCATCACAGAGGTCTCTAAAACTGGCTATCCACTAGTCCTCAGTCATTATTTCAGCTTGGTATTCTTCCAAAAAGCCTTTATAGGAGAAAAAGATGGTAAGACACATCCGATGGGAGAACTTCAAGTTCTAAAAGTGACTCTGGATCCAAATCTCCAATAGTGGAACGCAAACTAAGAATCTAGGGGTATTCATTCGGTTAATTCGGTCGGTGGCCGAACCGAATTAACCATAACCGAATTAACCGAAATTTTTAGAACTTTAACCGTTAACCGAACCGAATTAGGCTTAACCGATTTAACCAAACCAAAATTATTTCGTTTAATTTTGTCGATTTTCGAATTAATCAAAAATTGTTATAAAATTTTGGGTAAATTACACAACTAGTCACTAAATTATGGCCAAATGACCTTTTTAGTCACTGAACTTTCATTTTATACTAATTTGATAAAAGTTTAATGAACATTTTATAATATATCAAAAAATTTAATGATCATTTTATAATTTTTAAAAGTTCAATAACCAAAAATAAATATATGTAATATAAATAATATTTAATATATAATAATTGAGGTTAATTCGGTTAATTAACCGAATTTGAACCGAATTAATCGATAACTGAATTTTCAAAAAAAATAACCGTTAACCGAACCTACCTAAAATTAACCGAAAAAAAATTTGGTTTGATCAGTTAATTCGGTTAAAACCGAATAATGCACACCCCTATAAGAATCTACCTCCCCCCATTTTCCTGCATTTTTTCAGTAATGTAAAAGTTTTTGCTAGGATGACTAGTGCCAGGTTAACCCATTTTTTGTGATTTTCAAATAAATCAGCTGTAGCATAATCTATGCGTCTCAAGACTTTGGGGAAGATAAGCAACCCATAGATGCAGAAAGCAACCAAGTGTCTTTTCTTTGGCGGTCAGGATGCAGATGGATCAAGTCTTTAATGTACGCTTATGTTATGCAATCAGTTTTCTCTTTTTTCAGGATCTTACCTTGAAACCATTCTTTGCTCATCCCCGTTATATCAGTTAAATTCTCTAAAAAAGATGGCAGATCTCCCTTTTCAACATCGATCAAGGTTCTCCCTGTTGCTAGAAATGGTCTCCCGAGAATGATGGGTGCATGCTCATCTGCTTCACAATCCAAGACAATAAAGTCAGCGGGAAAAATAAATTTATCAACTTTTACCAGTATGTCCTCGATTTTTCCCTCTGGATGCACATAGGATCTGTCAGCTAGCTGTAGCATAACTGTTGTAGGTCTTGCCTTCCTGATTCCTAGTTTCTGGAAAACCGATTTAGGCATCAAATTTATGCTAGCCCCAAGGTCGCATAGTGCTTTCTCGACATAGTGGTTTCCAATGGAACAGGGTATTGTGAAACTTTCGGGATCCTTCAACTTGGGTGGCATACGATTGTGCAACATTGCCATGCATCCCTCTATTGCGGCAACTTCAAACTCTCCTAGCCTTGTTCTCTTGGACACAATGTCTTTAAGAAACTTGGCATAGTTTGGCATTTGTTCAATTGCTTCCACCAATGGCAAGTTGATGTGGACTTGCTTTAGGATATCAAGAAACTTCTTCAATTGGTATTCTTGCTTTTGTCGCTTCAACCTTTGTGGGAATGGTGGTGGAAGTCAGATATCTTCGATCCTTTCATTGGTTTGAAACCTGATTGACGGCATTGCCGGGACAACTGGAGTTGCCGAGGCATTATCAACTGGGTTGCCGAGGCATGCTTATCGCAAGTTACCGAGACATCTTTATCATCGGTTGCCGAGGCATGCTTATTGTCGGTTGCCGTGGCAATTTCTGGTTCAGCATCTGAGGCTTTGCCGCTAGGTTCATCTTGATCTTTTTGTGGAGTTTTGTTTGATGAGCGGTTTTGAGCCTCTCTAAGTTGTTGGCCACTTCTAGTGGTGATCGCCTTACATTGCTCATGGCCAGTTCCTCTTGCGACTTCAGTATCGCTAGGTAAACCTCCTTGCGGTCTAGTATTCAGATTTTGAGCTAACTGTCCGACTTGATTTTCCAATGATTTGATTGCCGCCTCTTGGTTTTGCAATCTCATCTCGGTCCTGTTAATAAAGCATCAGTTCTTTTTATGAAGTTATTATTCTCAGCCATATAAGATTCAGTTTTCATCATAAAAGTATTTAGAGAATTTTCCAAAGAACTAGATGTTGTCGGTTGTTGCTGCGGCAACTGTTGCCATGGCATATTCTGCTGGAAGCCCGATGCTTGTGCATTCTGATTGTTCTGTTTTAGAGTATTGTTGGGATTACTCCATGAAAAATTTGGGTGCTTCTTCCAAGCTGGATTGTATGTATTGGACATCACATTGTTGTTCCGATTGTAATTCCCCACATAGAAGCTGGATTTCAGATTCTGCATACATTCAGAAGAATTATGGTTATCACCACATAACTCACAAAAAGAATCCATTACCTTGAATTCATGTGTGTTGTTTGGTTTTTGCATGTTCTGGACCATCTTGGTTAAAGTGGCCAATTGTGCCGAAATTGAATCTAATGATCCTAGTTCATGTATTGTGGCTTGGCGTCTAACTCCTCCTCTTCTAGTAGATGGGAATTGATAATCATTCTTGGCCAGCCTGTTTAAAATTTGCATTGCTTCCTCCGGCGGCTTATCTAGGAGTATGCCGTTTGCCGAGGCATCTAGCATCATCCTTGTTGGTGTATTCACGGCGTTGTAAAACATTGTTACTTGAGTCCACACCGGGAATCCGTGTAGAGGGCATTTGTGTAGAAGTTCTCTATATCACTCCCAAGCCTCGTACATGGATTCATCATCTGCCTGCCGAAAATAAGTAATGTCGTTACGAAGCTTATCAGTCAAATTTGTAGGATTAAATCGAGCAAGAAAATCACGACAAAGATCGGTCCAAGATACTATTGATCCGGCAGGAATGCTATTCAACCATGCTTTCGCCCTATCCCTCAGTGAATAGGGGAATAATCTTAATCGTAAGACATCGGAGGTGACTCCTTGTATTTTGAACGAGTTGCAAATCTCGAGGAAAGATTTAAGATGTTGCCGTGCATCTTCAGTTGCTGAGCCGCCAAATTGACCAATTGTGTTGATCATATTAAACATTACCGGTTTCAACTCAAAGTGGTCGGCTTCAATTTCAGGTGCGACAACTCCTGGGTTAAGTCCATCAAGATCTTCTTCAAGATAGTCTCGAATAGTTCTATTTCGTGCAAGAATCACCCCTCCTCCTGCTCGAACATCTTGATTCATATCGCCGTCTTGATTAGCCATTGCTACTTTTATCCTTAGTCTAAGTCTTTGTAAGGTTCGTTCGATTTCTGGATCAAAGGGATATTCTGGTGTAGTCGGTCTCGCCCTGGTCATATACCAATGCAAAACCAAAGTTTGTTAGCCCTTTGAATCTAAATAAGAAAAGTAAAAAGAAAGTTCAAGAAAATAAAAACAAAGTCGCTATTGCCAATCCCCGGCAACGAAACCAAAAACTTGTTGTGCGTAATAAGTGCTACGCAATTGAGCAAGTATACACGTTGCAAGTTATAGTATAAAAGATATCGTCTCCACAGGGATTGGAGCCACTTCAAGAATCTAGTCTCTTGCACTGTAAAAAGTAAAAACACAAATAGAAGATTATAGGAGTTTATCTAATAACTAAACTAGAAGGCAATAAAGTAAAAGAATAAATGAGATCAAATGAGAGAGAGATAGGCCAGGTTATCGTGAGTTGAGGTGTGATAGCCGATAGGATCGTCTTGGTAAAAGAGTGCACGGGCAACTCAGTTGTCGTGGCAACTTGCACAACGGGGTTGCCTTGGCAACTAATCGATGGTTGCCTGGGCAACTAGTTGGGCAACTACTTGGGCGTCTGGGCAACAACCTTCAAGGTTTGGCAGAGCGTTCTTCAATGGTTTCTTCTTATCCCTAAGTCGAAACTCTAGCTACTTGTGCATGCCTTGATAATACATCCATGCGTGAATCAAGGGTGAACAACAACCAATCTTACGCTCCTTTTAGCCGTTGAAATCCTTAACTTATTCCTAATCCGGATTAATCTTCATCATCAATAGATTGAATAAAGATCATATTCATTCGTTTCTTGAATCTAACTCTCCCGATATTAGATAAATAGATGAAGTTACGATATCCTCTCCCAATTCACTCGCAAACAAGAATAAGAACCAAGAATGACTAAACCTTGAATAGAAAAGTGCAAACTCTTATTACCTAAACAAAAACCAATAGTTTCTCACAACCACAAAACACAAAAACCATAGCCAAATAGATTTAGTTCATGGCTAGGTTCCAAAGAAACACAAGATAAACAATCCCTAGCATGAACCCAATCGAACAAGAAAGAAAAGGATGAAGAAGGAGGCTTATCGAAATCCTCCTTGCCCTAGATGCTTGTCGAAAATTCTCTCCTCTTGCCCTCCTTGGACTTGTCGAAATTCCCCTCTCTTCTCTCTATTGATTGTCGAAATCTCCATCTTATTTATAGGGCTAGGCCAAAGTCCTTCTTTGAGGAGGAAGTTAAGTTGGAATTAAATTATCTTTAAAGAATATAATTCTTTATTATAATTGTATTCCTACTAGAACTTCTCCTATCTTCTTGGAATTTAATTCTTCTTTAATCTCTGCATGGCAATCAAATTCCTTTGGGTTTGGGCTTTGCTCCACGTCATCTTGGGCTTGTATAGTCATCAATTTCGACTACCATATCACCTTTGCTCTTGTCGACAATTGTCATGGCAACTAGCTCGGCGTCTCCTTCATGCATTGCCCTGGCAACTAGCTCTAGCCTTGCTTTGGCAAGTGATCCTACATATACACACAAAACACACCAAAGCAGCATATTTTCCCACAAAAACTACCAAGTTATGTAATCAAGCTCAACGATAGAAGGAAACATGGATTAATGAATGAATGGCTAATTATGCAACTAATATGAGCCTAAGTCTAACAATAATATGAGTAAAAAGGGTAAGAAAAATAGTACTTTTGAACACTTATCACACCCCCAAACTCGAACTATTGCTTGTCCTCAAGCAATGCAAACTCATAATTACCTGCCAAGACTTCAATTTTCACAAACTTAGCTTTGAACTTGATTTCAATTCTCTGAACCGGGGCACAAAGTATGATTGGCTTTTTATTTTTTGGAAAACTTAGAAATTACTCGGAATCAAACTATAATGCTTGTGAGTATGTGCGGAGTTGTGTGCAAGTTGATTTTTCGGATTCTATGCAAACAATAGGTTTTTCAAATTACTTCATTGGGTTCTTTTTAACATGTTTTAACTAGAGCCCATTTTGGGCACCTCTAATGTTTTGTTTTTAGTTTTCTTAAGTTAATTTATTCGACTAGAGCCAGTTTCGGGCACCTCTAGCAATCAATTTTTTTAACACATACTAGAGCCAGTTTCGGGCACCTCTAGTGATCAATTTTTTTAGCACATGCTAGAGCCAATTTCGGGCACCTCTAGCATTCATCCAATTTTTATTCTAATCCCCCAATTTGTTAATTATCAACCTAAGTTCACTAGAATTCCTTAAATCAATCAAACCACAACAGTGTTTCATCAAATTTAGCATCATAGTAAAATTCTAAGTTTTTTCATGGTTATCCTAGAATAAAAATTCTATCAATTAAGTGCATTGGCAAAGTCATCATCGGATATTCATCAAATCTAAGCAATTCTTGTTCCAATTAAAGGCATGGCAAGCAATTTATGTATCCTAAATGTAATACTTAAGATGAATGTAACTAAATATGGTAACTACTAATACCAATCCCCCCCAAACTCGAGTGAGGCATTGTCCTCAATGCATGCATGAAAGAAAAATAAAAATAACAAAAAATAAAATGCATATGAGGACTTACTCCGAGAGTCCGTCATCGTAGATGATTAGTTTCCTTTTGGTCGGTGTCTTGATTCTCTTGCTTGAACGCGATGGTTGTTTTCTTGTTGCCGGTGGTGGAATTGATCCTCGTACGGGGTTGTCCTCATCGTCCTCTTCATCAATGTCATTGGCTTTTCGCTTGGAGGATTCAATTGGTGCGGTCTTTGTTGGTTCAATGGAGGACTCGTCCGAATCTGAAAAATTAGAAAATGATTCCGTAGGAGTTGATTCGGGCATAGGTGCTTTACCTTTGGCTTTTGCAGTGGTTGTCGGGATGTCTTTAGCTTTGGTTGTCGTGGCATCTTCAGGGTTGGTTGCCGTGGCATCAGCTTGTGCGTGCACGATGTAGGTTGCCGCGGCATCATCTGTTGTGGTTGCTGTGGTGACTGCTTCATTGGTTGCCGGGGTAAGGATCTCGGCGGGAAAGATTGGGAACGGCACGCGATTGTCCGGGTACTTTTCTAGGATGACTTGGGTGATGGCATTGTTGTGCTCCTTCATGTACCGCATGAACATTAGTTGCCGGTCTTCAATTTGCCTTAGGTGGCTTGCCAATGGGTGCAAAAGTGCTTCAAAGTGTCCCGGGGTTGATGGCCGAGTTGCCCGGGCTTTAGGTGCTTGGGCATTTTGGATTGTCGGGGCGGCAAGAGTTGCCGTGGCAATTGGAGGCCTTAAAGAATCTCCCGGTGCCTCTCCCATTAGCTTTCGGATTAGTGCTTGATTCCAACCAGACTTGGGTAGGGCCTTTTCATCGGTGGACTCACTTGGGACATGCATCTCCTTGCAAAGATTAGAAATTAAGCAAGGGAAGAAAAAAGAACCCTTATCTTTTGAGTTGCATACAAAAATCTCACACAAATAATTTTTCCAATGTTAATGATGCGATTATGCAAAATAGAATGTATGAGCAAAAGAAATGGTATATCAACGGTAGTATTGTGTGTGGTGAGCATTAAATAAGTTTTAACAAACTTATTCCATAGTTTTGCCTCGGGTTTAATCCGAAGGCGATTTACCGTGCCCTTGTATTTACCGTCATTCCAATGAGTTCCTGGTTGAGTGAGTTCTTGAAGCACCTTGTCGAGTTGCTTGGGAGTGATTTGATCAACGAAGGCTTGATGCTCGTCCTTCTCAATGTAAAGCCCATAAAAGGTGTCGACGTTTTCGGGACTTAAGAGTATGGCCTTGTCACGAACAAAAACATAAGGATTATCTGGGTTAGGTGAGTGAGCATAGAATTCTCTTACCCATGAGATGTTACCCGGTTTCGGTTGATGGCAAAAGATTTGCCACTTTTGATGTGCAATCCTCTTGAAGATGAATGGTTCAAGGCCGAAATCTTGATGAGAGTTGGAGTATTCAAAGCCTTGTTCTTCATGAATCTTCCGGCTTTCAAACTTGGATTGAAATCTTTCTTGAACCACCGGTGTAGCAAACTTCTTGTATCTTGGTTCTTTGGAGGAACTTGGATGAACTAAAAATTTAATCTTGGATGCAATGGATGATCTTGGTTGTGAGTTTTGTAAAAACAAAGAAAAGAAACTAAAAAGTTGCAAGATAGAAAGTTGGAATAGGTTAAGGGTGATAGGTTTTATAGAAAAGATAGGTGGGTGGGATTAGGGGAAAACAAAAAAGGGTTTAGGGTGAGGGAGAAGTTGACGACAAGGGGTTGTGATTAGGGTGAATTGGAGGCTTTATATAAGCCTTAGATTCAGCCCATTAGTTTCCTTGTTGAAGATGTTTTCCTACTTGGATTAAAATTCCTCTTTATCTTGAACTTTTTTTTCCTACAATTCAAAAACAAATCAAATAAGGATTAAAGATAAAAGAAAATAAATAAAGATGTATAAAGGGATTCTTGACTTAAAAAAATAAAATAAAATCTATCCTAAAAAATTAATAATAATCGTAAATAAAAAAAAAATTCGAAAAAAATAAAAGTAAAATAAATAGTTAATCGAAAATCAAAATAAAAATAAATTTAAATAAAAATAAAAATGAAAATATCAAAAGGGAGAGCATGCTCATGCATCTCCTAAGTTGACCACTTCCTTGCTACGTTCCACATGGGCACCATTATAGTGCTTCAATCTTTGTCCATTAACTTTGAATTCATGGTTAACAGAGATGGACTTGATTATCACAGCACCATGGGAGAATGGTTTGACGACTTCGAATGGTCCCGAACATCTTGATTTCAGCTTTCCCGGGAAAAGTTTTAGCCGAGAATTGAATAGGAGAACTAGTTGCCCTGGCATGAATTGCCGCGGCAATAGTTTCTTGTCATGCCATTGCTTTGTTTTCTCCTTGTAGATTCTTGCCTTGTTATAGGCGAGTGCACGGAATTCTTCTATCTCGTTGAGGTCCAACAAACGCTTTTGTCCGGCACTTTCCCAATCCATATTCACGGTCTTGATTGCCCAGTATGCCTTGTGTTCGATTTCCACTGGTAGATGGCATGTCTTGCCATAGACAAGTCGGAAGGGGGACATACCTAAGGGTGTTTTGAATGCAGTGCGATATGCCCAAAGCGCGTCATCTAGTCTTAATGACCAATCATTCCTAGAAGGATTTACAACTTTTTCGAGTATACCCTTCAATTTCCGGTTGGAAATTTCTGCTTGCCCGTTGGTTTGTGGGTGATATGCCGTGGCGATCTTGTGTGATATGCCGAAGCGTTGCAACATCTTGGCAATTAGTTTGTTGTCAAAATGCTTGCCTTCATCACTGATAATTGCTCTCGGCATCCCAAACCGTGTAAATATGTTTTTCTGCAAGAATCGTTGCACGGTCTTGGAATCGTTGTTGGGAACTGCAGCTGCCTCAACCCATTTAGACACGTTGTCAACGGCAAGTAGAATGTAGAGGTTGCCAAATGAAGATGGGAAAGGTCCCATAAAATTGATCCCCCACACATCGAACAATTCCACCTCGATGATGTTCTGGAGTGGCATCTCATGTCGTCTAGAGATATTGCCCGTCCTCTGGCAACGATCACATTGCTTGTAAAAGTCTTGGGCATCTTTGTACAATGTTGGCCAATACAAACCGGATTGCAAAACCTTGGCCGCGGTACAAGTTCCTCCAAAATGTCCTCTATAGGGTGAAGAATGGCATTGCCGGAGTACATTCTGTTGCTCTTCTTCAGGGACACATCGGCGTATAACCTGATCTGCACATTGTTTAAACAAAAGAGGCTCGTCCCAAAAGTAATGCTTAGCATCATGGCAGAACCGCTTCTTCCCTTGGTGAATAATGCCATAAGGTAAAATACCACAAACAAGGAAATTAACTAAATCCGCGTACCAGGGTATTGCCGAGGCATGTGCTGCCGTGGTGACTGCTCCCAAAATTGCCGAGGTGTGCGCGTCAAAGGCTGCTGCGGCGTCGAGAGTTGCCGAGGCGTGTGCATCCATGGTTGCTGAGGCGTCGAGGGTTGCCGAAGCATGCGCGTCCATGGTTGCCGAGGCAACTAAAATTTGTTCATCTGGAATGCATTGCATATCTCTAGATCCGTGTCCTCCTCCCTGTTGCATTCTAAACGTGATAAGTGGTCGGCCACTTGATTTTCTGTTCCTTTCCTGTCCTTAATTTCAATATCAAATTCTTGTAAAAGTAATATCCAATGAATCAAACGAGGTTTAGCATCCTTTTTAGCAAATAGGTATTTGATTGCCGAATGGTCCGTATGAACAATTACCTTTGTACCAATCAAATAGGATCGGAACTTGTCAAATGCGAAAACTACAGCTAGTAACTCTTTCTCCGTTGTTGTGTAATTCACTTGAGCACTATTAAGAGTTTTACTAGCGTAGTATATCACATGGAAGGTCTTACCTGTGTGTTGGCCTAGGACTGCCCCTACTGCGAAATCACTTGCATCACACATGAGCTCAAAAGGTAGCATCCAATCTGGTGGAACGACAATGGGTGCCGAGGCAAGCTTTTCTTTAAGGTTTCGAATGCTTGGGTGCAAGAATCATCAAAATCGAAGACTTTATCCTGTTCAAGCAAATTGCACAAGGGTTTAGTGATTTTAGAAAAATTATGAATGAACCTCCTGTAAAAACCTGCATGTCCAAGAAGACTTCAAATTCCTTTAACCGAACTTGGTGGGGGTAATCTCTCGATCACGTCCACCTGGGCTTTGTCTACTTCAATTCCCTTGGATGAAATCTTGTGGCCGAGCACTATTCCTTCATCTACCATAAAATGGCATTTCTCCCAATTGAGGACTAAATCAGTTTCTTCACATCTTGCCAACACCTTCTCTAAATTTCCGAGACAACTGTCGAAGTCATTACCAAAAACAGAAAAATCATCCATGAAGATCTCAAGGAAGTCTTCGACCATGTCTGAAAAGAGTGCCATCATGCATCTTTGGAAGGTTGTCGGGGCGTTACACAATCCGAACGGCATCCTTCGGAAGGTATAAGTACCGTATGGGCATGTGAAGGTTGTCTTTTCTTGATCTTCTGGTGCTATGGCAATTTGATTGTAACCTAAATAACCATCAAGAAAACAATAAAAGGGTTTACCTGCAAGACGGTCAAGCATTTGATCAATAAAGGGTAATGGGAAGTGATCTTTCCTGGTGGCTTTGTTTAGCTTTCGATAATCCATACAAACCCTCCAACCGTCTGTCCTGGTTGGAATGAGTTCATTATTTTCATTACTTACCACTGTTATACCTCCCTTTTTCGGTACACATTGTACCGGACTTACCCACGTACTATCAGAGATAGGGTATATAATGCCGGCGTCAAGCCACTTGATGATTTCTTTCATTACAACCCCTTTCATGGCATGATTCAATCTCCTCTGGGCCTCAATTGAAGGTTTGTGATCATCTTCCAACAAAATCTTGTGCATGCACACTGCCGGGCTAATTCCCTTCAAGTCGGCAATTGTCCACCCTATTGCCTTTTTGTGTAGCTTCAACATCTTGATCAGCTTCTTTTCCTGCTCAGGCTGTAACTTAGAAGAAATAATTACAAGCAATGTATTATCGGTTCCTAAGTATGCATATTTTAGTTGCTCTGGCAATTGTTTCAAATCAAGAATCGGTGGTTGTTCAATAGAGGATTTTTCGAGCTTACCTTCCTTACCTGAGTAATCCAGTGGTTCAAAGTATGTACCTGGTCGATTGACTAGCCAATTTGCCTCTTCTTGTTGTTCCTCATCGACCGATTCTTCATACTCCTCAGGTTCCTCTTGATCGGCAATGTAGTTGCCGAGGCAACTAAATTCCTCGTCGAAGTTAAACTCTGCCGTGGCATGAAGAAGTTGGCATTCTTCTGGATCATCGGCATGCCTTAGTGTTTGGAACACATTTAGTTTAACTTGCTGGTCATTCACCCTCATTGTGAGTTCTCCCTTTTCAACATCGATCAAGGTTCTCCCTGTTGCTAGGAATGGTCTCCCGAGAATGATGGGTGCATGCTCATCTGCTTCACAATCCAAGACAATAAAGTCAGCGGGAAAAAAATTTATCAACTTTTACCAATATGTCCTCGATTTTTCCCTCTGGATGCACATAGGATCTGTCGGCTAGCTGTAGCATAACTGTTGTAGGTCTTGCCTTCCCGATTCCTAGTTTCTGGAAAACCGATTTAGGCATCAAGTTTATGCTAGCCCCAAGGTCGCATAGTGCTTTCCCGACATAGTGGTTTCCAATGGAACAGGGTATTGTGAAACTTCCAGGATCCTTCAACTTGGGTGGCATACGATTGTGTAACATTGCCATGCATCCCTCTGTTGCGGCAACTATTTCAAACTCCCCTAGCCTTGTTCTCTTGGACACAATGTCTTTAAGAAACTTGGCATAGTTTGGCATTTGTTCAATTGCTTCCACCAATGGCAAGTTGATGTGGACTTGCTTTAGGATATCAAGAAACTTCTTGAATTGGTATTCTTGCTTTCGTCGCTTCAACCTTTGTGGGAATGGTGGTGGAAGTCGGATATCTTCGATCCTTTCATTGGTTTGAAACCTGATTGACGGCATTGCCGGGACAACTAGAGTTGCCGAGGTGTTATCAAATAGGGTTGCCGAGGCATTCTTATCGCAAGTTGCTGAGGCGTCTTTATCGTCGGTTGCCGAGGCATGCTTATTGCCGGTTGCCGCGGCAATTCCTGGTTCAGCATCTGAGGCTTTGCCGCTAGGTTCGTCTTGATCTTTTTGTGGAGTTTTGTTTGATGGGCAATTTTGAGCCTCTCTAAGTTGTTGGCCACTTCTAGTGGTGATCGCCCTACATTACTCATGGCCAGTTCCTCTTGCGACTTCAGTATCGCTAGGTAAACCTCCTTGCGGTCTAGTATTCAGATTTTGAGCAAACTGTCCGACTTGATTTTCCAATGATTTGATTTCCGCCTCTTGGTTTTGCAATCTCATCTCGGTCCTGTTAATAAAAGCATCAGTTCTTTTTATGAAGTTACTATTCTCAGCCATATAAGATTCAGTTTTCATCATAAAAGCATTTAGAGAATTTTCCAAAGAACTAGATGTTGTCGGTTCTTGCTGCGGCAACTGTTGCCATAGCATATTCTACTGGAATCCCGATGCTTGTGCATTCTGATTGTTCTGGTTTAGAGTATTGTTGGGATTACTCCATGAAAATTTTGGGTGCTTCTTCCAAGCTGGATTGTATGTATTGGACATCACATTGTTGTTCCGATTGTAATTCCCCACATAGAAGCTGGATTCCGGATTCTGCATACATTCAGAAGAATTATGGTTATCACCACATAACTCACAAAAAGAATCCATTACCTTGACTTCATGTGTGTTGCTTGGTTTTTGCATGTTCTGGACCATCTTGGTCAAAGTGGCCAATTGTGCCGAAATTGAATCTAATGATCCTAGTTCATGTATTGTGGCTTGGCGTATAACTCCTCCTCTTCTAGTAAATGGGAATTGATAATCATTCTTGGCTAGCCTGTTTAAAATTTGCATTGCTTCCTCCAGTGGCTTATCTAGGAGTATGCCGTTTGCCGAGGCATCTAGCATCATCCTTTTTGGTGTATTCATGGCGTTGTAAAACATTGTTACTTGAGTCCACACCGGGAATCCGTATAGGGGGCATTTGTGTAGAAGTTCTCTATATCGCTCCCAAGCCTCGTACATGGATTCATCATCTGCCTGCCTAAAAGAAGTAATGTCATTACGAAGCTTATTAGTCAAATTTGTAGGATTAAATCGAGCAAGAAAATCACGACAAAGATCGGTCCAAGATGCTATTGATCCGGCAGGAATGCTATTCAACCATGCTTTCGCCCTATCCCTCAGTGAATAGGGGAATAATCTTAATCATAAGACATCGGAGGTAACTCCGTGTATTTTGAACGAGTTGCAAATCTCGAGGAAAGATTTAAGATGTTGCCGTGCATCTTCAGTTGCTGAGCCGCCAAATTGACCAATTGTGTTGATCATATTAAACATTACCGGTTTCAACTCAAAGTGGTCGGCTTCAATTTCAGGTGCGACAACTCCTGGGTTAAGTCCATCAAGATCTTTTTCAAGATAGTCTCGAATAGTTCTGTTTCGTGCAAGAATCACTCCTCCTCCTGCTCGAACATATTGATTCATATCGCCGTCTTGATTAGCCTTTGCTACTCTTATCCTTCGTCTCAGTCTTTGTAAGGTTCGTTCGATTTCTGGATCAAAGGGATATTCTGGTGTAGTCGGTCTCGCCCTGGTCATATACCAATGCAAAACCAAAGTTTGTTAGCCCTTTGAATCTTAAACAAGAAAAGTAAAAAGAAAGTGCAAGAAAATAAAAACAAAGTCGCTATTGCCAATCCCCGACAACGGCGCCAAAAACTTGTTGCGCGTAATAAGTGCTACGCAATTGTGCAAGTATACACGTTGCAAGTTATAGTATAAAAGATATCGTCTCCACAGGGATTGGTGCCACTTCAAGAATCTAGTCTCTTGCACTGTAAAAGTAAAAACACAAATAGAAGATTATAGGAGTTTATCTAATAACTAAACTAGAAGGCAATAAAGTAAAAGAATAAATGAGATCAAATGAGAGAGAGATAGGCCAGGTTATCGTGAGTTGAGGTGTGATAGCCGATTGGATCGTCTTGGTAAAAGAGTGCACGGGCAACTCAGTTGTCGTGGCAACTTGCACAACGGGGTTGCCTTGGCAACTAATCGATGGTTGCCTGGGCAACTAGTTGGGCAACTACTTGGGCGTCTGGGCAGCAACCTTTAGGGTTCAGCAGAGCGTTCTTCAATGGTTTCTTCTTATCCCTAAGTCGAAACTCTAGCTACTTGTGCATGCCTTGATAATACATCCCTGCTTGAATCAAGGGTGAAAAACAACCAATCTTGCGCTCCTCTTAGCGATCATATTCATTCGTTTCTTGAATCTAACTCTCCCGATATTAGATAAATAGATGAAGTTACGATATCCTCTCCCAATTCACTCGCAAACAAGAATAAGAACCAAGAATGAATAAACCTTGAATAGAAAAGTGCAAACTCTTATTACCTAAACAAAAACCAATAGTTTCTGACAGCCACAAAACACAAAAACCATAGCCAAATAGATTTAGTTCATGGCTAGGTTCCAAAGAAACACAAGATAAACAATCCCTAGCATGAACCCAATCGAACAAGAACGAAAAGGATGAAGAAGGAGGCTTGTCGATATCCTCCTTGCTCTAGATGCTTGTCGAAAATTCTCTCCTCTTGCCCTTCTTGGACTTGTCGAAATTCCCCTCTCTTCTCTCTATTGATTGTCGAAATCTCCATCTTATTTATAGGGCTAGGCCAAAGTCCTTCTTTGAGGAGGAAGTTAAGTTGGAATTAAATTATCTTTAAAGAATATAATTCTTTATTATAATTGTATTCCTACTAGAACTTCTCCTATCTTCTTGGAATTTAATTCTTCTTTAATCTCTGCATGGCAATCAAATTCCTTTGGGTTTGGGCTTTGCTCCACGTCATCTTGGGCTTGTATAGTCATCAATTTCGACTACCATATCACCTTTGCTCTTGTAGACAATTGTCATGGCAACTGGCTCGGCGTCTCCTTCATGCATTGCCCTGACAACTAGCTCTAGCCTTGCTTTGGCAAGTGATCCTGCATATACACACAAAACACACCAAAGCAGCATCTTTTCCCACAAAAACTACCAAGTTATGCAATCAAGCTCAACGATGGAAGGAAACATGGATTAATGCATGAATGGCTAATTATGCAACTAATATGAGCCTAAGTCTAACAATAATATGAGTAAAAAGGGTAAGAAAAATAGTACTTTTGAACACTTATCAGTTTGCATATCATTGCTTGAGGACAAACAATAGCTTAAGTTTGGGGTGTAATAACTCTGTAGAAACTTATATTTTATGCCATTTTTACTTGAAATATTGCATGTATTTGAGCCAATGTAGCTGCATTTAGGATCATTTAGCATATATTTATGGAGTTTATTCTTGAGCTTAACTAATTTATATGTTGATGTTTTTAATGAGGAAAGTAGTGTGTTTTAGTGGTCTTTGCGTAGGAAGCAAGGATGAGATGAAGCGATGGAGCAGTGGAGCAGCATCCTCTAGTGATGAATACAAATGCCACAACAATTCTAGTAAGCTGGAGGCGCAGCCTCTACCTTTTGACGACGTTAAAAATGTGTTCCCCCTCTCCTTTATGAGTCATTAATTACGTGGAAAGCAAGATCCTCTTTAATGGATCACTTTCCATAATAGGGAATTAAGTCCTAGGAGAGCCGCCTCTATATAAAGACAAGGAAGGCAACAATTAACACAAGTTTTATTGGAGAAAACGAGCCCTTGTCGTCAGCAGCGGAGAACCACCATCGTCGAAGGTCAAGAGGAGTCTCCAAGCAACGAGAGTTATAGGGAGAGGTTTGAGGAGTTTGGAGTGCTGCAGCATAACTCACGGCACAAAGGAGAAATCTTAGGACGCTTTGATTCATTTCTCTGTTGCTTTACTTTACTGTTATGAACTATTATTTTATTTGGATAGATGTTAATTGCTCAGACATGAGCTAAATACTTTTTAGTTGGATTTATTGTTTAAGTTACTTTGTTTAATTATTATTTAATGATATAGCATATGATTGCTTATCTATTATGTTCATTAATATTAATGCTTAATCTTGTAAGAGCTAGCAAGGGCAGTCTTTGATTATGATATGTGGCTTAATATCGAGAAAATTAAGTTAGGCCATGTGAACAATGGGACTTAAGCCGTTAACTTGAGTTCTAATCCTGCTTAGACAAAAGATTAGGGTTTCAACGACTAATAAAATTGTTAGGGCTAACACAGACATGTATCACCGTAACATTCTTTTATCAACTGCTAGCTAGACATAGTTCATGAGTTCTTACAAAAACCATGTCAAGTAGATAAGTGTTGTTTCACCGCTATAGCATTCGAATAATAGTTAGCATCCTACATTGTAATAAACCCAGCTACCCATTCATATTAGAAATCTTTGTGAGTCAGTGTTAGTGTGTTTTACTTCAATAATCGTTTCAATTTACGTTTCTTCGCTACAACAATAGTTTATAGTTTTCACCACCATATATTAATATTCATTCTTGTGAGCGATTACTTTGAGTTTATCACTCCAATCCTTGTGGATACAATACTCGATACTTATCACTTTATTGCTTGTGCGACGGGTATACTTGCTCAAATTGTGTATACTATCTTTCACGTATCAAAGTACTTAAGTAATATGATATTAAGCTTTGTTTTATGAGAGATTAAGCTTTTTATTCTTTAAATAAGAACATACTTTCATTACTCATAAGGTTAAATCATTTGAAGCAACATTCAATAGAGAAAACTAACTCTAAGCCAACATGCTTATCTCGTACACGCAGACTTAGATCTCTCAAAAAATAAAACAAATACATTAATGAAGTTCGTTATGAATCATAATAGTTGTCTCTCGAATTAAAGGTGTTTTTTTTATTTTTTATTGTTCACAAAACTAGGGTAAACTTTATCATTGGTCACCAAACTATTACCCAGTTTGTACTTTGCTTATGGAACTATTTTTTTTCTACAAATTTAGTCACCAAATTATATCATTAGTCTTCAAATTTGGTACATGTCGTACTTCACTGTGAGTTCTTATAACACCATTGAACATCTTTACTTTGATTGTTCTTATTGCTACAATCCTACAAGAAGCATTGTTACACATCAAAACCACACATGTGGAAACAAACTCATAGGTTGTAAATCTATTCTAATTGGAACATATATGATAGCTACACCAAGATTCGAGGATCCAATCATCATTCACTTTAGAGTTGTCGTCAGAGTAACTAAGAGTTCTTTGTCATCGTAGTCCCCTGCTACGTCGACCTCTCTAGATTTTTTGGAGTTCTGTTCTGCAGCCTCTCTTTTGATTTTATTTTGTATCTTATAACACCCTACTTTAATGTGACCTTTTTTGAAGAAGTTACAAGTCTTACCACAGTTTGAGGATTTTGATATGCCATTGTTCTTACCTTTATAATTACCATCTTTTTTTCTTTCGCGACTATTAGTGGTCGATCCCTAAGCAATGAGATCCTCTGCTTTAGGCTCAGATCCACTTACGAGATGTTTCATCTTGTCATGCAAGTGCAAGTCATCATATATCTCTTTAAGGGTAAGTGTTTCACGACTATACATAATGGTGCCTCTAGAGGATAAGTAAGAATGGGACAAAGAACATAGGAGACTCAATCTTAAAGCTTCTTTTTCATACTTTACTTCCAAGGTTTATAGATCAGAGAATTTATTTGAATGCAGTCAGGTGGTCTTTAAGTGACGCACCTTCTGCCAACCTTTGTCAGTAGAGACACTGCTTCAAGTACAACTTGTTGGTCAATGTTTTCTTCATGCAAAGCTTTAGTTTTGCCCACAAAGAAACAATTGTCTTTTCTTTCATCACGTCTTATAAAATATAGTTTGATAAGTACAAATGGGTCTAGGATACAACTTTTTGGACCTTACGTTGCTTTTCTACATTCGACTATTCTGACAACATATTATCAAACTCTTCCAATGAATCATCTAAATAATTATAAATAATTTAAAATTTACATTTCTTAAATTATAGATTACATCACAAATAAATAATTTGAATTTAAGTTTAGGATGATTTAATATTAATTTTATAAAATATAATAGTTATTTAATTATTTTTATTTCCAAATAAAATGGGAAAATGATTTTTGTTTGGTTTTTTTTGTCTTTAATTTAAGAATGATTTGATTTAAATATAATATTTGGTGAAATGTTATTGAATCCTTAGTTTAGCTTAGTGGTTAAGCATTTTGACCTTTATGCTACAAGTCCCAAGTTTGAATCCTTGATTAAGGATTTTTTTTATAAGTTTTTTAATCCAAGTGTATAGCTTAGTTTAGTGGTTGAGCGTTTGGTGTTATTTTAAGTGGTGGTGACACATGACACTATCATATTGGTTGAATAAAAAATGTCATTGGATTGTTGATGATGAGAGAGAAAATGACGTAAAAATTTAAAAAATGTCATGTCAACTTCGCCATTAATTTTTATACGGCGGAGTACTAAAATAAAAACAAAGCATAACGTTATGTGTGATTTTATCAAAAAATTAATTAGGTGAGTAAAACCTAAACACGAGAATAAATGAGGTATTAAACATGTAGTTTACCCTAAATTTTATCTGTTATAATATCGGGTTTCTTGTAGAGTGATGTTATTCTATTACCACGTAGTAAGAAATATTTTCTTGAAACAACATTCGTGAATTGAATTGTATTTTTATGAAGAAACACATTTGACAGGTTAGCTAAGTTGCTCATCTTTGTTTCCGTATTTTCCTTAGGTCATGAGCTCTAGACCCACTAGGAGCACCTCCTTCCTTCCCCTAGAGTCCTCTTCCCCTCCCTTTTGGTAGGATTAGTATTATAATTAAGATTTATCAAAAATAATAAATAATATTTTTATGAAGTTAATTGAGTTATAATTAAGACACTGAAGCAGTATAAATAAATAAATAATTATATTTTGTTTTGAGGAAACATTGTATATTTTATTGAGAGAACATTACATTAATTATAAAAATGGGGTCCTCTACCTTATATAAATACGTACTGCCAAGCCAGCTTCTATCCTTCCTTATCATGTAAGCTCTTTGAGATATGTTTCATCTTGAGACGTGCGTTGTAAACCAAGTATGGGAGAATCTGTAAAGCTCAGGAGGGATAGCGCCTAAGAAATAGAAATACTATTTCTTTCTTTAAAGTATCATCTATGGGCTATGGCGCTATCTATCCTGAGTTTCATGGTTTCTTCCTGCTATACACACATATCTGCTGCAGCTTCGGCTTCCATGAGTGATCAAACTTGGTATGTATCTGCTTATTTCAACACTTAAGTTGTCTTGGATAAGTTGTAAGCACGGACACATGACTTTATGTTAGGGGTGAACCTACAAAATTTTATGGGTGAAAATTGATTTTTAATAAAAATACATAGAATTTTTTTTTAAATCATATACGAATTTTAAAATTTCAAGGGACTGTCAGCGCTCAGTCCATCCCTGCTCGTAAGGGTAGTTTCTTTGATTTGAGAAGCGAAATCCTACTCCTGGTTTCTGGCCGGGCATGGAGGATCAAGTGAAATCCTCAGAAAAAGAGAGAATAATTGATTTCTCCCCTTCTTTTTTGGGATGAGGATGATGGGTGATCTTTGGAGTCATCTCATCTTCCAAGTACAAACCCAATAATGATTATTATTTATATAAAAAAGAAACCAAGTGAGGAAAGGGTTAATCTAAGATTTTGTTCTAGATTTATCCTCATATATCTCTAAGAACTTGTGAGATGGACTTTGTTTTCTTCAAATTGTTTTCTGTTAACAGCATCTGGAGATTTTGTACCATACTGCTATGTCTTCTTTCTAAGTTGCATCATGACGCCTTTATAAAGAGAAAATCGTGTATTTCCAATGATCAAACCCTTATCCCCAACACTCAAGATTTCCTGGGACATGATCGGCACATAGATAGATATCCGAATATACATTATAAATTACTAAATATTCGAGAAAAAAGTTAAACTGTATGAAGAATTTGCACGATTTACATGTTTTAGAAATCAAACAATATATTTTCATAACGTTTTTGTTAATGGAATAGGTGTATATAGTTTATCAAACAAGCTTTTAATATTTGTATATATAGATATTTACAAAGCAGCAGTAGTTTTTTAGTAGTTGACTAGTAGTTTATGGGGGGAAATCTAGTAATTAATTACATGTAATAGTAGCTATCATGTATATATGTTGTTGTCTATTAGTAGTAAGTACATAATCATGGGAGGGGTAGATGATTAGTAAAACTAAAACTCCTGCTGAGGCTTCATCTTCGTCCTTATCCTTTGAACTTGGTTTGATGATTTGTATTTGCTATTCAAAAGTGATTAAGTTGGGGTTTTCTGTCCAATATTAAGACCAAATTAAACACACTTTTCTGTGTGATTGTTAATGGAGATGGAAGGGTGTTGATGGCTAGGGTTTTATACTTTTGACTTAAATGGTTTGCAGGCTTTTAAGTTTTCCGTGATGTTGACTCTTTTCCCACTTCGTCCGGATCACGGTCTCGTCGCTTTCTTTCCTGTTTCAATTATTTTGTATATTTAATGTTTCTCCATCACCTTCAATTATCTCTCCACAAAACCAAATGTGATGCAATTATAATTAATAATTACAATATATACGCTTTTCATGCAAAATTAAATAAATTTGGATGAATTATACATGATGGCGAGTTTCGTATCCGTTCTCTGTTGAGATTCAATACAGAATCTAACTGATCGGGTTGGCCAAGTGTAGGGTGGGGATGAACCTTGCCTATATATATAGGTGAGTGTAAATATAAAACTATTTCTTGTAAAATGGCGTATGCATGCAGGACTCACAAAAGGTTATATATATATAATTCGAATGTTATTTTTATCAGTACAACATATATTTAAACGTTTAATACTTTTTAATTAACAAATAGAAAAAAAGGGTAAACTACATGAATGATCACTAACGTTTTTGTTGTGTAAACAAATGCCTTTAAATGTGTGACGTGATAATTACTAAAATTTGTATAATAACACAAAACTTGAGTTTTTGGTGAAATGAACCTGGTGTGGTTACATAATACACAAGCACTTAACCACTAAGCTAAAGCCTATTATATGATTTGATGGGCAACAATATATTATATATGCTATAATGTTATATAAGATACCCATGCCATTGTCCTTCTCTTCTTCTCTGGTTACATAACACACCCGTTTTGTTCTCTCTTAGCATCAATAACGCAGTCTCTGCTCTATTGAATTTGGCAACTGCAAAATAATACCATCATAAGTAAAATGAAAACCAACCTCTTGAGCTCGAAACAATCTGTAGAATCCCCCATTTTATATATGCACAAATTCAGACAAACCAGTCCATTGAACCAATTCGTCGAACATGGACTAAACTGAAACAAAAGATGTTGGAAATATTGCCAAATCATCTTCTTCTTCTTTTCAATACGGCCACGAATAAAATTCAACAATAGCAAGAACATGGAAAACCCGATTCACAACTCGAAATTAAAAACACAAAATCATGTCATGAAAAAAATAAGAAATTAGTAACCAAAACGAAAGATTTAAAAACTGAAAGGAACAAGAGAAAATACCTTCGTAAAGACAAGTTTTTAGCATCTTTTCCTAGATCATAAGACAAGTCGGATCATCATCAATAACAATAACACACAAACCAACAGGGAACTGATACATAGTTTAGGGTTAGTTTACACAAGGGTTAAATGAAAAATAGGTGCCCAAAGTATGCCTTTTTAAAACTTTAGGTGTCTAAAATATTTTTTTGTAAAATAGGTTCCCAAAGTTTTAAAAGTTATAATTGTAAGTGCCTGACCGTTAATGGGTGTTAAAATTTTTTTAACCAATCAATATTTGACACGTGACATATTTGGGTACCTAAAATTATAACTTTTGAAACTTTTGGCATATTTTGGGCACTTATTTTTCATTTAAGCCTTTACACAACCATGCCAATTTTAAGATTTAAGAGTTCTATTTAGGATATAGGGCTTTGGATCTTAGGATATATAATATATTGTTGTCAATGGAATCATATAATAGGTTTTAGCCTAGTGGTTAAGCACAAGTGTATTATTTAACCACACCTAGGTTCGGTTCACCATAAACCGAAATTTTATAATTTATTTTCTTTCAATCAGACGGTGAAGTTAGAGAAAAAATATTAAATTATTTCTAATATAAAATAAATGACCATAACGATCAATTTTAAAGATCAATAACTAAAAGTGTACATTTACTAATGATCATTCCAATAGTTTAACCTAAAAAAATAAATAGAATAAACATTATATTAAAATTATATATTCAATTGAGGGGAAAGTAGCTGTAATAATATTAATTTAAAGTCTTGAAAGGGCAGAGTAGGTCCGGAGAAGGTGGCAGTCGCAGGACTTGAGTATCCATGCACCTCATAGGGTTACAGTGGACCTACCTAATGCATCCAGAGGTTGGTTAATTTTGATGGTCTCAGTCTCAGGCTCAAGTTCAGACTCGGTCAATTAATTTATAGGATGGATTTAATGTCCTTTTTTTTCACTCTGACCACCATCACCTTAGAGGAATATATGTCCGCCTGTGTCAAAGATTTCACTGCATTTTGTAATTTAATATATTTAGATATCACTGGTTGAAAGGCAAGGGCAATTCTAACAATTTTTTTGCTTGTTTGTAATATTAACCATTATTGTGAGAAATAGAACACACCAAACCTTAAAAACGATGACAACAACTTAGAGTAAGGGTCTTTTTAGATGTACAGTAATATTAGTTTTGGTATGGTTAAAAGTAACGGTGGTGATGCGATTAATTATTGTAGCAATAAAATTAGATACTGTGATAATGATTTTAAAATCAACTATAGAATGTATGTTTGAATTTAATTGTAGCGATAACAATGACATGAAAATATAAAAGGAACATTATAGATATTTGGCTTAAGGGTAATATAAGTTCTTGAATTAGAAAAAATTAATTAAGTCTTTGAACGATTTTTGCACCCAATTAAGTACTTACACTTTAAAATTTCATGAAATTACCCTTTTTACCAATGTTGACTGTTAAATCTAACGATTTTTTTGGATCAGTTGGTACAACCTTTAGTGTTACAGTGTTCTCACTTGACATTTACAAAATTTTTATTTCAGTTAATTTTTTAAAAGTTCTGAAATTCTAAAAAAACTTAAAAAATAATTTTCTAAAACTCATGTAAATGTCACGTGACAGAACTGTAGTGTCTCACGTGACATTAATTTCTCAAAAAAATCATCAAAAATTGTTGGCCAAAATTGATAAAAGAACTTAATTGATTCAATTTATTGGTTTGAAGACTTAATTGGATCAAACGCTTTAACCCACTTTTTCACTCACCGATATGCGAAACCTCGATTCGCCGACGCGAAATCAAGTATCCGAAACCTCCAACGCTTCTCCAACCACTTCGAATCAACATCCCCTATTTTTACCATAAAACAACAGAGGATTAATGCATCATAATGCATTCTAAACACAGCAACTACAATCCTTCTCGGATTTCCACAACACTTTCACTAATAACCCTCCACAACAACCGAAAACATAATGAAAACACTTCGATTCGTAACCCAGCCAATATCTATCAATATAACATCACTTTTAACACTAAAACACATCTAAAAACAGATCCAAAACAACCTACCACCTCCAGCAACCTTACAACCAAAGAAACACCACAAAACCACAAAACTAACAACCTAAACAAATAGAGATTCTTAAGTTTCGGGATTCCATTGATAAAAATCACTTATCAACATTATTAAACATCCAAAATATAAATCAAAGTATTCTTAATTACTAGAAATTAGATCCAATCCGTGAATTAACTCATTTTCCCCAAATAACTCAATTAAACATTGGAAAATCATCAAAATCAGATTAGAAACACAAAAACAAGGATCAAATGCTTGGGAATTTCAGTAAAGAACCATACAATAGAGGAGATATCGGACCTTACCCCTATTGTGAAGTTTCTCCCCCAATTGATTTGTGAAAAGCTAAGAAAACACAAGATTATTGTAAGCTTTTTTATAAACAACCTTTATAAAACATTTTGAAACAATAAAATCAAGTTAGAAACCACCTCACCTCTAGAAATTTGATGAAAACCTGAGTGTTTGGCTGAGGAGAGAATGGAGAGAAAAAGTTGAGAGAAAATGACGTGATTTTTGTTTTAGAAAAAATAACTAACTTTTTTAACAAAAACCTATTTAATTACTAATTAAACCACATGTTAAAATTAGTTAAATTAAGGGAGAAAGCATCAGAAACCAATTGGTAAAATAGCTCCTTAAAGATTCTAAGTATTTGACCTCTTTCATTTTAGTCACTAGAAAATCAGAATTTTCAAAACTTTCATTTTGGTCACTAACCAAAATGTCCATCTTCCAAAACTCTTTTTTCAAAATTAATTCCACCATTATTAAATACATAATTAATAATGATTTTTGAGCATTTTCCACAATTTTTCCAACACCAAAAAGTTTTGATCCCGAAAATGACTCGAATCTCTACTCCGGTCCACCAGACCGTCTAATAAACCACCAAACCGCTAAGCCATAAAAACGGGATGTTACATATTTTCTTTTGAGTAACCATTATAGATCATAACTCGAATCCTGATCAAGGAGAACTTCGGTTAATCGAACAAATAATCGTAACTGTACCCGTTCCTATGAATTTGAAATCAACTATCTAAAAACTATGTGTTGTCATTTGTGACCTGATCTGAAATGCTCCTTTAAGTTTCTATCTAAACATTTGTACTTCTGGGAATCTGTCGTTAAGACTAAAAATTTCAAGGACGAACTTTTTTTAGAGTGGCAGAGTTGTAACACCCCGAATTTTTGCCCCAAATTAAAAACCCTAATTTTGAAATCCCTAAATTCAAAATCCTAAAATTGGGAATTTAAAAATGAAACCCTAATTAAGAAATTTGGGAATTAATTGAACTTTAAACAAATTTAGTGACCTTTTTATAAAGAATTGATATTAGTTACCTATTTTGTGAACCCTAGAAAAGAACAAGGATTTACCTTGTAATTTATCCAAAATTTGGGATATATAAATCATCCTATCCCCTGCAATTTTTCACGCATGTCGATCTTCCCCTCTCGCTCTCTCGATACGTGTTCGACGCATCTCCCTTTTCTTTTTCTTTTTTTTTTATTTATTTAATTCGATCAAACCCCACTGAGTCTCTAGCACCGCTCAATTCAACTATGTCCTCTGCTGATTTAAAGACCAGCTATTCGAATCAAATAAGTATTCATGTATCATTAAATTTTGTTAGATAAGTATATAGGAATAATTCCTTAGCCGTAGTGATAATAATAGTAAAATAGAAATTATTCTCATAGGTACCAATATAGTTGGACCCAATGCTTTTGATCCTGAAAAACGCCTCAATCAGTAGGTTGAGTTTGCTTTGGCTAAGGTGTGTTTTCTTTCGGTGCTATAATTACATGGTTTTTATATGGTTTTATACCTTGCTTGATTATGATCTGCATTATGGCTTGTATGGTTGACATCATATGCATACGATTTTAGAATGTGTTTTAATTATGATTTATGAAATATTTGATTTACGAAATATTGGATTTACAAAACTACGGTTTACGGAATTATGGATTATGATTTATGGATTTATGAAGTATGTTTATAGAATATCGGATTTATGGAACTATGTTTATGAATTTGAGTTTTAAACATCATATATGTGTGAGCATGGGTTTGGATTTTTACGGGAAAATTCAATGGTTTCACCCTTCGAGCTGAATTCCACTTCGGATGGCGGTTGTAGTGAAGAGTTCTGGGGAACTTTCCTCTTGGCGGTTGTAGTTGGGTGCATTGCATTGCACTTTAGAGACACACTAAGCTCTTTATCTTACTTCCCCTTAGTCTTTCTTTCAGATACGCAGACCATAGGTGAATCAGTACTTGGAGGATATCACATTTTTTCTGTTTATTTTAATATTCAGTATGAAACTGTTTTTTGTTATTCAGATTATCATTTATTATTTGGGATATTGATGTAATCCATACTTGGGGACTATTTATGCTTTTCGGATTATTTTACCATTCTATCTACTGTGATTTTTATTTTAGAGATTTTATTTAAATATTCAAATATTTAGTATGAGATTAATATTTTATTTATTTATTTATTAAATTATTGTTACTTTATTTTAAATTAGAATATAATTTTCAAGTTAGTTTTCTTGAACGATAAGTTTCAATCTTAACTTCCTAAATTCGATATTTTCTTCTGGGCTGGGTTTAAGGGGTTACACCCCCTCTGAACAAACTTTGTCCCCGAAATTTACCTAAAGGGAAAAGATGAGGAATCTACTTCTTCATGTCCTTTTTTTGTCTCCTATGTGTCTTCCTCGACTCTTCGATGTCACCACAACACTTTGACCAACTCAATGGCGTGCCACTGCACAATGTGATGTCATTGCATTGATACGTACTAAAGGTCTCAGTGACTTCAGTATCACTAGGTAAACCGCCTTGAGGTCTCATCTTCAAGACTTGGGCAATCTGCCTAACTTGCGTTTCCAAGGACCGTAGTGACGCAGTGTGATTTGCAGGATGGATTGTTCGTTTTGCAACATAATGACTTGCGCTATGAGCATGTCACTATGGTTCTTGAGGTGTGCTGATTGATCTTGCATAATAACTTAGGCGTATCCATTAAACTTTGATAAGAAGAATCTAAAGAATTAGAATCAGAGTTAGAAACTCTTTAACCCTCTTGACCCGGCCTAGACGCCAGACCGAATTGAGTGAGCTACATTGGGTTTGTCGAGAAAAACCCGAACGAATTACTTAGAAAATGGTCCATTTTTTATTTTATCTTATCTAAATGCATAATTAAGTCCTAAGGTGATCATGCTGGCAACGATGAAATTTACAATTTAAATTGGGATCTTTTGAATTGATATCCGATTTGGCAAGTTTGCATTTTAGGGACCAAATTGCAATTTTGGAAAATTAAGAGGACTTAATTAAATTTAAAGTTACCAAATCTCAATTAATCAAGTTTCATGCATTCTGGTTAAATCTCAACTTAAATAATCATCCAAACTTATTTAATTGCATGATCAAGAAACATGGGCTAAATTGCAACGATTCAAATTTCAGAAAGCATTTTACCAAAATTAACTAACTGCGTACCGGTACACCAACATCCTGTATCGATACGAGTATAATTTACAAAGGGGTATCAGTACGGTCCTCAAGTGTACCAATACGGTTGTTCGATGTAAAAAATAGGGGATTCTAGTGGCTAAAAGGCTATTGATATGGTTATCCGTGTACCGACAACAGTTATAAATTTTAGCTACGCTTACCTATATGGCCACAAGGCGTACCAATACGCCTGTGCAATTTTGCACAGATTTGAGCTGAGATATACCTCGCATACACTTTGGCCCAATCTAACATACTCCAAACATCTCACAAACATCATAAAACATTCGAAACAACATTTTCACAATCATATAGGCATGGTAGAGGATCATTCACATCAAAGCATAACAAAACAAGGATTAAAGAGCATCTCAAGTATAAACCATACTATACAAAATATAATCCATTTCTCATGGTACATTATATCATATATTGGCATTCAAGTGACCCAAAAATCATTTTAATCTATTTATAAAAACACATCGGATACATGAATTTCACAAGTGGTTCCTTCGACCACTTCACATACATCCTCGAACCATTTAAAAATAGCATAAATTATGGGAAAATCTGGTTAAAAACTTTGGTAAATTAGCTCCTTAAAGATTCTAAGTTCTGACCCTTTTACATTTTAGTCACCAGATCAAAATGTCCCAAAATCCGATTTTATTTCTTCAAATTGAGTTTTCCAAAACCCTTAGAATATTAATTAAACATTTTCTAATATTTTTTCCATATTTTATTTTAACCAAAAACCATTTATTAAGAATTAATTCCTGAAACTATCTCGAATCGCCTAATCCAGTTTTCCCTGAACCACATCTAAGCCCAAATTCGGGGCGTTACAACTCTCCCCTCTTAAAAAATTTCGTCCTTGAAATTTACCTGATGAAAAAGGTAAGGAAACTACTTTTTCATGTCCTCCTCACTTTCCCACGTGGCTTCTTATACACCACGATGTTGCCGTAATACCTTTACCAACTCAATGGTCTTTCGACGGAGAACCTTGCTACTAGAATCTAGAATTCTCATCGGCTCCTCATCATAGGTCAAATCCAGTATCAACTCAATCTCCTCAATAGGCATCACGTACGATGGGTCCGATCTATATCTCCGAAGCATCGACACATGGAAAACATCATGTATCCTCTCCAACTTTGTAGGCAACCTCAATCTATAAGCAACTTGACTAACATGCTCCAACCCCTCATAAGGCCCAATGAACCTTGGACAAAACTTGACCTTCCGTCCAAACCTCATTACCTTTTCCAAGGCAAAACCATATGAAACAATCTATCTCCAACTACAAACTCAATCTCCTGACTCTTCAAGTCAGCATATGACTTTTGCCGATCTGTAGCTGCCTTCAACCGATCACTAATAAGCCTCACCTTCTCATTAGTGTCCTTCGGCACATCAGGAAAAAACATACTTCTCACCTGCCTCCGCCCAGCAAAGTGGCGTGCGACACCTCCTACTATACAAAGCTTCATATGGAGCCATTTAAATACTTGCCTAATAACTATTGTTATAGGCAAACTCCACTAACGGTAGTTGCTTCTCCCTCTCTAATACCCCAAATTTTGCTTAGTGACTAAAACGTAAAGAATCAAAAGTTAGTGGTTTTAGTTTAGTGACTTAAATGTAAAATTTCAAAGTTTGGTGGTCAAAGTGAAAACTTGGGAAAATTATAGGTATCAACATAGTAATTTTCCCAATAATTAATTTCAAAAAAGTAATTTTATTCGTAAATCGGATCGAAATAAGTATTTTAATGTCTGTTTTGGGAATTAAAATACAATGGAAGATATCGATTTTGGATCCAATGAAATTATTAAGTGAGCTCAAGCTAGAGAAATTCTATGATGGGTGACCTCTGGGAAGGTTCCATAAAAGTGTTTCTGAGCAATATTTTGGACTCAGTAAGAGTAGAGAAGATTCGTATAGAATTATAGAATTTTTGGAATTCGGTAGTTCGTAAAAGAGAAAATCGTAGAAGAAGAATTTTACGAATATTGGGAAATCGGATCGAATAAAAATATTAGAGATGTATTCAAAAGCTATGGAAAAGGTATGGAATATTATTTTAGGAATATTTGATTATGTTTTGGTTGGATTCAAACTAAATTGGTTGGATTTTTACTAGAATGGAAAACTAGTAAATAATAAATTAGTTGGAGGGAAAAATGACATTTCACCCTTATTTTAATTAGATAATTGATTATTTTTGGATAGGAAATACATGTGTTGGAAGAGGATTGGTCACAATACAAGGTTATAGTAGTCTTTTGACTATTAAAGAAAATATTAAATAATATTTGGTTAAATAAAATGCCATTTGGCATTAAATAAAAGAAAGTTAAAAAAATTATCATCTTTCTTCTCCAACACACAAGGCTGCCGATTGCTCTTCTCTTCCATAGGTAAGGAAAATTTTCAATTTTATTTTCAAGCTTATTTAGTTGGATTTTAGTTAGAGACATGAAATAAGAAATTGTTCTCCATCAAATTCTCTATCTTTTGACATAAGTTTTGTTTAGTTTCCATGTCTCTAAGCTAAGTTTGAAGATTAAGGGTGATGAAGAGCATGATGAAATCTTGAAGTATAATGGTTTTTCTTGTTGAAATCATGCTTGTGATGTTATTTTTATGATTCAAGTGTTGAAAAATGCATAAGGGATTTTTCGGTTATGATGGAAAATTAGGGACCAAAATGATGATACAAGGTAGTTGGAATGAAAATCCCTAATTATTTTGCATTAGGGACCAAAATGTAAATTTTGGAAATTTTAGGGACTTGATTGCTAAGCTTGTTTTTGAAGTATTTTGGGCTGGAAAATTTAATTAAGTGGTTGGAAGGTTGAATTTGGAGTTTGTATTGGCTTTAGGACCAATTTGTAATTTTCGGCAATATTGGGGATTGAAGTGTAAATTTTTAAAGTTTAGGTCCTAAAGTGTAAAGTGTGAGAAATGAAAGGATTAGACTTGGAAATGATGATTGGAAGCTCAAAAGAGTCCATAGGGACTAGAATGAATATTTTGGAAAAAGTTGAGGAGTTATGGAAAAATGTGAATAAATTATGGTTCGAACATAGAAAATTCTATCGGAACAATTTTTCCTATAATGGATAGTTATTTTAGTTACTTTCCTTTATTTTTTATAATGTGAATATGTACTCAAGGTTGCTTGTGTTATGTATTTAATATACATACAGATAATAAGCAAACTCGTGATCGAAACAACTTGAAAAACAAAGAAGTTTCAGAATAAATACGTTTTGGTACAAGTAACTGGTGAGGCTTATAAGATGAGTGCATTTATATGTTTTAAATGTATTTTGATAAATTTTTCGAAATTTATTTTTATGAATTTATTTAAAATGACAACATGGTTTTTGTACAAGGTATACAATGTTTTACAAGCAAAGGAAAAAGGTTAGTATATATTGGGGTATGAACTGTCCTATTATATTGTTTTGACAATTTATTATTGAATAAGGATGATATATGGATCATATGTTTTATCGACATTTTACGTCTATATGATAAATTACAAAGTTATATGAAATGGATTTATTGCCCAAGTTTATGATAGAGAGTGATAGTATAGTGGCATGCCATTAGAGGTCCAATAGCCAAGGACTACGTGTAGCTGCACACCGATCTTCGGATCTATATGTTATTGCCACTTATGTGTTTATATGATATCGACATTAATACGTCTATATGATATTGGCACTTATGTGTTTCATATGGTATTGACACTTTATGTGTTTTATATGTTATGGTCACTTCGGTGACCAGTACTCAAGGAGTACAGATCTCGCATACTTCAGTTTCTCTTTATACCATACTTGGGATTATTGAAAGTTGAGATATATGAATATCACCATTTCTTATATATGATTGTTTTACCTTATATAAAACATTTGATTTGAATTTGCTTAACCATGTTTTCATATATTTCAATATTTAATTTTATGACTACTTATAATGCCTCACTAAGTTATACTTAGCCTGTGTATTTTGCCTGTGCACACGTAGGTTGAATACTCGGTTCGCAAGCAGGAACATTTTGGGCATCACCTCATAGACGAGGAAATAATACAGGTTATCTTAGTAACGCTTTGACATCCTACATCATATTTGAGTAGTGGCATGCATATTATTGAATATGTTTATTTTCTGTAAAAGAGACTTAAAACTACTCTTTACTATGTATATGTATAGCTAAAATATGGTCTAGCATTACTAGTATGTGTAATGAAATGACTTATAAGTAGTTGGAGAACTTAAAATTGAATTAGATCGAAGCTGTCCTAAAACTCTGTTTTAGGCAGTGAGTTTGAAAAAGTGCCATAAATTCCATAGGTTGAATTAGAAAATGAAATTTATATGGATGAACTACAAATTGAGTCTAGTTTCTTTTAAAACAAACGGTGACTATTTTCAAGTTTTGTGCGAAAAGTTATGAATTTTTATTCGATGCAAGGTCAGAATTTTCAAACAGCAGGTCTGCACTGTATTGCATATTTAACGAATTTTCTGCACTTATGTGCCAAGAGTTAAGACCTCTAACGTATATGAATTGATAGCTTGATGAATCTAGTTTACTAGGAATTTTTCCAAATGAAGTTTTGAAGCTTACAAAAAAATTATAATTTTTTTTAAAGAAATGACAGTGCGAGCTCCCAGTTTTGTTTCAAATAGTGAAAATTGTTTAAACTTGTTTTGTAACATCATCGACTCGTGTTTGGTAACAAATACGGGAAGAGGGTGTTACATTTATTGGTATTAGAGCTATAGGTTTAGCCGGTTTTGGATTTAAATTGATTTTACTGAGTTAATAAGTATGTACATGCCACTACGATGTCATAAAATTACTAGTGATGACATTTGTATATTTGATGCTCCTGTTTATTAATGTCAAATGTTATTGTGAGTACAAATGTCTGAAAGTGAGGGTTTACGGCAGACGACCCATGTAAAGGGACAAAATGTCCCTGAGATGGGTCATGAAGCTAGTTTTGCTCCGCCTTTAGCACAACCTGTTGAAAATGTACCGGTTCCACCAGGAATGCCGGCACAAGATCAAGGAAACTTCCTACAAGCTTTGGAAATGATACTTAATCGTCCTCCCCGAGTTTCTATTGCTAAAGAGCTAAAGGATCTGCAAGCACCAGATTTTGTTGATGGAGATCCTATTGCTGTAGACAATTGGCTTAATGATCTAAAGATTATGCTCGAAGGGTTACACTGTGATGATCAGAGAAGGTTAGAGGGAGTTATGTCTTTATTAAACGGACAGGCTCGTATATGGTGGTCGAATATCACCACTTGTCCTCAGGAAGAGATTACCTGGGACTTTTTCCTCCGTGAATTCCCCAACAAGTATATTAGAGATATGTTTATTCGAGAAATGAGGAGTATATTTCTGAATCTTAAGCAAGGCGATCGAACATTATACGAATATGAATGTGAATTTAACAAACTAAGCCGATTCACCTCAGAGTTGATCCCTACAGAGAAGGAACGTGGCCTCAGCTTCATTGAAGGTTTGGATCTGGATTATAAATAGGTTATGATAGCTATGGAAATCACTAGATTCCAAGATGCTATCAACCGAGAGAAAGGGATGGAAAAATTTCGGCAAGAAAAGTTGGTAGTTTAGAATGTTCTGTCGCAGAAAAGGAATTATGGATAATCTTTCGGTATATCATCTTCCAAGAGAAACAAGAGTTTATATCAGGATAATCGTACATGAGCTAATATATCTGGACAAGGAATTGAGTACAAGGAGTCCAAAGGTTCACAGGTCTCTTCTACAAAGTTAGGAGGTTCAAAGAAATACCAAAACTCATCTGCGTGTGATCATTGTGGTAAACTTCATTATGGACGATGCCGATTGATTACAGGAGCATGCTTTGGTTGTGGAGCTACTGATCATTTTCTTCGAGATTGTTCAAAGAATGATAGTAGATTAGAAAAGTCAAAGAAATCGGTTGTTCAAAACTAAAAAGGGAGATATCAGGGTAATTCAGGATCTGCTAATATCACTCAACCGAGAATATCTGAAGTTGTTTCTAACAAGGAATACAAGACTCCAGCAAGAGTCTACCATCTTTGAATGGAGGATGAGAATGATGCATTTGATACTGCTACAAGTACATTTTGAAAATTCGAGGACGAATTTTCTTAAGGAGAGAGAATTGTAGTACCCCAAATTTTGATTAGTGACTAAAATGTAAAGAATCAAAAGTTAGTGGTTTTAGTTTAGCGACTTAAACGTAAAATTTCAAAGTTTGATGGTCAAAATGAAAAGTTGGGAAAAATATAGGTATCAACATGGTAATTTTCCCAATAATTAATTTCAAACAAGTAATTTTATTTAGTATAAGAGTAAATCGGATCAAAATAAGTATTTTGATGTCTGTTTTGGGAATTAAAATACAGTGGAAGATATCGATTTTGGATCGTATGAAATTATTAAGTGATCTCAAGCTAGAGAAATTCTATGATGGGTGACCTCTGGGAAGATTCCATAAAAGTGTTTCTGAGCAATATTTTGGACTCCGTAAGAGTAGAGAAGATTCTTATGGAATTATAGAATTTTTGTAATTCGGTAGTTCGTAAAAGAGAAAATCGCAAAAGAAGAATTTTAAAAATATTGGGAAATCGGATCGAATAAAAATATTAGAGATGTATTCAAAAGCTATGGAGTATTATTTTAGAAATATTCTATTATGGTTTGGTTGGATTCCAACTAAATTGGTTGGATATTTACTAGAATGGCAAACTAGTAAATAATAAATTAGTTGGAGGGCAAAAATGACATTTTACCCTTATTTTAATTAGATAATTGATTATTTTTGGATAATAAATACATGTGTTGGAAGAGGATTGGTCATAATACAAGGTTATAGTAGTCTTTTGACTATTAAAGAAAATATTAAATAATATTTGGTTAAATAAAATGCCATTTGGCATTAAATAAAAGAAAGTTCAAAAAAAATTATCATCTTTTTTCTCCAATACACAAGGCTTCCGATTGCTCTTCTCTTCCATAGGTAAGGAAAATTTTCAATTTCATTTTCAATCTTATTTAGTTGGATTTTAGTTACAGACATGAAATAAGAAATTGTTCTCCATCAAATTCTCTATCTTTTGACATAAGTTTTGTTTAGTTTCCATGTCTCTAAGCTAAGTTTGAAGATTAGGGGTGATGAAGAGCATGATGAAATCTTGAAGTATAATGGTTTTTCTTGTTGAAATCATGATTGTGATGTTATTTCTATGATTCAAGTGTTAAAAAATGCATAAGGGATTTTTCGGTTATGATGGAAAATTAGGGGAAACTATGTCAAAAATTATTTTGATGATGGACATGGTGAGAAAGATGTTTAACAAGCTTGAATTAGTTGTTTGAATGAAGAAATTCTTACGTTATTGAATTATGAAAATTTAGGGTTTATGTTAAGCTAGGAATTTTAAGTTGTGAAAAGGAATAATGGTTCAAAATGATGATACAAGGTAGTTGGAATGAAAATCCCTAATTATTTTGCATTAGGGACCAAAATGTAAATTTGGAAAGTTTAGGGACTTGATTGCTAAGCTTGTTTTTGAAGTATTTTGCGCTGGAAAATTTAGTTAAGTGGTTGGAAGGTTGAATTTGGAGTTTATATTGACATTAGGACCAATTTGTAATTTTCAGCAATATTGGGGATTGAAGTGTAAATTTTTTAAGTTTAGGTCCTAAAGTGTAAAAAGTGAGAAATGAAAGGATTAGACTTGGAAATGATGATTGGAAGTTCAAAAGAGTCCATAGGGACTAGAATGAATATTTTGGAAAAAGTTGAGGAGTTATGGAAAAATGTGAATAAATTATGGTTCGAACATAGAAAATTCTATCGGAATAATTTTTCGTATAATGGATAGTTATTTTAGTTACTTTCCATTATTTTTTATAATGTGAATATGTACTCAAGGTTGCTTGTGTTATGTATTTAATATGCATACATATAACAAGCAAACTCGTGATCGAAACAAGTTGAAAAACAAAGAAGAAGTTTCAAAATAAATACGTTTTGTTACAAGTAACTGGTGAGGCTTATAAGGTGAGTGCATTTATATGTTTTAAATTTATTTTGATAAATTTTGCAAAATTTATTTATATGAATTTATTTAAAATGACAACATGGTTTTTGTACAAGGTATACAATGTTTTACAAGCAAAGGAAAAAGGTTAGTATATATTGGGGTATGAACTGTCCTATTATATTGTTTTGACAATTTATTATTGAATAAGGATGATATATGGATCATATGTTTTATCGACATTTTTACGTCTATATGATAAATTACAAAGTTATATGAAATGAATTTATTGCCCAAGTTTATGATAGAGAGTGACAGTATAGTGGCATGCCATTAGAGGTCCAATAGTCAAGGACTACGTGTAGCTGCACACCGATCTTCGGATCTATATGTTATTGTCACTTATGTGTTTATATGATATCGACATTAATACATCTATATGATATTGGCACTTATGTGTTTCATATGGTATTGACACTTTATGTGTTTTATATGTTATCGTCACTTCGGTGACCAGTACTCGAGGAGTACAGTTCTCGCATACTTCAGCTTCTCTTTATACCATACTTGGGCTTATTGAAAGTTGAGATATATGAATATCACCATTTCTTATATATGATGGTTTTACCTTATATAAAATATTTGATTTGAATTTGCTTAACCATGTTTTGATATATTTCAATATTTAATTTTATGACTACTTATAATGCCTCACTAAGTTATACTTAGAATGTGTATTTTGCATGTGCACACATAGGTTGAATACTCAGTTCGCAAGTAGGAACGTTTTGGGCATCACCTCGCAGACGAGGAAATAATACAGGTTATCTTAGTAACGCTTTGACATCCTACATCATGTTTGAGTAGTGGCATGTATATTATTGAATATGTTTATTTTGTGTAAAAGAGACTTAAATTACTCTTTACTATGTATATCTATAGCTAAAATATGGTCTAGCATTACTAGTATGTGGAATGAAATGACTTATAAGTAGTTGGAGAACTTAAAATGGAATTAATCGAAGCTGTCCCGAAACTCTGTTTTAGGCAGTGAGTTTGAAAAATTGCCATAAATTCCATAGGTTGAATTAGAAAATGAAATTTATATGGATGAACTAAAAATTGAGTCTAGTTTCTTTTAAAATAAACGGTGACTATTTTAGAGTTTTGTGCAAAAAGTTATAAATTTTTATTTGATGCAAGGTCAGAATTTTCAGACAGCAGGTCTGCACTGTATTGCATATTTAACGAATTTTCTGCACTATGTGCCAAGAGTTAAGACCTCTAACGTATATAAATTGTTAGCTTGATGAATCTAGTTTACTAGGAATTTTCCAAATGAAGTTTTGAAGCTTACAAAAAAAATTATAATTTTTTTTAAAGAAATGACAGCGCGAGCTGCCAGTTTTGTTTCAAATAGTGAAAATTGTTTAAACTTGTTTTGTAACATCATCGACTCGTGTTTGATAACAAAAATGGGAAGAGGGTGTTACACCCTTGTTCCCTGAAAATCAATGATGCAACACCAAAAAATATCTTCCACCATTTGGATAACGGGTTCAGACAGACCATCCGTTTGAGCATGATATGAAGTACTGAAATTCAACCGCGTTCCCAAAGCCCTATGCAAACACTCCCAAAACCTCACTATAAAGCTCAGATCCCCATCCGATACTATAGACTTAGGCACCCCATGCAACCTCACAATCTCAGGAACATACAACTGTCATGCCCTGAATTCGGGCATAGATGTTAGCTAGATCGATTAGACGACTTAGGGGAACCGAATTAGGCGATTCGAGCTAGTTTTGGGAATTATTTCTTAATAAATAGTTTTTGGTTAAAATAAAATATAGAAAATTATTAGAAAATATTTAATTAATAATCCAAGGGTTTTGGAAAACTCAATTTGAAGAAATAAAATCGGATTTTGGGACATTTTGGTCTTGTGACTAAAATGTAAAGTTTCAAAACTGTTTTGGTGACTAAAACTAAAAGGATCAAAACTTAGAATCTTTAAGGAGATAATTAACCAAAGTTTTTAATCAGATTTTTTCCTTATTTAGGCTATTTTTAAAAAGTTTTTTAAAATGTTATTGAATAAAAATAAAAGAGATTTGATTAAAAGGATTTTAATAACCAAATTCATTTTCTTACGTAACTACTTTTGCTCTCAACTTTATCACCAGCCAAACAATCAATTTTACTCTAAAATTCTCAAAAATCATTCCTTTTTGATTTCCTAATTGATTCCTTTGTTTTCTACACCAAATCCTATTTGTTTTTTTGGAGATTTCACTCACATCTTTCCAATTAAGGGAGAAATTAGCAATTAAAGGTGATTTTCGTTTCTCTCCTCTAATTAAAGGTTCTTCATTGAAATTCCCAAATTCTTGATCCTTTACAACTGATTTTTGTTATGTGTTAATGATTAAATCATGAATTTATGGTTTTCATTGAGTTTTGATGAGAAATTTGATGGATCTTGAAATGGATCTGGTTTTGTATTGATTCTAATTGATTTAGATCATTTAAAGGATAGGTTTTAATGTTATGAGAAGTTATTAATAAGAAGAATCCCAAAACTAAGTGAATTGTTAATTTTCTAGGTTGTAAATAGTTAGATTTTAAGGTGATCTTGGTGTTGTAAGGTTTCTAGAGATATAAGATTGTTATAAAGATGTGTTGAAGATGTTAAAATTGTTAGGTTTTGGCTGGGCTTTGTTTAGGTTGAGTTTGGTGATGTTTTCAGATGTTTTAAGGAAGCGTTTGATGGTTTTTAGTGAGGCGAAGTTGAGGAGATGTTTTGTTGTGTTTAGAGATGCATGGAAATGCATTAATCCTCTGCTTTTGTGTGGGAAAATAGGGGAGATGAATCCTTTATCTTTTGGAAAGGTTCTAGGGGCTTCGAAAGCTTGATTACGCATTGGCAAGTGGTGCGTTGTGCTGTCGGTGAGTGGAAACGTGGTATACTGCTTTTAAAAGGTTTGAAGATGGTTTTTGGGAGTTTAGATTAAGTTCGAAACACTTATCTAAGCTCAAAAGTAAATATTGGTTGATCTCGCTCTCGTTTTCGATTTTGCAAAATAAATCTCATGCACTTGTTTATTGTTTTGATTACCTACTGCTATATGCATGTTTTAGAAGTGAAGTATGTTGCAAATGATTATATGTAACGATTATTGAGAATGTCAAATAATTTATGAAAAGAGTTTTGAGAATACTAGAATACATGGTTTAATGTATTGGGAATTGGTTTGATTTGATGCATATGTGAAACAGTGATGTAAAGTGTTTTTATAGAGTATATTGGCAAGTGAATGAGATTAAAAGTTATCAGATATAGTTGACTAGCTATAGGGTTTAAAGTGCACTTTAATAAGTCGCCTCATATGTATCAAGGGGTCAAGAGTGTGCCATGCTCCACCATGAGAACCGTAGTGGTCTATGGGTCAAGAGTGTGCCAATTCTCTCACTGGTGGATTTATACATAATAATCGTTAAGGAATGCTCCGGTTTGAGGATGTATGTGAAGTGGTCGAAGGAACCACTTGGGAAATCTGTGTATCTGATGTGTTTTTAGAAATAGATTGAAATGGTTTTTTGGGTCACTGAATGCCAATATATGATAAAATGTATAATTATAGATAGATTATATTTTGTATAATATGGTTTATACATGAGATGCTCTTAATGCTTGCAATTTTGAGGTTTTAGCATGCGAAAGCTTAAATTGAGGTTTATGCTAGAAATTCATGATACATGTGTTGCAATTGTTTAAAAGTGCATATTTGTAAAGATTATAGAAGCATGAGATGTTTTGGCATGAGATTTAATACTTATTTGGAAACAAAATGGTTTTAAATGCATTGATTAGTGTTTTTGAGTTTCCCTCACTAGGCTTTATAAGCTTACACTCCCTTTTCTCATCAATGCAGAGAAGTAGGCCTTTTGGATAGCAAGAAAGCAAGAGGCAATCCAAGGGTGAAGCGATTTCAAGTATGGTTTTATAAATGCTATGTAGTAATAAAAGGCAATGTGACCAAGTTGTAATTGGGAGGGTTGTTTTGGTTAATCCCTAGAAGATATTTGTTTGGGTATGATATGATGTGAATGATCCTCTACCATGTCTATATGATTGTAGAAATGTTGCTAGACTTGTTACATAATGTTTAAGTAATGTTTGGAGTGTGTTAGATCGAGCTGAAGTGTCATATGTTCGACGAAGAGGTCATTACATGCCAGTTTGTACCAGTACAAGTCCTCAAGGATCGATGCGCGGGGTCTATCTCAGCTCAATTCTGTGCAAAATTGCACAGGCGTAAGATACACTACCACTGTATCGGTAAGCATAGCTGGAAATTAACACTGGTGTCGGTATATGGGTAACTGTATTGGTATGCATGAAACTTGACTAATTAAGGTTTGGTAACTTTGGATTTAAGAAAGTCGTCATAATTTTCTAAAATTACATTTTTGTTCTTAAAGTGCAATCTTGTTCAATTAGATGTCAATTCGACGCCCGATTGAGTCATAAATTTCACTGCTGCCAGCATGATCACCTTAGGACTTAATTATTCATTTAGATAAGATAAAATGAAAAAATGGGCCGTTATTTAAGTAAATCATTTCTTGTTTATCTTGGTAAACCCAATGTAGCTCACTCGATTTGGTCTAGCGTCTAGGCCGGGTCAAGAGGGTTATATTTGGTGCTATCAGAGCCAGGTTATGATTATTGGGAGGTGGGTTATGGTTATTTGATGTATCCTTGTTGTATGGTTTTGTTGTATAGCCTATTGTTAAGTGTTCAAAAGTACTATTTTTCTTACCCTTCTTATTCATATTATTGCTAGACTTAGGCTCATATTAGTTGCATTATTATCCATTCATGCATGTTTGCATTGTTTCCTTGGTGGACAAGCTTGATTTCATATTTTGCTTAATTTTGTGGAAAAAGCTACTGCTTTGGTGTGTTTTGTGTGTGTGTGCAGAATCACTTGCCAAAGCAAGGCTGGAGCTAGTTGTTAGGGCAATGCATGAAGGAGATGCAGAGCTAGTTGCCAGGGAAATTTTTGATAAGGGAAAAGATGATATGGTAGTCGAAATTGATGACTAGATAAGCCCAAGATGACGTGGAGCAAAGTTAAATCCCAAAGGAATTTGATTTCTATGAAGAGGTTAAAGAGAAATTAAATCCCAAGAAGATAGGAGAAGTTATAGAAGGAATTTAAATATAATAAATAATTATATTCTTTAAAGATATTTAATTCCAACTTAACTTCCTCCTCAAAAAAGACTTTGACCTAGCCCTATAAATTGAGGACCAAGCCGTCAACTCCAAAGGGGAGAGAGGAGAGAAATTTCGACAAGATCAAAGGGGGAGATTTCGACAAAGAGGCTTCAACCATTCTTCATCTTTTTCTTCTTTGTTCAATTAGGTTTATGCTAGGAATTCTTTGTCTTGTGTTTCTTTGGAACCTGGCCATGAACTAAATCTATTTGGCTAAGGTTATTGTGTTTTGTGGTTGTGAGAAACAATTGGATTTTGTTTAGGTAATATGAGTTTGCACTTTCAATTCAAGGTTTACTCATTCTTGGTTCTTATTCTTGTTTGCGAGTGAATTGGGAGAGGATCTCGTAACTTCATCTATTTATCTAATATCGGGAGAGTTAGATTCAAGAAACGAATGAGTATGGTATTTATTCAATCTATTGATGGTGAAGATTAATCATGAATTGTACACTTGCACAATTGAGGAGCACTTATTCCGCGCAACAAGTTTTTGGCGTCGTTGCCGGGGATTGGCAATAACAACTTTGTTTTTATTTTCTTGTACTTTTTTATTTTTCTTGTTTAAGATTCAAAGGGTTAACAAACTTTGGTTTTGCATTGGTATATGACCAGGGTGAGACCGATTACACCAGAATATCCCTTTGATCCAGAAATCGAACGAACCTTGCAAAGACTCAGACGAAGGTTAAGAGTAGCAATGGATAATCAAGACGGCAATATGAATCAAGATGTTCCAGCAAGAGGAGGAGTGATTCTTGCACGGAACAAAACTATTCGAGATTTGCAATTCACTCAAAATACAAGGAGTCACCCCTGATGTTTTACGACTAAGATTATTCCCCTATTCACTGAGGGATAGGGCAAAAGCATGGTTGAATAGTATTCTTGCCGGATCAATAGGATCTTGGACCGATCTTTGTCGTGATTTCCTTGCTCGATTTAATCCTACAAACTTAACTGATAAGCTTTGTAGCGAAATTACTTCTTTTCGGCAGGCAGATGATGAATCCATGTACGAGGCTTGGGAGCGATATAGAGAACTTCTACATAAATGCCCCCTACAAGGATTCCCAGTGTGGACACAAGTGACAATGTTTTACAACGCTGTGAATACACGAACAAGGATGATGCTAGATGCCTCGGCAAACGACATACTCCTAGATAAGTCACCAGAGGAAGCAATGCAAATTCTAAACAGGCTTGCCAAGAATGATTATCAACTCCAATCTGCTAGAAGAGGAGGAGTTAGACGCCAAGTCACAATACATGAACTGGGATCATCAGACTCAATTTCGGCACAATTGGCCGCTCTAACTGAGATGATCCAGAACATGCAGAAACCAAACAACACACAGGAAGTTAAGGTAATGGATTCCTTTTGTGAGTTATGTGGTGGTAACCATGATTCATCTGAATGTATGCAGAATCCGGAATCCAGCTTTTATGTGGGGAATTACAACCGAAACAACAATGTGATGTCCAATACATACAATCCAACTTGGAAGAAGCACCCGAATTTTTCATGGAGTAATCCCAACAATGCTCTAAACTAGAACAATTAGAATGCACAAGCATCGGGATTCCAGCAGAATATGCCACGGCAACAGTTACCGCAGCAACAACCGACAATATCTAGTTCTTTGGAAAATTCTCTCAATGCTTTTATGTTGAAAACTGAATCTTATATGGCTGAGAATAGTAACTTCATAAAAAGAACTGATGCTTTTATTAACAGGACCGAGATGAGATTGTAAAACCAAGAGGCGGCAATCAAATCATTGGAAAATCAAGTCGGACAATTTGCTCAAAACCTGAATACTAGACCGCAAGGAGGTTTACCTAGCGATACTGAAGTCCCAAGAGGAACTGGCCATGAGCAATGTAAGGCGATCACCACTAGAAGTGGCCAACAACTTAAAGAGGATCAAGCTCGCTCATCAAACAAAACTCCACAAAAAGAACAAATCGAACTCAGCGGCAAAGCCTCAGATGCTGAACCAGGAATTATCGCGGCAACCATCGATAAGCATGCCTCGGCAACCGGCGATAAGGATGCTGCGCTAACCAACGATAGGCACGCCACGACAACCCCAGTTGCAATGCCTCAACAACTCCAGTTGCCTCGGCAATGCCGTCAATCAGGTTCCAGACCAATGAAATGATCGAAGATATCCGACTTCCACCACCATTCCCACAAAGGTTGAAGCGAAAAAAGGAAGAATATCAATTCAAGAAGTTTCTTGATATCCTAAAGCAAGTCCACATCAACTTGCCATTAGTTGAAGCAATTGAACAAATGCCGAACTATGCCAAGTTTCTTAAAGACATTGTGTCCAAGAGAACAAGGCTAGGAGAGTTTGAAACAGTTGCCACAACAGAGGGATGCATGGCCATGTTGCACAATCGCATGCCACCCAAGTTCAAGGATCCCGAAAGTTTCACAATACCCTGTTCCATTGGAAACCACTATGTCGGGAAAACATTATGTGACCTTGGAGCAAGCATAAACTTGATGCCTAAATCAGTTTTCCAGAAACTAGGAATCGGGAAGGCAAGATCTACAACAGTTATGTTGCAGCTAGCCAACCGATCCTATGTGCATCCAGAGGGAAAAATCGAAGACATACTGGTAAAAGTTGATAAATTTATTTTTCCCGCTGACTTTATTGTTTTGGATTGTGAAGCAGATGAACATGCACCTATCATTCTCGGGAGACCCTTCCTAGCAACAGGGAGAACTCACAATGAGGGTGAATGACCAGCAAGTTAAAATAAATGTGTTCCAAACACTAAGGCATGCCGATGATCCGAAAGAATGCCAACTTCTTCATGCCACGGCAGAGTTTAACTTCGATGAGGAATTTAGTTACCTCGACAACTACATTGCCGATCAAGAGGAACCTGAGGAGTATGAAGAACCGATCGATGAGGAACAACAAGAAGTGGCAAATTGGTTAGTTAATCGACCAGGTACATACTTTGAACCACTGGATTACTCAAGTAAGGAAGGTAAGCTCGAAAAGCCCTCTATTGAACAGCCACCAATTCTTGAGTTGAAATAGTTGCCAAAGCAACTAAAATATGCTTACTTGGGAACCGATAAAACATTGACTGTAATTATTTCCTCTAAGTTACAGCCTGAGCAGGAAAAGAAGCTGATCAAAATGTTGATGCTACACAAGAAGGCAATAGGGTGGACAATTGCCGACTTGACCTAGAGGAGACTGAATCATGCCATGAAAGAAATTATCAAGTGGCTTGACGCCGACATCATATACCCTATCTCTAATAGTACATGGGTAAGTCCGGTACAATGTGTACTGAAAAAGGGAGGTATAACGGTGGTAAGTAATGAAAAAATGAACTCATTCCAACTAGGACTGTGACCGGTTGGAGGGTTTGTATGGATTATCGAAAGCTAAAAAAAGTCACTAGGAAAGATCACTTTCCATTACCCTATATTGATCAAATGCTTGACCGTCTTGCAGGTAAACCCTTTTATTGTTTTCTTGATGGTTATTCAGGTTACAATCAAATTGCCATAGCACCAGAAGATCAAGAAAAGACAACCTTCACATGCCCATACGGTACTTATGCTTTCTGAAGGATGCCGTTCGGATTGTGTAACGCCTCGACAACCTTCCAAAGATGCATGATGGCACTCTTTTCTGACATGGTCAAAGACTTCCTTGAGATCTTCATGGATGATTTTTTCATTTTTGGTAATGACTTCGACAGCTACCTCGACAATTTAGAGAAGGTGTTGGCAAGATGTGAAGAAACTGATTTAGTCCTTGATTGGGAGAAGTGCCATTTTATGGTAGATGAAGGAGTAGTGCTCGGCCACAAGATTTCATCCAAGGGAATTGAAGTAGACAAAGCCAAGGTGGACGTGATCGAGAGATTACCCCCCACCAAGTTCGGTTAAAGGAATCCGAAGCTTTCTTGGACATACAGGTTTTTACAAGAGGTTCATTCATAATTTTTCTAAAATTACTAAACCCTTGTGCAATTTGCTTGAACAAGATAAAGTATTCAATTTTGATTATTCTTGCACCCCAAGCATTCGAAACCCTAAAGGAAAAGCTTGACTCGGCACCCATTGTCGTTCCACCAAATTGGATGCTACCTTTTGAGCTCATGTGTGACGCAAGTGATTTTGCGGTAGGAGCAGTCCTAGGCCAACGCACAGGTAAGACCTTTCATGTGATATACTACGCTAGTAAAACTCTTAATAGTGCTCAAGTGAATTACACAACAATGGAGAAAGAGTTACTAGCTGTAGTTTTCGCATTTGACGAGTTTCGATCTTATTTGATTGGTACAAAGGTAATTGTTCATACGAACCATTCGACAATTAAGTATCTATTTGCTATAAAGGATGCCAAACCTCGTTTGATTCGTTGGATATTGCTTTTACAAGAGTTTGACATTGAAATTAAGTATAGAAAAGGAACAGAAAATCAAGTGGTCGATCACTTATAACGCTTAGAACGCAATAGGGAGGAGGACGCAGATTTAGAGATATGCGATGCATTCTCGGATGAACAACTGTTAGTTACCTCGACAACCATGGATGTGCATGCCTCGGCAACCATTGACGCTTCAACAACCATGGACGCGTATGCCTCGGTAATACCCTAGTACGCGGATTTAGTTAATTTCCTTGTTTATGGTATTTTACCTTATGGCCTTACTCACCAAGGAAAGAAGCGGTTCCGTCATGATGCTAAGCATTAATTTTGGGACGAGCCTCTTTTGTTTAAACAATGTGCAGATCAGGTTATACATCGATGTATCCCTGAAGGCAATGCCATTCTTCACCCTATGGAGGACATTTTGGAGGAACACGTACCGCGGCCAAAGTTTTGCAATCCGGTTTGTATTGGCCAACACTGTACAAAGATGCCCAAGAATTTTACAAGCAATGTGATCGATGCCAGAGGACGGGCAATATCTCTAGACGACATGAGATGCCGCTCCAAAACATCATCGAGGTGAAATTGTTTGATGTATGGGGGATTGATTTTATAGGACCTTTCCCATCTTCATTCAACAACCTCTACATTCTACTTGCCATCGACTGCGTGTCTAAATGGGTTGAGGCAGCTGTAGTTCCCAACAACGATTCCAAGACCGTGCAACGATTCTTGCAGAAAAACATATTTACAAGGTTTGGGATGCCGAAAGTAATTATCAGTGATGAAGGCAAGCATTTTGACAACAGACTTATTGCCAAGATGTTGTAACGCTTCGGCGTATCATACAAGATTGCTACTGCATATCACCCACAAACCAATGGGTAGACAGAAATTTCCAACCGAGAATTGAAGTGTATACTCGATAAAGCTGTAAATCCCTCTAGGAAGGATTGGTAAGTAAGACTAGATGATGCACTTTGGGCATATCACATTGCATTCAAAACACCCTTGGTATGTCCCCCTTACGACTTGTCTATGGCAAAACATGCCATCTACCGGTGGAAATCGAACACAAGGCATATTGGGCAATCAAGACCGTGAATATGGATTGGGAAAGTGCCGGACAAAAGCGTTTGTTGGACCTCAATGAGATAGAAGAATTTCGTGCACTCGCCTATAACAATGCACGAATCTACAAGGAGAAAACAAAGCAATGGCATGACAAGAAACTATTGTCGCGGCAATTCATGCCAGGAAAACTAGTTCTCTTATTCAATTCTCGGCTAAAACTTTTCCAGGGAAAACTAAAATCAAGATGGTCAGGACCATTTGAAGTTGTCAAACCATTCTCCCATGGTGCCGTGATAATCAAGTCCATTACTGACGAACATGAATTCAAAGTTAATGGACAAAGATTGAAGCACTACAACAGTGCCCATGTGGAACGTAACAAAGAAGTGGTCACCTTAGGAGATGCATGAGCATGCTCTCCTTTTCAATATTTTCTTTTTCTTTTTCTTTTTATTTTTATTTTCATTTTTATTTTTTCTTTTCGAACTATTTTTATTATTATTATTTAATTTCGATTATTTGTTCTTTTCAGGATAAATTTATTTATTTTCTTTAAGATTAAAACTACATCTTTCTTTCATAATTATCTTTTTAAGTTTAAGAATTTCTTTGCACATCTTTATTTTCTTTTATTAGTTTATCTTTAATTTTAATCCTTATTTTATTTTTTTTGAATTGTAGGAAAAGAGTTCAAGATAAAGAGGAATTTTGATTCAAGAAGGAAACTTTTTCAACAAGGAAATTAATGGGCTGAATCTAAGGCTTATATTAAGCCTCCAATTTACCATAAATAAACCCCCTAGCCGTCACCTACCCCTAAATCAAAACCCTTTTTCTTTCTTTATTCCAAAATTAATCCCACCCACCATATTTACTACCTATCTTTTCTATTTAACCCATCACCTTTAACTTCCAAGAAACCTATTCCTACTTTTCATCTTGCAACTCTTTAGTTTTTTTGCTTTCTTTTCTTTGTTTTTACCAAACTCACAACCAAGATCATCCATGGCATCCAAAATCGAATTTTTGGTTCATCCAAGTTCCTCCAAAGAACCAAGATACAAGAAGTTTGCTACACCGATGGTTCAAGAAAAATTTCACTCTAAGTTTGAAAGCCGGGAGATTTGCGAAGAACAAGGCTTTGAATACTCCAACTCTCATTAAGATTTCAGCCTTGAGCATTCATCTTCGAAAGGATTGCACATCAAAAGTGGAAAATCTTTTGCCATCAATCGGAACCGGGTAACATCTCATGGGTAAATGAATTCTATGCTCACTCACCTAACCCGGATAATCCTTATGTTTTTGTTCGTGACAAGGCTATACTCATAAGCCCCGAAAACATCAACACTTTTTACGGGCTCTACATTGAGAAGGGCGAGCATCAAGCCTTTGTTGATCAACTCACGCCCAAGCAACTCGACAAGGTACTTCAAGAACTCACTCTACTGGGAACTCATTGGAATGACGGTAAATACAAGGGCATGGTAAATCGCCTTCGGCTTAAACCCGAGGCAAAATTATGGAACAAGTTTGTTAAAACTTCTTTAATGCCCACAACACACAATACCATTGTTGATACACTTCATCTTTTGCTCATACATTCTATCTTGCATAATCGAATCATTAACATTGGAAAATTATTTGTGATGAGATTTTTGTATGTAGCACAAAAGACAAGGGTTTTCTTTTCTTCCCTTGCTTAATTTCCAATCTTTGCAAGGAGATGCATGTCCCAAGTGAGTCCACTGATGAAATGGCCCTACAAAAGTCCAGTTGGAATTGAGCACAAATCCAAAGCTAATGGGAGAGGCACCAGTAAAATCCCCAACACCTTCAATTGCCGCAGCAACTCCTGCCTCCTCGGCAACCCTTAATGCCCAAGCAACTGATGCCCGGGCAACTCGGCCAGCAACCCCAGGACAACTTGAAGCACTCTTACAACCGTTGGCGAACCGCCTTAGGCAAATTGAAGAACGAAAACTAATGTTCATGCGGTACATGAAGGATCACAACAATGCAATCACCCAAGTCATCCTGGAAAAGTACCCAGACAGCCGCGTGTCGTTCCCAATCTTTCCTACTGAAATCCTTGCCACGACAACCAATGAAGCAGTTGCCACGGCAACCGCAACAAATGATGCCGCGGTAACCTACACTGCGCCTGCCCAAGAAGTTGCCACGGCAACAAACACTAAAGATGTCATGGCAACCAAAGCTAAAGACGCCCCGGCAACCACTACAAAAGCCAAAGGTAAAGCACATATGCCCGAAGCAACTCATACTGAATCATTGTCTGATTTTTCAGATTCAGACGAGTCCTCCATTGCACCAACAAAAACCGCATCAATCGAATCCTCTAAGCCCAAGTGAAAAGCTAATGACATTAATGAAGAGGATGATGAGGACAACCTCGTAAAAGGATCGATTCCACCATCGGCAACAAGGAAGCAACCATTGCGTTCAAGCAAAAGAATCAAGACACCGACCAAAAGGAAACTAATCATCCACGATGACGAACTCTTAGAGTAAGTCCTCGTTTGCATTTTACTTTTCTTTATTTTTATTTTTTCTTTGTTGCATGCATTGAGGACAATGCCTCACTCGAGTTTGGGGGGGATTGTTATTAGTTAGCTACCATGTTTAGTTGCATTCATCTTAAGTATTACATTTAGGATACATAAATTGTTTGCCATGCCTTTATTTGGAACAAGAATTGCCTAGATTTGATGAATATCCGATGATGACTTTGCCAATGTACTTAATTGATAGAACTTTTTATTCTAGGATAAACATGGGAACACTTAGAATCGTACTATGATGCTAAACTTGATGAAACACTGTGTGGCTTGATTGATTTAAGGAATTCTAGCGAACTTAGGTTGATGTTAAAAAATTCGGGGATTAGAATAAAAATTGGATGCATACTAGAGGTGCCCGAAATTGGCTATAGTATGTGATAAAAATTGATCACTAGAGGTGCCCGAAATTGGCTCTAGTGTGTGCTAAAAATTGATCGCTAGAGGTGCCCGAAACCGGCTCTAGTCAAATAAATTAATTAACTTTAGAAAACTAAAAACAAAACACTAGAGGTGCCCGGAACCGGCTCTAGTTAAAACATGTTAAAAGAACCCAATGAAGTAATTTGAAAACCTCTTGTTTGCATAGAATCTAAAAAATCAACTTGCACACAACTCCGCACACACTCACAAGCAGTATAGTTTGATTCTGAGTAACTCCTAAGTTGTCCGAAAAATGAAAAGACAATCATACTTTGTGCCCCAGTTCTGAGAATTGAAATCAAGTTCAAAGCTAAGTTTGTGAAAATTGAAGTCTTGGCGGGTAATTATTAGTTTGCATTGCTTGAGGAAAAGCAATAGTTCGAGTTTGGGGGTGTGTTAAGTGTTCAAAAGTACTATTTTTCTTACCCTTTTTATTCATATTATTGCTAGACTTAGGATCATATTAGTTGCACTATTAGCCATTCATGCATGTTTGCATTGTTTCCTTGGTGGACAAGCTTGATTTCATATTTTGCTTAATTTTGTGGAAAAAGATACTGCTTTGGTGTGTTTTGTGTGTTTGTGCAGAATCACTTGCCAAAGCAAGGCTGGAGCCAGTTGCCAGGGTAATGAATGAAGGAGATGCCGAGCTAGTTGCCAGGGCAATTTTTGATAAGGGAAAAGATGATATGGTAGTCGAAATTCATGACTAGATAAGCTCAAGATGACGTGGAGCAAAGTTAAATCCCAAAGGAGTTTGATTTCCATGAAGAGGTTAAAGAGAAATTAAATCCTAAGAAGATAGGAGAAGTTCTAGAAGGAATTTAAATATAATAAAGAATTATATTCTTTAAAGATATTTAATTCCAACTTAACTTCCTCCTCAAAAAAGGCTTTGACCTAGCCCTATAAATTGAGGACCAAGCCGTCAACTCCAAAGGGGGAGAGAGGAGAGAAATTTTGACAAGATCAAAGGGGGAGATTTCGACAAAGAGGCTTAAACCATTCTTCATCTTTTTCTTCTTTGTTCAATTAGGTTTATGCTAGGAATTCTTTGTCTTGTGTTTCTTTAGAACCTAGCCATGAACTAAATCTATTTGGCTAAGGTTATTGTGTTTTGTGGTTGTGAGAAACAATTGGATTTTGTTTAGGTAATAAGAGTTTGCACTTTCAATTCAAGGTTTACTCATTCTTGGTTCTTATTCTTGTTTGCGAGTGAATTGGGAGAGGATCTTGCAACTTTATCTATTTATCTAATATCGGGAGAGTTAGATTCAAGAAACGAATGAGTATGTTCTTTATTCAATCTATTGATGGTGAAGATTAATCCGGCTTAGGAATAAGTTAAGGATTTCAACGGCGAAGAGGAGCGCAAGATTGATTGTTGTTCACCCTTGATTCATGCAGGGATGTATTATCAAGACATGTACAAATAGCTAGAGTTTCGACTTAGGGATAAGAAGAAACCATTGAAGAATGCTCCGCCGAACCTTGAAGTTGCTGTCCAGCCACCCAAGTAGTTGCCCAGGCAACCGTCGATTAGTTGCCAAGGCAACCTCGCTGCGCAAGTTGCCACGACAATTGAGTTTCCCTTGCACTCTTTTACCAAGAAGATCCGATTGGCTATCACACCTCAACTCACGATAACCTGGCGTATTCTCTCTCATTTGATTACATCTTCTTTTACTTATTTGCTTTCTAGTTTAGTTGTTAGTTAAACTCCTCCAATCTTCTACTTGTGTTTTTTTACTTTTTACAGTGCAAGAGTTTAGATTCTTGAAGTGGCACCAATCCATGTGGAGACGATATCTTTTATACTATAACTTGCGACGTGTACACTTGCACAATTGTAGAGCACTTATTACGTGCAACACCTATATAGTGTATGATTTTGTGAGTTTATGTTTGAAATGTGCTATGTTGGGGTAATAGCTTTGGAACACATTGCCTTATTACTACAAGTGTAAAATGATTTTTTGTTTTGAAACATGTGCGACTTGGATTTTTGCTTCAGGCTGGCCTAATTGTTTTGTTTTATTGTATTATCATGCTTTAGACTCATATTTTCGAGAAATAGGACTGAGACGAGAGCTTATATGGGTAGTGTTATGGATGAAAATAATACTCCCTCTGTCCCACTCAATATGTCATTTTTGTGTTTTAAAAGTGTCCCACTTAAAATGTCTCATTGGAAAAATCAACAACTTTTAAAAGGCATATTTCCCTTTATACCCTTTTTTTAGTTTCCCAACAAAACAAAATTTAACTTTTCAAGGATAAAATTGTTGTTTCAATCATTTTACATCATTTTTCTTACACAAACTTTTTCTTCCTAAATTTATGTGAAAAGTCAATAATAGACATTTTTGGTGGGACGGAGGGAGTAATGAGTTTCTTTCTCCTCCACTGATTCCACCTGTTAGAGCTAGAGTCAAGGATGGTGTGCCTCAGGCATTGCAAGGACTAATTTTTGGGGATATGACACCGTTGATCCAGGTGATGACTGGAGCGTTTCAAGTAGTTATAGCTGGAGTGCAAGTACATGTACTTGCACCTACGACAACTGTTAATACGGACTCTGTTAGAGTGTTTATGTACTTTGGGAGGTATCGAGTTTAGGAGTTTAGCTCCAGAGGTAGCGGAGGAGTGGTTTACGAGTATTGAGAGGATTCTTGGGCATATAGAGTGTACGAATGTTCGTAAGTTGGGTTGTATAGTATCTTTGCTTCAAGGGGATGTTTATAGTTGGTGGACGACTTCTATCGCGGGAATAGAACCAACAGATATGACATGGGAGTTCTTTTGTGCTATTTTCTAGAAGAAGTATCTGGGTTCTCGATATCAAGACGAGAAGAAGAAAGAGTTTATGGCGTTGGTCTAAGGGAGCATGTCTGTGTGAGAATATGAGGTTTAGTTTGTTCGATTGTCCAATATGCACCTAAGTTGGTTGCTGCTAAGCATAGCGATATGATCATTTTCGATATAGGCTGGTTAAGGAAGTGAAGACTTATATGTTGGCTATAGATTATACATATTTTGATGTTTTGGTTTCTCAAGCTAAAGATATAGAGCAGAATCTGGGATTGACCTCTCGATCAGGGAGTTCTTCTACGGGAAGAAGATTGTTGAGTCAGATGTCGGCAAAGATCGATACAAGAAGCATAAAGATAGGAGATATCATCCTAATTTGAGACGTGGTGGAAGTAGTGTTGGGAATGGACAGCGATGTGGTAGGCGACATTCAGGGGGTGTTGGGGTAACCTTGGTACATGCTGGAGCTGTGGTTCATGAGATCACATTAGGCATGATTGTCCACAGTTAGCTAGGGAAAGATAGGGTCCTACACCTGCTGCTGTACCACAGAGAGGCTATGGGCGCAGTCGAGGTAGTTTTTAGCGTAGAGAGAAAGGTTAGAGGATAGTTGCTCATACTGTAGCGGTTCAACCTAAGGGTGGTGGACTTTCGAGGATCTATGCGCATCATGTGGAAAGGAATGATATAGATGTGATTCAAGGTATATTACTTTGCAGTCTATACTATCTCTTTCTTTGATAGATTATGGTTCTATACATTCATACATCTTGCACGAACATGCACGTTTGCTTGATATACCTGTAGAAGTGTTAGATGTGGGTATGCGAGTAACTAGTTCTTTTGGAGAAATGGTAGTTGCTAGGAGGTTGTTTAGGAGATGTCCTTTAATGGTTCAAGGTCATGTGTTTACAGCTGATTTGGTGGAGTTGTTGTTTTATGGCTTTGATGTAATCTTGGGGATGGATTGGTTGTTTGAGCATAGGGCTGTGGTCGATTTTGAGACCAAGTGTGTTTCGTTGAAACTTGCTAAAGATTACGAAATGGTGGCTATGGGCGAGAATGTTAAATTCTTGTCCAAAGTAGTTTCAACTTTGGAAGCGCGGAAGTTGTTGGAGCTTGGGGGTAAAGCATATCTAGCTTATGTTATAAACCCAAATATGAAGGAGGTGCGAGTCCAGGATATTCATATCATTTGTGATTTTCCAGGAGTGTTTCCGAAAGAGTTGTCTGGGTTACCACCGGGTACGGAGGAAGAGTTTTATATTAAGATGTATGCGGATAAGGCTCTGGTGTCGATTGCACTGTATCATATGGCCCTAAAGGATTTAAAGGAGTTGAAGACATAGCTTTAGGAGTTGCTAGATCATGGTTTCATCTGACCTAGTGTGTCACCATGGGGAGCACCAGTGTTGTCGTGAAGAAGAATGATGGCACGATAAGATGTTCATTGATTATCGGCAACTGAACAAGTTGTCAAATAAGAATAAATATCCTTTTCTGAGGATTGATTATTTGTTTGACCAGTTTTGGGGAGCTACGGTGTTTTCCAAGATTGATATGAGGTCTGGGTATTATCAGTTGAAGGTGAAAAATAAGGACGTGCTGAAGACAGTTTTTCGGAAGCGTTACGGGCATTATGAGTTCTTAGTGATGCATTTTGGGTTGAATAATGCACCCATAACTTTCATGGATATGATGAATCAGGTATTCTATGAATTCTTGGATCAATTCGTGGTAGTGTTCATTGATGACATTCTCGTGTGCTCTAGTACTGAGGAGGATCACAATCGTCACCTACAAATTGTGTTGCAAATTCTGTTGGATAATAAGCTTTATGCTAAGTTGAGCAAGTGTGAGTTTTGGATTAAGGAAGTGGTTTTTCTTGGTCATGTTGTTTCGGCGGAAGGTATCCGGGTGGATCCACAGAAGATTGAGGAAGTTATAAAATGGAAGCAACCTAAGTTGGTGACAGAGGTCCGTATTCGTGGATGGTTTCTCGAAGATTGCTACTCCTTTAACGAAGTTGTTTCTAAAGGATGTAAGTTTTGAGTGGACAGATAGTACATGACAAGCTTTTGATAAGTTGAAGGAAGCTTTGACGCAAGCTCCAATCTTAATTCAACCTGATTCAGGAAGGAGTTTGTAGTTTATAGCGATGCATCCTATGTTGGTTTGGGTGTGTGTTGATGCAAGGGGGAAAGGTTGTGGCTTATGCATCTAGGCAGTTGAAGGTGCACGAGCGCAACTATCCTATGCATGATATAGATATTGCCGCAGTGATGTTTACGTTGAAGATTTGGAGGCATTATCTTTTTCGTGAGAAGTGTATTGTGTATACGGATCACAAGAGTTTGAAGTATCTGATGTCGTAAAAGGAGTTGAATCTTAGGCAATGGAGATGGTTAGAGTTGCTCAAGGATTATGATTTGACGATTGAGTATCATTCGGGTAAGGCTAATGTTGTAGCTGATGCCTTAAGTAGAAAGGTTGTGGTGGAGCATAGGGCAATGTTTGCTCACTTGAGTGTGATGCGAGACGGTGGTTTGATGGCTAAGTTGCAAGTGAATCCATCATTGATGCAATTGATCAAAGAGAAACAACCCTATGATGGTTTGTTGGTACATCATGTTAAGGATATTATGGATGGCAATTAGATAGATTTTTATTTTAATGATGAGGGTGTTTTGTGTTTCAAGAGTCGAGTGGTTGTGCCGAAAGACGAGGGGTTAAGGCACACTATTTTGACTGAAGCATATTCGGTCCTTTTGCTATGCATCCGGGAAGTACAAAGATGTATCAAGATTTGAAAATTGAATATTTTTGGGTTGGTTTGAAGAAGGATGTAGCGAATTTTGTTGCTCTTTGTATGGTTTGTCAGCGTGTTAAGGCTGAGCATCAGTTTCCTTTCGGGTTGTTGCAACCGTTGAGGATTTTAGAATGGAAGTGGGAGAAAGTTACCATGGATTTTGTGATCGGTTTGCCTTTGATTCCATCAAAGAAGAATTCTGTATGGGTGATTGTGGATAGATTTACGAAGTGTGCACATTTTTTGGCTGTTCATACGACTTATACTCTGGATAAGATGGCAGAGTTGTATGCTGCTGAGATTGTGAGGTTGCATAGGGTGCCTAGGTCTATAGTATCAGATAGGAATCTACGCTTTATAGCGAGGTTTTAGGAGTGTTTGCATAAGGCTTTGGGTATGCGGTTGAATTTTTGTACTTTGTATCATCCTTAAACAAATGGTCAGTCCGAACGTGTTATCCAAGTGTTGGAAGATATGTCGCGGTGTTGCATCATTGATTTTTAAGGAATGTGAGAGAAGCAATTACCATTGGTGGAGTTTTCCTATAACAATAGTTATCAGGCTAGTATTCAAATGGCTCTGTATGAAGCTTTGAATAGTAGAAGGTGTCGCACGCCACTTTGTTAGGCGGAGGCAGGAGAAAAGTATGTTGGCTTACCTGATGTGCTGAAGGATACCAATGAGAAGGTGAAGCTTATTAGTGATTGATTGAAGGGGGCTTCAAATCGGCAAAAGTCATATGCTGACTTGAAGCGTCGGGAGATTGAGTTTGCAGTTGGAGATAAAGTGTTTCGTAAAGTTTCGCCTTGGAAGAAGCTGATGAGATTTGGACGTAAAGGCAAGTTGAGTCCAAGGTTCATTGGGCCTTATGAGGTGATGGAGCGTGTTGGTGCAGTTGCTTATAGGTTGAGGTTGCCTATGGAGTTGGAGAAGATATATGATGTTTTCCATGTATCGATGCTTTGGAGATATAGATCGGACCCGTCGCATGTGATGCCTGTTAAGGAGATTGAGTTGAATTCATATTTGATTTATGATGAGAAACCGGTAAGAATTTTTTATTCTAGCAACAAGGTTCTTTGTGGAAAGATCATTGAGTTCGTAAAGGTCTTGTGGCGACATCATGGTGTAGAGGATGCCACATGGGAAAGTAAGAAGGACATGAAAAAGTAGTTTCCCTACCTTTTTTGTCAGGTATATTTCGAGGAAGAAATTTCTTAAGAGGTTGAGGGTTGTAACACCCCAAATTTGGGCCTAGATGTTAGCTAGATCGATTAGACGGTTCAAGGAACCGGATTAGGCGATTCGAGCTAGTTTCGGAAATTAATTCTTAATAAATAGTTTTTAGTTAAAATAAAATATGGAAAAATATTAGAAAATGTTTAATTAATATTCTAAGGGTTTTGGAAAACTCAATTTGAAGAAATAAAACCGAATTTTGGGACATTTTGGTCTGGTGACTAAAATGTAATATTTCAAAACTATTTTGGTGACTAAAATGTAAAAGGGTCAAAACTTAGAATCTTTAAGGAGGTAATTTTCCAAAGTTTTTAATCAGATTTTCCCCTTAATTTAGGTTATTTTTAAAAATGTTTTTAAAAGGTTATTAAATAAAAATAAAAGAGATTTGATTAAAAGGATTTTAATAACCAAATTCATTTTCTTACGTAACTACTTTTGCTCTCAACTTTTCTCTCAACTTTCTCAACAGACAAACTATAAATTTTACTCTAAAATTCTCAGGAGTCATTCCTTTTTATTTCCTAATTGATTCCTTTGATTTCTACACCAATTCTTATTTGTTTTCTTGGAGATTTTACTCAAATCTTGCCAATTAAGGGAGAAATCAGCAATTACATGTGATTTTCGTTTCTCTCATCTAATTAAAGGTACTTTACTAAAATACCCAAGTTCTTGATCCTTTAAAACTGATTTTTGTTATGTGTTAATGATTAAATCGTGATTTTATGGTTTTAATTGAGTTTTGATGAAAATTTGATGAATCTTCATATGGATATGGTTTTGTATTGATTCTAATTGAGTTAGATCATTTAAAAGATAGGTTTTAATGTTATGAGAAGTCATTAATAAAAGGAATCCCAAAACTAAGTGAATTGCTAATTTTCTAGGTTGTAAATAGTTAGGCTTTTGAGGTGATCTTGGTGTTGTAAGGTTGATGGAGATATAAGATTGTTATAAAGATGTTTTTGGATGTTAATTGAAGATGCTAAGTTGTTAAAATAGTTAGGTTTTGGTTGGGATTTGTTTAGGTTGAGTTTGGTGATGTTTTCGGATGTTTTAAGGAAGCGTTTGATGGGTTTTAGTGAGGCAAAGTTGAGGAGATGTGTTGCTGCGTTTAGAGACGCATGGAAATGCATTAATGCTCTGCTTTTGTGTGGGAAAAATAGGGGAGGCAAATCCTTCATCTTTTAGAGAGGTTCTGGGGGCTTTGGAAGCTTGATTTCGCATCGACAAGTGAGTGTTGTGTTGTCGGCGAGTAGAAACGTGGTTTACTGGTTTTAAAAGGTTTGAAGATGGTTTTGGGAGTTTAGATTATGTTTGAAACACTTTTCTATGTTTGGAAGTAAGTATTGGTTGATTTCGCTCTTGTTTTCGGTTTTGCAAAAAAACAATCCCATGCACATGTTTATGGTTTTGATTACCTACTATTATATGCATGTTTTAGAAATGAAATATGTTGTAAATGATCATATGTGATGATTATTGAGAATGTCAAATGATTTATGAAACGAGTTTTGAGAATACTAGAATACATGATTTAATGTATTGGAAATTGGTTTGATTTGATGCATATGTAAAGCAGTGAGGTAAAGTGGTTTTATAGAATATATTGGCAAGTGGTTGAGATTAAAAGTTTACGGATAAAGTTGGCTAGCCATAGGGTTTAAAGTGTAGTATAATAATTCGCCTCATGTGTATCGAGGGGTCAAGAGTGTGTCATGCTCCACCACGAGAACCGCAGCGGTCGAGGGGTTAAGAGTGTGCCAATTCTCCCGCTAGTGGATTTATACATCATAACCTTTGAGGGTTGCTCTGGTTCGAGGATGTATGTGAAGTGCTCGAAGGAACCACTTGGGAAATTCATGTATCTGATGTGTTTTTATAAATAGATTGAAATGGTTTTTGTGTCACTTGATTGCCTATATATGATATAATGTATCATGAGAAATGGATTATATTTTTTATAACATGGTTTACACAAGAGATGCTCTTTAAGCTTGATATTTTGAGGTTTTAGCATAAGAAAGCTTAAGTTGAGGTTTATGCTAGAAATCCATGATATAATGTGTTGCACTTGTTTAAAAGTGCATATTTGTAAAGATTATAGAAGCATGAGATGTTTTGCCATGAGTTTTAATACTTATTTGGAAACAAAATGGTTTTAAATGCATTGATGAGTGTTTTTGAGATTCCCTCACTAGGCTTTATAAGCTTACACTCTCTTTTTCTCATCAATGCAGAGAAGTAGGTCTTTTGGACAGCAAGCAAGCAAAAGGCAATCCAAGGGTGAAGCAATTTCAAGTATGGTTTTATAAATGCTATGTAGTAATAAGAGGCAATGTGACAAGTTGTATTTAGGAGGGTTGTTTTGGTTACTCTCTGGTTTAGATAAGTTACATTTGATGTATTGGACTTGTATGTTGATTAATATCTTGCTTTGAGGGGTTGGGATATGTTTTGCATGCTTGGGTTGTAACACCCTTATCGTATACTCATAAGCCGAATATACATTAAAGATGTTACAGAGTCATTGAAAGAAATCTTGACTTGTAAATTTTTTTGTACCAAAATTCGTCTTGCAGTTTAACCCTTTCTCAGTTTTGAATTAAAAACTATGTCAGTCTATTGTAGCTAGTTTTGACCCTGAATTGATTTATAAAATTCATAATTGGGTTGTTAAAATAAAAATATAATTCAGGGTGAAAACTATGTATACTGCCTAGACCCTTTCTTAATTTTCAAAATTTTACGCGGTCAGGGTTAAATAACATTTGACTACATCAAAATTCATAGTTATTAATAGCAAACCATTTCTCTAAGTCCATAATTCCAATTTAGTCCATAAACCCTAATTTCTTTCTCATCAAAATTCTCATCAATCAAGCATGTATTCCATGAATTATTGACATCAAAAGATAGAGCTTGAAGAGTAGAACAACTTTGTAGTTGAAAAGATTACCTAAAAACTGAGTTTCGGGGCTTGAATCGAGCTTGGAAAAATTTTCTCTTTCCTTCCCTAGCTCTCAAGTTCTTTGCCATTATTTTACACATATAACTATTAAATGAATATTAAATTCATTTAATAGTGAACTTACAATTTTACCCTTTTTATCTAATGGTTGAGATTGATTTTATCATCAATCAAGGGCCAAAATTTAATCTTCCATTTCCTCTTTCTAAAATTGCCCTTATAACTTTTTAAATATTTCAAAAATGCCATTGGGGCAAAATGACCAATTTGCCCTCCAACTAGTTTTTATTTGCTAGTTTACCATTCTTGTAAAAATTCAACTAAATCTAGTTGGAATCCAACCAACTATAATAAAATATTCATAAAATATTATTTTATGACTTTTCCATAGCTTTTGGATCAGCCTCTGAAATTTCAGTTCGATTCGATTTCCCGATATTCATAAAATACTTCTACTGCGATTTTACCTTTTTGAACTATCAGATTTATTCCAAAAATTCCATATTCAGGAAATAAACTTTATTATCTCATAAAAACTTCCTTTCCAAGAACTTAGACTGAATTTTCCTAACTCAGTCTACTATTTCGATAATTATAAAAAATCTCCATAGAATAAGATTTCTCTCAGAAGTCCTTTATCGACAATCCATTCGAATATTCTTTACTTTTACTGAGTCCAAAATATCGATTAGAAACACTTTTATGGGACCTTTCCGAAGGTCACCCATCCTTGTATTTCTCTGGCCTAAGCACGCTTAACAATTTCATTCGATCCAAATTCGGTGTTTTTTCTGTATCTTAATTCTTAAAACTAATATCAATGTACTTATTCTGATCAGATTCACCCTTATACTAAATAAAATCACTTGTTGGGGAAATTTACACTTTATTCCCAAACTTTTCCAAAGTTTATACTTTAACCCCAAAATGAAAATTTTGAAAGTTTTGGGGACTAAAGTGTAAATTTCTCCAACAAGTGATTTTATTTAGTATAAGGGTGAATTTGATCGGAATAAGTACCTTGATATTAGTTTTAAGAATTAAGATGCAGAAAAAGGTACCGAATTTGGATCGAATAAAATTGTTAAGCGTGCTCAGGCCAAAGAAATACAAGGATGGGTGACCTTCGGGAAGGTCCCATAAAAGTGTTTCTAATCGATATTTTGGACTCAATAAAAGTAAAGAATATTCGAATGGATTGCCGATAAAGGACTTCTAAAAGAAATCTTATTCTATAGAGATTTTTTATAATTATCGAAATAGTAGACTAAGTTAGGAAAATTCAGTCTAAGTTCTTGGAAAGAAAGTTTTTATGAGATAATAAAGTTTATTTCCCGAATATGGAAATATGGAATTTTTGGAATAAATCCAATAGTTCAAAAAGGTAAAATCGCAGTAGAAGTATTTTATGAATATCGGGAAATCAGATCGAACTGAAATTTCAGAGGATGATCCAAAAGCTATGGAAAAGTCATAAAATACTATTTTATGAATATTTTATTATAGTTGGTTGGATTCCAACTAGATTTAGTTGAATTTTTACAAGAATGGTAAACTAGTAAGTAAAAACTAGTTGGAGGGCAAATTGGTCATTTTGCCCCAATAGCATTTTTGAAATGTTTAAAAAGTTATAAGGGCAATTTTGGAAAAAGGGAAATGGAAGATTAAATCTTGGCCCTTGATTGATGATAAAATCAATCTCAACCATTAGATAAAAGGGCAAAATTGTAATTTTACTATTAAATGAATTTAATAGTTATATGTGTAAAATAATGGTGAAAAGATGAACAAAAATGTTCATCTTTTCCGGAAAAGAACTTGAGAGCTAGGGAAGGAAAGAGAAATTTTTTCCAAGCTCGATTCAAGCCCCGAAACTCGGTTTTCAGGTAATCTTTTCAACTACAAAGTTGTTATACTCTTCAAGCTCTATCTTTTGATGTCAATAATTCATGGAATACATGCTTGATTGATGAGAAATAAATAAGGGTTTATGGACTAAATTGGAATTATGGACTTAGAGAAATGGTTTGCTATTAATAACTCTGAATTTTGACGTAGTCAAATGTTGTTTAACCCTGATTGCGTAAAAATTTGAAAATTAAGAAAGGGTCTATGCAGTATACATATTTTCACCCTGAATTATATTTTTATTTCAACAACTCAATTATGAATTTTATAAATCAATTCAGGGTCAAAACTAGCTGCAATAGACTGACATAGTTTTTAATTCAAAATCGAGAAAGGGTTAAACTGCAAGATGAATTTTGGTATAAAAAAAATTACAAGTCAAGTTTTCTATCAATGACTCCGTAACATCTTTAATGTTTATTCGGCTTACGAGTATACGTTAAGGGTGTTACATGGGTAGAGATCATGCCTATAGGATCTTTGTTTGGGTATGCTATGATGTGAATGATCCTCTACCATATCTATATGATTGTAGAAATGTTGCTATACTTGTTAAATGATGTTTAAGTAATGTTTGGAGTGTGTTTGATCGAGCTGAAGTGTCATATGTTTGACCAAGAGGTCATTACAACACAGTCCGTACCGATACAAGTCCTCAAGGATCGGTATGTGGGGTCTGTCTCGGCTCAATTTTGTGCAAAATTGCACAGGCGTATCAGTTCGCCTAGCACCATATCATTATGCATAGCTGGAATATCTGCGTACCGTTAATTCTGGTGTTATGCTTTCTGAAGTTTGAATCTTTGCAGTTCAGTCCCTATTTCTTGATCATGCAATTAAATGAGTTTGGATGATTAATTTAAGTTGAAATTTAACTGGTATTGATGAAACCTGACTAATTAAAGTTTGGTAACTTTGGATTTAAGAAAGTTCTCATAATTTTATAAAATTGCAATTTGGTCCTTGAAGTGCAATCTTGTTCAATTGGATGTCAATTCGACGTATGATTGAGTCATAAATTTCACCGCTGCCAACATGATTTCCTTAGGACTAAATTATGTATTTAGATAAGATAAAATGAAAAGATAGACACTTATTTAAGTAAATCTTTTCGGGTTTGTCTCGGCAAACCCAATGTAGCTCGCTCGGTTCGATCTGGCGTTTAGGTCGGGTCAAGGGGTTACAACAACTCTGCCAACTTATCCAACTGCCAACTTATCCAAAGTATACGTCGTATGCACAACCAAAAAATGTGCACACTTTGTAAACCTATCAACAATCACCCATACTGAATTTCTTTTTGATGGCGTCAAAGGCAAACCGGTTACAAAATCCATGGTAATTCTCTCCCACTTCCACTCCGGAATCCTCAATGGTTGCAACAACCTGGAAGGAAACTGATGCTCAGCCTTGACACATTGACATACCATACAACGAGCAACAAAATCCGCTACATCATTCTTCAAACCAACCCATAAATATTCCTTTTTCAAATCTGAATACATCTTTGTACTACCTAGATGCATAGCAAAAGGACTCGAATGTGCTTCAGTCAAGATAGTGTGCCTTAACTCCTCATCCTTCGACGCAACCACTCGACTCTTGAAACACAAAACACCCTTATCATTAAAACAAAATCCATTTGATTTCCATCCATAATATCCTTAACATGTGGTACCAACGAATCATCATACGATTGTTTCTCCTTGATCAACTGTAAAACTGATGGCTTTACTTGCAACTCAACCTATAAACCACCGTCTCGCATCACACTCAACCAAGCAAACATTTCCTTCAACTCCACTGAAACCTTCCTAATCAAGGCATCGGCTACAACATTAGCCTTACCCGGATGATACTTAATCATCAAATCAGAATCCTTGAGAAACTCCAACCATCTATGTTGCATAAGATTCAAGTCCTTTTGCAACATCAAATACTTCAAACTCTTGTGAACTGTGTACACAATACATTTCTCACCATAAAGATAATGTCTCCAAATCTTCAACGCAAACACCACCGCGGCAAGTTCTATATCATGCGTAGGATAGTTGTGCTCGTGCATGTTCAACTGCCTAGATGCATAAGCCACAACTTTACCCCCTTGCATCAACACACACCCAAAACCAACATAGGATGCATCACTATACACTACAAACTCTTTCCCCAGCTCAGGTTGAATCAAGATTGGAGCTTTCGTCAAAGCTTCCTTCAACTTATCAAAAGCTTGTTGTCTACTCTCCGTCCATTCAAAACTTACATCCTTTTACAACAACTTCTTCAAAGGAGCTGCAATCTTCAAGAAACCATCCACAAAGCGACGATAATACCCTGCTAACCCTAAGAAACTATGAACCTCTATCATCGACTTAGGTTGCTTCCAATTTACGACGATCTCAATCTTCTGTGAATCCACATGAATACCTTCTACCAAAACAACATGACCAAGAAAAACCACTTCCCTAATCCAAAACTCACTCTTGCTAAGCTTACCATAAAGCTTATTATCCAACAGAATTTGTAACACAATCCGTAGATGTTGATCATGATCTTCCTTAGTACGAGAGTACACAAGAATGTCATCAATGAACATTACCATGAATTGATCCAAAAATTCACGAAATACCTGATTCATCATGTTCATCAAAGCTTTGGGCACATTAGTCAACCCAAAGACATCACTAAGAACTCATAATGCCCGTATTGCGTGCGAAAAGCTGTCTTTAGCACATCCTTATCCTTCACCTTCAACTAATAATACATGTTAAGTGTTCAAAAGTACTATTTTATTACCCTTTTACTCATATTATTGTTAGACTTAGGCTCATATTAGTTGCATAATTAGTCATTCATGCATTAATTCATGTTTCTTTCCACTGTTGAGCTTGATTACATAACTTGGTGATTTTTGTGGAAAAAGATATTGCTTTGGTGTGTTTTAGTGTGTGCAGAATCAGTTGCCAAAGCAAGGCTGGAACCAGTAGCTAGGGCAATACAAGAAGGAGATGCCGACGCAGTTTCCAGGGCAGTGCATGAAGGAGATGCCGACGTAGTTGCTAGGGCAGTGCATGAAGGTTATGCCGAGCTAGTTTCCAGGGCAATTGTCGACAATGGAAAAAGATGATGTGGCACTCGAATTGATGACTAGATAAATCCCAATATGACATGGAAGAAGATAAATCCTAGAAGAATTGAAGATTCAAAGAGAGATTAAATCCCAAAAGAAGATAGAAGAAGATCTAGAAGGAATTTAAATATAATAAAGAATTATGTTCTTTTAAAGTATTCAATTCCAACTTAACTTCCTCCTCAAGAAAGACATTGACCTAACCATCTCCTATATAAAGAACCCTAGCCACCTATTTCAACAAGTTTGGAGGGAGAGAGTTCGATTGGGAGAGAATTCAAGAGAACTGATCGATTTCTTCTTCTTCTTCTTTGCTTTCATTCGATTCATGTTTGGGGATTATTCTTTGTATATCTTTCGAAACCCGACCATGAATTGATGTTAATTGGCTTGGGTTATTTTGGGTTCATGGTTGTGAGAACGATTGGATTTTGTTTAAGTAATTGAGTTTACTCTTTTAATTCAAGGTTTGTTTATTCTTGGTTTTTATTCTTGTTTGCGAGTGAATTAGGAGAGGATCTCGTGAATCTATCTATTTATCTAATATCGGGAGAGTTAGATTCAAGAAGCAAATTAGCATGGTCTTTATTCAATCAATTGATGGTGAAGACTAATCCAGCTTAGGAATAAGTTAAAGGATTTCAACGGCTAAAAGGAGTGTAAGATTGGTTGTTGTTCACCCTTGATTCACACAGGGATGTATTATCAAGGCATGCACAATTAGCTAGAGTTTCGACTTAGGAATAAGAAGAAACCATTGAAGAACACTCCGCCGAACCTTGAAGTTGCTGCCCAGTTGCATAGGCAACCGTTCAACTAGTTGCCAAGGTAACTCAACTGCGCAAGTTGCCACGACAACTGAGTTGCCGCTACACTCTTTTACCGAGATGATCCAATCGGCTATCACTCCTCAACTCACGATAACCTGGCCTATTCTCTCTCTTTTTATTACATCTTTATTTTATTTACTTGCTCTTTTATTTTATTCGTTAGTTAGAACTCCTACAATTATCAATTGTGTTTTTACTTTTACAGTGTGATAACTAAAGCAAAGTGGCCCAAACCAATCCTCATAGAGACGATACTCGATACTTATCATATCACTTTATTACTTGCGACGTGTATACTTGCACTGTTTGCATAGCACTCAATACGTGCAACAAGTTTTTGGCGCCGTTACCGGGGATTTGCAATTGGTGTGAGTTGTTTTTGTTATTGCATTTTTTTCTCTTAGTTTTACTAACTTTTCGTTTTGTTTGTTTTATCAAAAAAAATTAGGTGCGCTACAAGTTAAGGGACATCAACATGTCAGGAAATAAAAGCTGATTTATTCGAGAGTTGATGTTGGAAGATATGAATCAATCCAATCAAGAGTTTCTTGCACCCTTCGATGATTACCTATACCAACCGAGAAAAGCATATACCGTGGAAAACTCGTGCACTTATTGTGGAGAACATCATGTGTTTGAAAATTTCCCTCACATTTTCGGTGCATATGACTACATGGAGAACCATAGATGGAACCAGCAGCAAAATCCTTCATGGTATGATCAAAAAGTTCAAATTTTTTTTACCATAACAATTTTGTTGCAGCAGTAGACATGCTTCGGCAATGTAGTCCTTATAAGCAGCCTAGTATCACGGCAACAAATATGCCAGGGCAATGTAGTCCTTTTCAAGAACATTCCAATTCCTTGGAGGAAATGTTGCTAGCTTTCTTGGCTAGACTTGGCAGATCAATTGAAGAGATTCGAGAGCTATCAAAGAAAATGGATGTGAGGATAGCTTAGTGGGATGCAACTGTTGCGCGTAATAAGTGTTACGCAATTGTGCAAGTATACACGTCGCAAGTTATAATATAAAAGATATCGTCTCCACAGGGATTGGTGCCACTTCAAGAATCTAGTCTCTTGCACTATAAAAAGTAAAAGAAAACAAAAGTAAAAGATTATAGGAGTTTTAACTAATAACTAATCTAGAAAGCAAATAAGTAAAAGGCAATGTAATTAAATGAGAGAGATAGGCCAGGTTATCGTGAGTTGAGGTGTGATAGCCAATTGGATCGTCTTGGTAAAAGAGTGCACGGGCAAATTAGTTATCGTGGCAACTTGCACAACGGGGTTGCCTTGGCAACTAATCGATGGTTGCCTGGGCGACTAGTTGGGCAACTACTTGGGCGTCTGGGCAGCAACCTTCAAGGTTTGGCAGAGCGTTCTTCAATGGCTTCTTCTTATCCCTAAGTCGAAACTCTAGCTACTTGTACATGCCTTGATAATACATCCCTGCGTGAATCAAGGGTGAACAAAAACCAATCTTGCGCTCCTCTTAGCCGCTGAAATCATTAACTTATTCCTGAGCTGGATTAATCTTCACCATCAATAGATTGAATAAAGATCATATATTTATTCGTTTCTTGAATCTAACTCTCCCGATATTAGATAAATAGATGAAGTTACGAGATCCTCTCCCAATTCACTCACAAACAAGAATAAGAACCAAGAATGAATAAACCTTGAATAGAAAAGTGCAAACTCTTATTACCTAAACAAAATCCAATAGTTTCTCACAACCACAAGACACAATAACCTTATCCAAATAGATTTAGTTCATATCTAGGTTCCAAAGAAACACATGATAAAGAATCCCTAGCATGAACCTAATTGAACAAGGAAGAAAAAGATGAAGGATGAAGCTTGTCGAAATCTCCTTGCCCTAGATGCTTATCGAAAATTCTCTCCTCTCTCTCCTTTTGGAGTTGACGGCAAGGCCTCTAATTTATAGGGCTAGGTCAAAGTCCTTCTTTGAGGAGGAAGTTATGTTGGAATTAAATTATCTTTAAAGAATATAATTCTTTATTATAATTATATTCCTTCTAGAACTTCTCATATCTTCTTGGAATTTAATTCTTCTTTAACCTCTTCATGGAAATCAAACTCCTTTGGGATTTAGCTTTGCTCCACGTCATCTTGGGCTTGTCTAGTCATCAATTTCGACTACCATATCACCTTGTTCTTTGTCGACAATTGGCCTGGCAACTGGCTCGGCGTCTCCTTCATGCATTGCCCTGGCAACTAGCTCGGCATCTCCTTCATGCATTGCCCTGGCAACTAGCTCTAGCCTTGCTTTGGCAAGTTATCCTGGACATACATACAAAACACACCAAAGCAACATCTTTTCCCACAAAAACAACCAAGTTATGCAATCAAGCTCAACGATGGAAGGAAACATGGATTAATGCATGAATGACTAATTATGTAACTAATATGAGCCTAAGTCTAACAATAATATGAGTAAAAAGGGTAAGAAAAATAGTACTTTTGAACACTTATCACACCCCCAAAATCGAACTATTGATTGTCCTCAAGCAATGCAAACTAATAATTACCTGCCAAGACTTCAATTTTCACAAACTTAGCTTTGAACTTGATTTCAATTCTCAGAACCGGGGCACAAAGTATGATTGACTTTTCATTTTTCGAAAAACTTAGGAGTTACTCGAAATCAAACTATAATGCTTGTGAGTGTGTGCGGAGTTGTGTGCAAGTTGATTTTTCAGATTCTATGCAAACAAGAGGTTTTCAAATTACTTCATTGGGTTCTTTTTAACATGTTTTAACTAGAGCCGGTTTCGAGCACCTCTAGTGCTTTGTTTTTAGTTTTCTTAAGTTAATTAATTTATTCGACTAGAGCCGGTTTCGGGCACCTCTAGCGATCAATTTTTTAGCACACACTAGAGCCAATTTCGGGCACCTTTAGCAATCAAATTTTTAGCACATGCTAGAGCCAATTTCAGGCAGCTCTAGCATTTATCCAATTTTTATTCTAATCCCCCAATTTTTTTAACTATCAACCTAAGTTCACTAGAATTCATTAAATCAATCAAACCACAACAGTGTTTCATCAAAATTTAGCATCATACTAAAATTCTAAGTGTTTCCATGGTTATCCTAGAATAAAAATTCTATCAATTAAGTGAATTGGCAAAGTCATCATCGGATATTCATCAAATCTAGGCAATTCTTGTTCCAACTAAAGGCATGGCAAGCAATTTATGTATCCTAAATGCAATACTTAAGATGAATGCAACTAAACATGGTAACTACTAATAACAATCCCCCCCAAACTCGAGTGAGGCATTGTCCTCAATGCATGCATTAAAGAAAAATAAAAATAATGAAAAATAAAATGCAAACGAGGACTTACTCCGAGAGTTCGCCATCCTGGATGATTAGTTTCCTTTTGGTCGGTGTCTTGATTCTCTTGTTTGAACGCGGTGGTTGTTTCCTTGTTGCCGATGGTGGAATCGACCCTCGTAAGGGGTTGTCCTCATCGTCCTCTTCATCAATATCATTGGCTTTTCGCTTGGAGGATTCCATTGGTGTGGTATTTGTTGGTGCAATGGAGGACTCGTCCGAATCTGAAAAATCAGACAATGATTCCGTACGAGTTGATTCGGGCATAGGTGCTTTACCTTTGGCTTTTGCAGTGGTTGCGGGGATATCTTTAGCTTTGGTTGCCGTGGCATCTTTAGGGTTGGTTTCCGTGGCATCATCTGTTGCGGTTGCCGTGGCGACTGCTTCATTGGTTGCCAAGGCAAGGATCTCGGCAGGAAAGATTGGGAACTGCACGTGACTGTCCGGGTACTTTTCTAGGATGACTTAGGTGATGGCATTGTTGTGCTCCTTCATGTACCGCATGAACATTAGTTGCCGGTCTTCAATTTGCCTTTGGTGGCTTGCCAATGGTTGCAAGAGTGCTTCAAAGTGTCCCGGGGTTGATGGCCGAGCTGCCCGGGCATTAGGTGCTTCAGTATTAGGGGTTGCCGAGGCGGCAGGAGTTGCCGCGGCAATTGCAGGCATTGGGGATTTTACTGGTGCTTCCCCCATTAGCCTTCGGATTTGTGCTTGATTCCAACCGGACTTTGGTAGGGCCTTTTCATCGGTGGACTCACTTGGGACATGCATCTCCTTGCAAAGATTAGAAATTAAGCAAGGGAAGAAAATAGAACCCTTATCTTTTGAGCTACATGCAAAAATCTCATTACAAATAATTTTTCCAATATTAATGATGTGATTATGCAAAATAGAATGTATGAGCAAAAGACGTGGTATATCAACGGTAGTATTGTGTATGGTGGGCATTAAAGAGGTTTTAACAAACTTATTCCATAGTTTTGCCTCGGGCTTAAGCCGAAGATGATTTACCGTGCCCTTGTATTTACCGTTGTTCCAATGAGTTCCCGATAGAGTGAGTTCTTGAAGCACCTTGTCGAGTTGCTTGGGCGTGATTTGATCAACAAAGGCTTGATGCTCGTCCTTCTCAATGTAGAGCCCATAAAAGATGTTGATGTTTTCGGGGCTTATGAGTATGGCCTTGTCACGAACAAAAACATAAGGATTATCCGAGTTAGGTTAGTGAGCATAGAATTCTCTTACCCATGAGATGTTACCCGGTTCCAATTGATGGCAAAAGATTTGCCACTTTTGATGTGCAATCCTCTCGAAGATGAATGGTTCAAGGCCAAAATCTTGATGAGAGTTGGAGTATTCAAAGCCTTGTTCTTCGTAAATCTTTCGACTTTCAAACTTGGAGTGAAATCTTTCTTGAACCACCGGTGTAGCAAATTTCTTGTATCTTGGTTCTTTGGAGGAACTTGGATGAACCAAAAAATTTATTTTGGATGCCATGGATGATCTTGGTTGTGAGTTTTGTAAAAACAAAGAAAATAAAAGAAACTAAAGAGTTGCAAGATGAAAAGTAGGAATAGGTTTCTTGGAAGTTAAGGGTGATGGGTTATATAGAAAAGATAGGTAGTAAATATAGTGAGTGGGATTAATTTTGGAAAGAAGAAAAAGAGGGTTTCAGTTTAGGGGAAGGGTGACGGCTAGGGGTTTATTTATGGTAAGTTGGAGGCTTTATATAAGCCTTAGATTCAGCCCATTAATTTCCTTGTTGAAGATGTTTTCCGTCTTGAATCAAAATTCCTCTTTATCTTGAACTCTTTTCTTACAATTCAAAGACAAATCAAATAAGGATTAAAATTAAAGATAAACTAATAAAAGAAAATGAATAAAGATGTGTAAAGGGATTCTTAAACTTAAAAAGATAAAAAAAAATAAATCTATCCTAAAAATATAATAATCGAAAATAAAAAAAATTAGTTCGAAATAAAATAAAATAAAATAAATCAAAAATAATAAAAATAAAAATAAAATATTGAAAGGAGAGCATGCTCATGCATCTCCTAAGGTGACCACTTCTTTGTTATGTTCCACATGGGCACCATTGTAGTGCTTTAATCTTTGTCCATTAACTTTGAATTCATGTTTGTCAGTGATGGACTTGATTATCACGGCACCATGGGAGAATGGTTTGACAACTTCCAATGGTCCCGAACATCTTGATTTCAGCTTTCCCAGGAAAAGTTTTAGCCGAGAATTGAATAAGAGAACTAGTTGCCCTGCTGTGAACTGCCGCGGCAATAGCTTCTTGTCATGCTATTGCTTTGTTTTCTCCTTGTAGATTCGTGCATTGTTATAGGCGAGTGCACGGAATTCTTCTATCTCGTTGAGGTCCAACAAACGCTTTTGTCCGGCACTTTCCCAATCCATATTCACAGTTTTGATTGCCCAATATGCCTTGTATTCGATTTCCATCGGTAGATGGCATGTTTTGCCATAGACAAGTCGGAAGGGGGACATACCTAAGGGTGTTTTGAATGCAGTGCGATATGCCCAAAGTGCGTCATCTAGTCTTAATGACCAATCCTTCCTAGAGGGACTTACAACTTTCTCGAGTATACCCTTTAATTCCCGGTTGGAAATTTCTGCTTGCCCGTTGGTTTGTGGGTGATATGCCGTGGCAATCTTGTGTGAAACGCCGAAGCGTTACAACATCTTGGCAATAAGTCTGTTGTCAAAATGCTTTTCTTCGTCACTGATAATTGCTATCGGCATCCCAAACCGTGTAAATATGTTTTTCTGCAAGAATCGTTACACGGTCTTGGAATTGTTGTTGGGAACTACAGCTGCCTCAACCCATTTAGACACGTAGTCGATGGCAAGTAGAATGTAGAGGTTGCCGAATAAAGATTGGAAAGGTCCCATAAAATTGATCCCCCATACATCGAACAATTCTACCTCGATGAAGTTTTGGAGCGGCATCTCATGTCGTCTAGAGATATTGCCCGTCCTCTGGCAACGATCACATTGCTTATAAAAGTCTTGGGCATCTTTGTACAATGTTGGCCAATACAAGCTGGATTGCAACACTTTGGCCGCGGTACGAGTTCCTCCAAAATGTCCTCCATAGGGTGAAGAATGGCATTGCCGGAGTACATTCTGCTACTCCTCTTCAGGGACACATCGGCGTATAACCTGATCTGCACATTGTTTAAACAAAAGAGGCTCATCCCAAAAGTAATGCTTAGCATCATGGCGGAACCGCTTCTTCCCTTGGTGAATAAGACCATAAGGTAAAATACCACAAACAAGGAAATTAACTAAATCCGCGTACTAGGGTATTACCGAGGCATGTGCTGCCGTGGCGACTACTCCCAAAATTGCCGAGGCGTGCGCGTCAAGGGCTGCTGCAGCATCGTAAGTTGCCGAGGCGTGCGCATCTATGGTTGCCGAGGCATGCACATCCATGGTTGTCGCGGCATCGAGAGTTGCCGAGGCGTGCGCGTCCATGGTTGCCGAGGTAACTAAAAGTTGCTCATCCGGGAATGCGTCGCATATCTCTAGATCTGCGTCCTCCTCCTTATTGCGTTCTAAACGTGATAAGTGATCGGCCACTTGATTTTTTATTCCTTTCCTGTCCTTAATTTCAATATCAAATTCTTGTAAAAGTAATATCCAACGAATCAAACGAGGTTTGGCATCCTTTTTAGCAAATAGATATTTGATTGCCGAATGGTCCGTATGAACAATTACCTTTGTACCAATCAAATAGGATCAGAACTTGTCAAATGCGAAAACTACAGCTAGTAACACTTTCTCCGTTGTTGTGTAATTCATTTGAGCACTATTAAGAGTTTTACTTGCGTAGTATATCACATGGAAGGTCTTACCTGTGCGTTGGCCTAGGACTGCTCCTACCGCAAAATCACTTGCATCACACATGAGCTCAAAAGCTAGCGTCCAATCTGGTGGAACGACAATGGGTGCTGAGGCAAGCTTTTCCTTTAGGGTTTTGAATGCTTGGGCGCAATAATCATCAAAATCGAAGACTTTATCCTGTTCAAGCAAGTTGCACAAGGGTTTAGTGATTTTAGAAAAATTATGAATGAACCTCCTGTAAAAACTTGCATGTCCAAGAAAGCTTCGAATTCCTTTAACCGAACTTGGTGGGGGTAATCTCTCGATCACGTCCACCTTGGCTTTGTCTACTTCAATTCCCTTGGATGAAATCTTGTGGCCGAGCACTATTCCTTTATCTACCATAAAATGTCACTTCTCCCAATTGAGGACTAAATCAGTTTCTTCACATCTTGCCAACACCTTCTCTAAATTCCCGAGGCAGCTGTCGAAGTCATTACCAAAAATAGAAAAATCATCCATGAAGATCTCAAGGAAGTCTTCGACCATGTCTGAAAAGAGTGCCATCATGCATCTTTGAAAGGTTGTCGGGGCATTACACAATCTGAACGGCATCCTTCAGAAAGCATAAGTATCGTATGGGCATGTGAAGGTTGTTTTTTCTTGATCTTCTGGTTCTATGGCAATTTGATTGTAACCTGAATAGCCATCAAGAAAATAATAAAAGGGCTTACTTGCAAGACGATCAAGCATTTGATCAATAAAAGGGTAATGGGAAGTGATCTTTCCTAGTGGCTTTGTTTAGCTTTCGATAATCCATACAAACCCTCCAACCGGTCACAGTCCTGGTTGGAATGCGTTTATTGTTTTCATTACTTACCACCATTATGCCTCCCCTTTTTGGTACACATTGTACCAGACTTACCTATGTACTATCAGAGATAGGGTATATAATGCCGGCGTCAAGCCACTTGATGATTTCTTTCATTACAACCCCTTTCATGGCATAATTCAGTCTCATCTGGGCCTCAATTGAAGGTTTGTGATCATCTTCCAACAAAATCTTGTGCATGCACACTGCCAGGCTAATTCCCTTCAAGCCGGCAATTGTCCACCCTATTGCCTTCTTGTGTAGCATTAACATTTTGATCAGCTTCTTTTCCTGCTCAGGCTGTAACTTAGAAGAAATAATTACAGGCAATGTATTATCGGTTCCTAAGTATGCATATTTTAGTTGCTCTGGCAACTGTTTCAACTCAAGAATCGGTGGTTGTTCAATAGAGGGCTTTTCGAGCTTACCTTCCTTACCTGAGTAATCCAGTGGTTCAAAGTATGTACCTGGTCGATTGACTAGCCAATTTGCCTCTTATTGTTGTTCCTCATCGACCGGTTCTTCATACTCCTCAGGTTCCTCTTGATCGGTAATGTAGTTGCTGAGGCAACTAAATTCATCATCGAAGTTAAACTCTGTCGTGGAATGAAGAAGTTGGCATTCTTCTGGATCATCGACATGCCTTAATGTTTGGAACACATTAAGTTTAACTTGCTGGTCATTCACCCTCATTGTGAGTTCTCCCTTTTCAATATCGATCAAGGTTCTCCCTGTTGCTAGGAATGGTCTCCCAAGAATGATAGGTGCATGCTCATCTGCTTCACAATCCAAAACAATAAAGTCAGCGGGAAAAATAAATTTATCAACTTTTACGAGCATGTCTTCAATTTTTCCCTCTGGAAGCATATAGGATCTGTCGGCTAGCTGTAGCATAACTGTTGTAGGTTTTGTCTTCCCGATTCTTATTTTATGGAAAACCGATTTAGGCATCAAGTTTATGCTAGCCCCAAGGTCCATAATGCTTTCCCGACATAGTGGTTTCCAATGGAATAGGGTATTGTGAAACTTCCGGGATCTTTCAACTTAGGTGGCATACGATTATGCAACATGGCCATGCATCTCTCTGTTGCGGCAACTATTTCAAACTCTCCTAGCCTTGTACTCTTGGACACAATGTCTTTAAGAAACTTGGCATAGTTCGGCATTTGTTCGATTGCTTCCACCAATGGCAAGTTGATGTGGACTTGCTTTAGGATATCAAGAAACTTCTTGAATTGATATTCTTGTTTTTGTCGCTTCAAACTTTATGGGAATGGTAGTGGAAGTCGGATATCTTTGATCCTTTCATTGGTTTGGAACCTGATTGACGGCATTGCTGGGACAACTGGAGTTGCCGAGGCATTATCAACTGGGGTTGTTGAGGCATGCTTATCGTAGGTTACCGAGGTATCCTTATCGTCAGTTGCTGAGGCATGCTTATTGCCGGTTGCCGCAGCAATTCCTGGTTCAGCATCTGAGGCTTTGCCGCTAGGTTCGTCTTGATCTTTTTGTGGAGTTTTGTTTGATTAGCGGGCTTGAGCCTCTTTAAGTTGTTAGCACTTCTAGTGGTGATCGCCTTACATTGCTCATGGCCAGTTCCTCTTGCGACTTCAGTATCGCTAGGTAAACCTCCTTGCGGTCTAGTATTCAGGTTTTGAGCAAATTGTCCGACTTGATTTTTCGATGATTTGATTGCCGCCACTTGGTTTTGCAATCTCATCTCGGTCCTGTTAATAAAAGCATAAGTTCTTTTTATGAAGTTACTATTCTCAGCCATATAAGATTCAGTTTTCATCATAAAAGTATTTAGAGAATTTTCCAAAGAACTAGATGTTGTCGGTTGTTGTTGCGGTAACTGTTGTCGTGGCATATTCTGTTGGAATCCCGATGCTTGTGCATTCTGATTGTTCTGGTTTAGAGCATTGTTAGGATTACTCCATGAAAAATTCGGGTGATTCTTCCAAGTTGGATTGTATGTATTGGACATCACATTGTTGTTCCGGTTGTAATTCCCCACATAGAAGCTGGATTCCGGATTCTGCATACATTCAGAAGAATCATGGTTACCACCACATAACTCACAAAAAGAATCCATTACCTTGACCTCATGTGTGTTGTTTGGTTTCTGCATGTTCTGGACCATCTTGGTTAAAGTGGGCAATTGTGCCGAAATTGAGTCTGATGATCCTAGTTCATGTATTGTGGCTTGGCGTCTAACTCCTCCTCTTCTAGTAGAGGGGAATTGATAGTCATTCTTGGCAAGCCTGTTTAGAATTTGCATTGCTTCCTCTGGCGACTTATCTAGGAGTATGTCGTTTGCCGAGGCATCTAGCATTATCCTTGTTGGTGTATTCACGGCGTTGTAAAACATTGTTACTTGTGTCCACACTGGGAATCTGTGTAGGGGGCATTTGTGTAGAAGTTCTCTATATCGCTCCCAAGCCTCGTACATAGATTCATCATTTGCCTGCCGAAAAGAAGTAATGTCGTTACAAAGCTTATCAGCCAAATTTGTAGGATTAAACCGAGCAAGGAAATCACAACAAAGATCGGTCCAAGATCCTATTGATTCGGCAGGAATGCTATTCAACCATGCTTCGCCCTATCCCTCAGTGAATAGGGGAATAATCTTAATCGTAAAACATCGGGGGTGACTCCGTGTATTTTGAATGAGTTGCAAATCTCGAGGAAAGATTTAAGATGTTGTCGTGCATCTTCAGTTGCTGAGCCGCCAAATTGACCAATTGTGTTGATCATATTAAACATCATCGGTTTCAACTCAAAGTGGTCGGCTTCAATTTCAGGTGCGACAACTCTTGGATTAAGTCCATCAAGATCTTCTTCAAGATAGTCTCGAATAGTTCTGTTTCATGCAAGAATCACTCATCCTCCTGCTGGAACATCTTGATTCATATTGCCGTCTTGATTAGCCATTGCTACTCTTAACCTTCGTCTAAGTCTTTGTAAGGTTCGTTTGATTTCTGGATCAAAGGGATATTCTGATGTAATCGGTCTCGCCCTGGTCATATACTAATGCAAAACCAAAGTTTGTTAGCCCTTTGAATCTTAAACAAGAAAAGTAAAAAGAAAGTGCAAGAAAATAAAAACAAAGTCGCTATTGCCAATCCCTGGCAACGGCGCCAAAAACTTGTTGCGCGTAATAAGTGCTATGCAATTGTGCAAGTATACACGTCGCAAGTTATAGTATAAAAGATATCGTCTCCATAGGGATTGGTGCCACTTCAAGAATCTAGTCTCTTGCACTGTAAAAAGTAAAAGAAAACACAAGTAGAAGATTATAGGAGTTTTAACTAATAACTAATCTAGAAAGCAAATAAGTAAAAGGCGATGTAATTAAATGAGAGAGATAGGCCAGGTTATCGTGAGTTGAGGTGTGATAGCCGATTGGATCGTCTTGGTAAAAGAGTGCACGAGCAACTCAGTTGCCGTAGCAACTTGCACAACAGGGTTGCCTAGGCAACTAATCGATGGTTGCCTGGGCGACTAGTTAGGCAACTACTTGGGCGTCTGGGCAGAAACCTTCAAGGTTCGGCAGAGCGTTCTTCAATGGTTTCTTCTTATCCCTAAGTCGAAACTCTAGCTACTTGTGCATGCCTTGATAATACATCCCGGCGTGAATCAAGGGTGAACAACAACCAATCTTGCGCTCCTCTTAGCCGTTGAAATCCTTAACTTATTCCTAAGCCGGATTAATCTTCACCATCAATAGATTGAATAAAGATCATATTCATTCGTTTCTTGAATCTAACTCTCCCGATATTAGATAAATAGATGAAGTTACGAGATCCTCTCCCAATTCACTCGCAAACAAGAATAAGAACCAAGAATGAATAAACCTTGAATAGAAAAGTGCAAAAACTTATTACCTAAACAAAATCCAATAGTTTCTCACAACCACAAGACACAATAACCTTAGCCAAAAAGATTTAGTTCATGGCTAGGTTCCAAAGAAACACAAGATAAAGAATCCCTAGCATGAACCTAATTGAACAAGGAAGAAAAAGATGAAGTATGAAGCTTCTCGAAATCTCCTTGCCCTAGATGCTTGTCAAAAATTCTCTCATCTCTCTCCTTTTGGAGTTGACGGCATGGCCTCTAATTTATAGGGCTAGGTTAAAGTCCTTCTTTGAGGAGGAAGTTAAGTTGGAATTAAATTATCTTTAAAGAATATAATTCTTTATTATAATTATATTCCTTCTAGAACTTCTCCTATCTTCTTTGAATTTAATTATTCTTTAACCTCTTCATGGAAATCAAAATCCTTTGGGATTTAGCTTTGCTCCACGTCATCTTGGGCTTGTCTAGTCATCAATTTCGACTACCATATCACCTTGTTCTTTGTCGACAATTGCCCTGGCAACTGGCTCGGCGTCTCCTTCATGCATTGCCCTAGCAACTAGCTCGGTATCTCCTTCATGCATTGCCCTGGCAACTAGCTCTAGCCTTGCTTTGGCAAGTGATCCTGCACATACACACAAAACACACCAAAGCAGCATCTTTTCCCACAAAAACAACCAGTTATGCAATCAAGCTCAACGATGGAAGGAAACATGGATTAATGCATGAATGACTAAATATGTAACTAATATGAGCCTAAGTCTAACAATAATATGAGTAAAAAGTGTAAGAAAAATAGTACTTTTGAACACTTATCAGCAACCATGGGGGATTCAGAAGATCAATTGAGGAGATCCACATATGCTTTGGATAACATGCACCAACAATCCATTCTTGGGGATACTGACGTCTCAAGGCAAGAGGATAAGGAGCAATGCGAAGAGAGGTCCCTGATATGTGGGGAACAACTAGAACCTCCAAGTCAAGAAGATGCCAATGAGAGAGACTGCCCAACACATGATGAGCCTGAGCAACAAATTGCCTCGGAAATGATTGAGGAGCCTGAACAGAGCAATGGTGCGACAACACTCAGTGAAGCTGTGAATAGCAATACTACAGGAAATTTTGAGGAACCTAATGCCCAGAATTTTACAACGTTGATGTTGAAGCAGGAATCTGTAGATTGCTCTCATCCACCTTTGCCACGGCAATTGCACGACCACATGCAAGATCAACGAGATGACAATACTTTGCCACTGGAATATGAGCAAGTGATGGTTGAACCTTTTGAATCCTTTAAAAACTCACCTCATCCATTGCAAGTATTTCTTGAGGAACCGACGCTGGTAGATTTGAAGCCATCACTGATGGAGATGTTTGAGGAGCCTAAAGAGAACAGTATTTGGACTCGTGAAGCTTTTCAGAAAATTGGTTTTTCCCTTGACTTACAGCAAATTTTGGCAACTGATTGCCACAGTAATTGGCTTGAGCAGCAATTGCCACGACAACAAAGGCTACATCCAACCATGATAGAAGTCGACAAGAATGAGGAAATTGAATGGTTGGGAATGGATATAATTTTTCCTATTAATATATTTGTGCCTTCAGGAACAGTAGCAAGGTGGAAGATGTGCATGGACTACAAGGGAACACGAAAGAAAGACACCTCCACCATGATAAAACAAAAGGGAGTAGCTGGGAGCACATTGGCCCAATTCTTTTTGGGCAATATTGTCACTCGATGGAGGGTGCGGATGGACTATAAGAAGTACCGAAATGACCCTCCTCAAGTTTTCTCAGATATGCAGCAACATTAGAAGATGCATGAAAAATGCTCTTTCTAAGAATTTTTATTTTTGTTTTTAATTTTTGGAACTCTATTTTATTTTTGTTTTTTTCTTTATTTATTTTTGGAATTTTTAGGAGATATTTTATTTTATTTTTCTTCATTATCTTTAGTTTCCAGGTTTTCTTTCTTTTCTTTTCTTTTTCACAACAAGACTCACAACCACCATGCTAAGGAAATTCACTACCGACTACTTGCCAAGGCAACCGCAATATAGGATGCCCTAGCAACTACCTCAGCAGTTGCCACGGCAATAGAAACCGGCGATGCCCAGACAACAACAATGGCTTCGGCAACTACTGATGCCCAGGCAAGTGAACCTGCCTTGGCAAACATGGATCAAATCAAAGCAATACTATTCACGCGGTACCAGCCACAAGCATTCAACCACCGACCGGAATATGAATCAAGCAAATGGCACGAAGGAAACTTATCACTCGAGGTGACGACCTCTCTGACTAACTCATTTCATTTAGTTTCTTTTAAATCTTGTTTCACTTTTACATGCAATTGAGGACAATGCTTCTCTTAAGTTTGGGGGGTATTGGTTTCTAGTTAGTTTCATGTTTAGTTGCATTCATCTTTAGAAATCACATATAGGTTGCATATGTTACTTGCCATGCCTTTGATTGGATTTAGTTGCTTAAGACTTGTTGAATATCCAATGATGAATTGTTTCCACTACACTTAATTGAAAGAACCTTTAATTTTAGGATTGCATGGAAAGAACTTAGAATTTTACTATGATGCTAAATTTTTTTACACGGTTGTGGCTTGTTGATTGAAAGTAAATTAGTGAACTTAGGTTGCTTAAAATTTAGGTAAATTTAAAATTGAAAATTAAAAGTTAATTTCTTGCTAGAGGTGCCCGAAACTGGCTCTAGTAGTTAATGCACATTAAAGAATTGCTAGAGGTGCCCGAAATTGGCTCTAATCGACTAAAATAAAATAAGAAATTGTTAAATTGCTAGAGGTGCCTGAAATTGGCTCTAGTTGATTACATTTAAATAAGAATTGTTGAATCGCTAGAAGTTCCAGAAATTGGCTCTAGTGAAAACAAAAATAAATACCCCGATAATTAAATTGATAAAAGCCTATTGTCCACATAGAATCTTGAAAATCAACTTGTACACAACTACTCACACACTTGTCACGAGCATTATAGTTTGGTTCCAGGTAATTTTTGTGTTATCCAAAAAATTAAAAGGTAATCATACTTTGTGCCACGGTTCTGAGGTTTGAATTCAAGTTTGAAGCATGCCTTTGTTGATTAAAGTCTTGCCAGGTAATTGTTAGTTTGCATTGCTTGAGGGGACAAGCAATAGTTCGAGTTTGGGGTGTGTTAAGTTTTTAAAAGTACTATTTTTATTACCCTCTTTACTCATATTATTGTTAGACTTAGGCTCATATTAGTTGTATAATTAGTCATTCATGCATTAATTCATGTTTCTTTCCATCGTTGAGCTTGATTACATAACTTGGTGATTTTTGTGGAAAAAGATACTGCTTTGGCGTGTTTTTGTGTGTGCAGAATCAGTTGCCAAAGCAAGGCTGGAACCAGTAGCCAGGGCAATACAAGAAGGAGATACCGACGCAGTTGCCAGGGCAGTGCATGAAGGAGATGTCGACGTAGTTGCCAGGGTAGTACATGAAGGTTATGCAGAGCTAGTTGCCAGGGAAATTGTCGACAATGGAAAAAGATGATGTGGCACTCGAATTGATGACTAGATAAAGCCCAATATGACATGGAAGAAGATAAATCCTAGAAGAATTGGAGATTCAAAAAGAGATTAAATCCCAAAAGAAGATAGAAGAAGATCTAGAAGGAATTTAAATATAATAAAGAATTATGTTCTTTTAAAGTATTTAATTCCAACTTAACTTCCTCCTCAAGAAAGACTTTGACCTAACCATCTCCTATATAAAGAACCCCTAGCCGCCTATTTCAACAAGTTTGGAGGGAGAGAGTTTGATTGGGAGAGAATTCAAGAGAACTGATTGATTTCTTCTTCTTCTTCTTTGCTTTCATTCGATTCATGTTTGGGGATTATTTTTTGTATATCTTTCGAAACCCAGCCATGAATTGATGTGAATTGGCTTGGGTTATTTTGGGTTCGTGGTTGTGAGAATGATTGGATTTTGTTTAAGCAATTGAGTTTGCAATTTTAATTCAAGGTTTGTTCTTTCTTGGTTTTTATTCTTGTTTGCGAGTGAATTGGGAGAGGATATCGTGAATCTATCTATTTATCTAATATCGGGAAAGTTAGATTCAAGAAACGAATGAGCATGGTCTTTATTCAATCAATTGATGGTGAAGACTAATCCAGCTTAGGAATAAGTTAAAGGATTTCAACGGCTAAAAGGAGCGCAAGATTGGTAGTTGTTCACCCTTTATTCATGTAGGGATGTATTATCAAGGCATGCACAATTAGCTAGAGTTTCGACTTAGGGATAAGAAGAAACCATTGAAGAACGCTCCGCCGAACCTTGAAGTTGCTGCCCAGTTGCCCAAACAGTTGCCCAGCCAGTTCTACTAGTTGCCAAGGCAACCCAGCTGCGCAATTGCCACGACAACTGAGTTTTCGCTGCACTCTTTTACCGAGACAATCCAATCGGCTATCACTCCTCAACTCACGATAACCTGGCCTATTCTCTCTCTTTTGATTACATCTTTATTTTATTTACTTGCTCTTTTATTTTATTCGTTAGTTAGAACTCCTACAATTATCAATTATGTTTTTACTTTTACAGTGCGATAACTAAAGCAAAGTGGCCCAAACCAATCCTTGTGGACATGATACTCGATACTTATCATATCACTTTATTACTTGTGACGTGTATACTTGCACCGTTTGCATAGCACTCAATACGCGCAACAATACCCAAACCTCAGATCAATCTTGGAAAACACCGTAGCTTCTCGAAACTGATCAAACAAATCATCAATCCTCAACAAAAGATATTTATTCTTAATCGTCAACTTGTTCACTTGTCGATAATCAATGCACATTCTCATTGTGCTATCATTATTTTTCACGAACAATAATGGTGCTCCCATAGTGACACACTAGGTCAGATGAAAACATGATCCAGCAACTTCTAAAGTTGTGTCTTCAACTCCTCCAACTCTTTAAGTACCATGCGATACGGTGCAATCGACACCGGTGTTGTATTCACATATTTCTCAATACAGAACTCTACCTCCGTCTCTGCTGGTAATCTAGACAACTCTTTTAGAATCTACCCTGGAAAATCACAAACGGTGTGGATATCATAGACCCACACATCTTTCATATTCGGGTTCATAACATAAGCCAGATACGCTTGACTCCCAAGCTCTAACAACTTCTACGCCTCTAAAGCTAAAACTACATTGGACAAGAATTTAACATTCTCGCCCATAACCACCACTTTATAATCCTCAGCCAGTTTCAACGAAACTTGCTTGGTCTCAAAATCAACCACAACCATGTGCTTAGACAACCAATCCATCCCTAAGATTACTTTAAAACCATGAAACGACAACTCCATCAAATCGGCCATAAACACGTGACCTTGAACCATCAAAGGACATCTCCTAAACAACTTCCTAGCGACTACTGTCTCTCCAAAAGAACTAGTTACTTGCATATCCACATCTAACACCTCTACATGTATATCAAGCAAACGTGCATGCTCGCGCAAAGATGTATGAATGTGTAGAACCAGAATCTATCAAAGAAAGTAATGATATAGAATGCAAAGTAAAAATACCTGCAATCACATATGTATCATTTCTTCTCTTGCAATACGCGTAGATCCTTGCCGATCTACCACCCTCAGATTGAACCGTCACGGTATGAGCAACTATCCTCTGACCTTCCTTCCTATGCTGAAAATTACCACAATCGCACCCACAGCTTCTCTGTGGTATAACAACAGGTATAGAAGCTTTTTCGATGTAATGCTCGCCAATGGAACATGGTATTGTGAAACTTCCTGGATCTTTAAGCTTATGAGGCAATTGGTTGTGCAACATTGACATACACCTTTCTGTCAAGGCAATTATCTCAAACTTGCTCAGCTTTTACATTTAGATACAATTTTTAAGGAACATTAGCGTAATTAGGCATCTGCTCGATTGCCTCAACTAATGTGGACTTATTTAAGAATATCAAGGAATTTCTTGAACTGGTACTCATTTTTCTGCTTCTTTAGCCTCTGTAGAAATGGTGGTAGTGGTTTGATCTCTTTGCCTTTACTCATCTCGTCTGGGTTTGTAGGGTCGGATAAACTTGTTGTGGCAAGTGAATTTGTCAGGGTAATCGTCGGTGGTATAATTATCATGGCAGATGGATTTGACTTGGCATCCTCTAGATATTCGTCATTGATCAATGGCTTATCCTTCTCATGTTGGGTAGGTTCATTGCTCGTCTTTGCTCCACTTCCAGTGGTGATTACTTTACACTACTCATGGACAGTGCCTCGTGCAACTTTAGTATTGCTGGGCAAACTCCCTTGTGGCCTTGAGCTCAAGATTTGGGCAAACTATCCAACCTGTGTCTCTAGTGATTTGATTATTGCTTCTTGACTCTGCATATGGATTTTAGTCCTATTCATGAAGGTGTTAGTCCTTTTCATGAAATTGTTAGTCTCCGCCATATATGAATCAGTTTTTAACATGAAAGCATTTAAAGAGGTTTCTAAAGAACTAGCTGTTGACTGTTGCTGCGACAAAGGATTCTATTGTCATGGCATGTTCTGTCAAATCCTAATGATTCAATGGTTTGGCGAGATGTATTGTTGGAGTTGTTCTGGTTACTCCATGAAAAATTGGGACGATTCTTCCATCCTGGGTTGTATGTGATGGAATATAGATTGTTGCTCTGATTTTAGTTGCCAACATAATAAATGAACTCTGGTTCTGTGGACACTCATAAAAATCATGGTTATCATTACAAGAATCGCAGTATGAATCGATTACCTTAACTGCTTGCGTGCTATTGGTCTCTGCAAATTTTAAACCATGTTGGTTAGTGCAGCCAATTATGCTGAAATGGCATCAGATGAATCAAGCTCAATTGCCATGGCATGTGGCCTCGCCTATCCCCTCCTAGTATTTGGGAATTCATAATCATTATTGGCAAGTCGATCAATAATCTCGAATGCTTCCTCTGGTGACTTATCTAGAAGTGTGTCATTTGCCGAGGCATCTAGCATCATCCTAGTTGGCGCATTTGCTCCATTGTAGAACATCACTACTTGCATCCATTCTCTGAATCCGTGCATGAGACATATGCAAATAAGCTCTTTGTAACGATCCCAAGCCTCGTACATGGATTCGTCATTTGCTTGATGGAAAAAAGTGATATCATTACGCAATTTATCAATTATGCTAGTAGAATTTTACCTGACAAGGAAACTTTGGCATTGATCTGCCCAGGATTCTAGAGTTCCTGATGGTATGCTGTTCAACCATGTTCTCACCCTATCCCTCAGTGAATAGGGAAATAGTTTAAGTCTAAGGACTCCTCATGGACTCCTTGCTGTCTAAAAGAATCGCAAATTTCTAAGAAAGATCTTAGATGTTTCCTGGCATCTTTAGTTGTTGGGCCACCAAATTGCCCAACTGAATTGAGCATATTAAAAATTACTGGCTTCAATTTAAAGTGTGCAGCTTGAATCTCAGGAGTAGCAATTCCTAAATTGAGATCACAAAGGTCTGGTAGTAAGTGATCTCAGATGGGTTTGTTCTATACTCGGACCGGTTGCTATACTACGGCTGCATTGTCTCTTGTCGCAACATTCTGATTGCTATTGGCAATTGGATCTGCCATAGTTGCTCATAGTTCTCTTCTTCTTTTACGAAATTCACGTTCAATCTCAGGTTCAAGTGGGTAGTCTTGTGCCGTTGGTCTAGCTCTGGTCATACACTGACGCAAAAACCAAAGTGTGTTAGCCACTTGAAACGAATAAAAAAATACAAGAAATTAGAGATAAAGTCGCTATTACCAGTCCCCAGCAACGGCACCAAAAACTTGTTGCATGTTTTTAGTGATTCGCAATTGGTGCAAGTGAATACATCGCAAGTAATAAATGATGAATATTGCATATCGTCTCCACAAGGACTGGTCTGAAGTACTTGGGTTCTTAACTCCTTGCACTGAAATAAGAAAGTATTTGTGGTGATAGATGGTGGTAAAGAAATAAATAATAAAATAAAGTAAATAAAGATTGTAAAAGAGATAAAGTAATCAATGAGATAGTAGGCTGGCTTATTATGAATGAGAGTACGCCGGATGAGTTACTTTGGCAAGTTAAATGTCGAAGGCAAGTGAAATGCTAAGGCGAGTAGATTGTCGTGGCAAGTTAATTGCTGAGGCAAGTAGTTTTCTAGAAGTAGTACTCTTTGTGACCAATGAAATGTTGTGGCAAGTGGCTTAGTTGGAAGAGGACTCTTCGTGGCAAGTGATTGCCATGATAAGTTAATTGCTGATGTAAGTGTTATGCCATGACAAGTCAATTGTTCTCTGATGATCGGCAGAGTGTTCTTCAAAGCCTTCACATTATTTCTAACTTGAATAGCTAACGTTTGTGCAAGCCTTAGTGAACCGTCTGTCACACGTTACCAAGGGTGGACACCGTCGGTCTATGAATTCTTGTTAGCCGCGTGAAATTCGCTCCTAGCTCCAAGCTTCATTTACTTTGTCACTTTCTGGAATTTGTTTCAAGATGAAATTAGTTCCCTTTCAACTCTCGCAATGTTAGGAAACCCGAAATCAATTCGGTCTATTGATTTCCATCTACTCTCGTGATTTTTGGAAATCAACTCAATCGAGGAACCTCCAATGGCTGTCACTATACTAGAGTAATTTCTTCCTATGAATCCCCATTGATCTCGCTCTCTCTATGCTATCACCGTTTAGAGATTTGAGTTTCAATAGAAGATTCTCCCCTCAAGTGTCTATCTCTAAACTACTTGATTTGTAACCAACGCCATTGCATTTAACTCAAAGCAATGTAATATCATCCATAACAAAACTCACAAAACCTAATAACCAAAATCATCTATGTTTAGGTTATGGTTGGGTGGAAAGAAAATACAAAGGAAAATTCCTCAAACATGGTGGATGATCCACGATTACAAGATAGGAAAGAAAAGAGAAGACAAACTCCTCAATCCAATCACTCCACACGATCAACTTCCCCCAAGTTGATTTCTCTCTCTCATGATTCGGTCATCCCCCCTTTCTTTTGATGGCTTTGACTTCTTTAAATATAGGAAGAGGAGGAGGATGAGAGTTTGTTGCGTGAGACTTTGATGGAGGATGAGCTTCAATTTGAATTTCAAAATACGGAGATAATCTTACTGAATTTAAATTTTAAATGGGAGAAATATCCTCTGCATTTGAATTTAAACTAGGCGGTTAGGAATTCAAATTTGAATCTGCGCCTTACCACTTTGATCTTCACTTCTATGGCATGCTTTGGCAATTAGCTCTGCAAATCGTCCTGCACCACAAAAGAGCAAAAGAGCAGCATTTTCCTAAAAAAAGTAATAAAATGCATGGCCAGGCCTATTGGGCTAAGAAACTATGAAATATGCATAGATGACTAACAATGCAACTAGAAATGGGCTCAACTCTACCAATAAGTATAAAGGGTAAAAAACATAGCAATTTTCAACACTTATCAATAATCCTTGAAAAGCTGAAAGTCAACTCTTTAAAGAGATTTTTATCAACCTTCCATGCATATCTATCTGACATACTAGATATTGAACACCTAGTAGTACTATTTCCAAAGGATAATGACCCTTTTACCCTCAAGACTGTACTTTCTTCTTCCTTGCAACATGCAGGGTGTTTCTTCCCGACGGAGATGATGGTTTCCATGGCTTGAAGTCCAACCGGACCGGTGGGTAAAGCTAAACTAGGGGAGCAATAAATGAAAGACAAAGACCAATCAACCCTCCTGCCTTTTTTTCACTCTCCATAATAGTTAAGTGTCAATTCATTTGGTTATTCTAGAAACCCACAACACCTTTACCCGTGAGAGAAAGAAACCCACAACAGCTTCCAGAACTTAAACCAAAGGTAGCAACGAAATCCTAGCAACTCACCAACGGGAGCCTATGTTGGCAAGTTCCGGTCACATGGAAAATGATAGCATCGGATTTAATCTGGTCAATTTTTGGGCTGTCGGAAGGCAGGGTGAACCCAAGAAAAGGAGAAATACGCCCACCTCCCGGCTATCTGATTTTGGCAGCAACCTAGAATGCCACTGAGACCCATATCACACCAAGGGTCACTGAAACCGGACCTCTACCCGCAACCACTCGTTGTCACCCAGTTCTTTTCTCCAGACCAAACACTCGAAAAAACAGACGATGCCACTCGAAAGGGCAGCTCCACGCCACCGAGACCACACGCGAGAAGGATTTCAACGGGATTTGAGAAGGAAAGAATAAGGGATCGAGACACTGAGAGGAAAAAGTTCTGGCTTTGGCATTTTGCGTTAGTTTAGGTCAATTATTTTTGGTTTAATGCTGGATGATTATAGCTTGAGGAGCTTTCACTTCGTAATGTTAAAAGTACGTGTAAGAGATGTGTGGTAAAATAATTAAAATGATAATTTTATTCTTAAAAATTTAAAGTTTATTTTGTTGGAAAATTAAAAAGAGAGTAAAAAAAGAAATGTACTTAGTAAAAGTTGTTGAGTTTTTCAATGGGACAATTTAAGTGAGACGATTTTAAAACACAAAAGAGGCAAGTTTTATGGGACAAATGAGTAATTTATTTGATTTATTATTTTTTAAAAAATAATAGTACTATTTAATATTTAATTTAACTTATTATTTTTAATTTTTTTAAAAAAATAAATTAAATAAATTATTTTTTATGATTTTTTAAAAATATACTTTTTAAAAATGATAAATAATACATTATTTATTTTATTATATTTTAAAAAATAAAAAAATATTTTAAAAAAATAATAAATCAAATAACTTATTATTTATTATTTTAAAGAAAATTTAGAGTTCAAATTTTTAAAAATTTAATATTTATTATTAATTATTTTTAAAAAGACTATAAAATATATTTTTTTGAAAAAATAAATTTGTTGTATGGCAAACCACCTTGTCAACGTCACAAGCCAAGTCATCATGCCACATTAACATCTCACATTGACTATTTATTAACTAATAGTTTCTATCCACGAGGACCATTTTAACCCAAAATAAACGTTATGGGTAAAAGCATGGGCGAAGCTACACGGGGGGCTGGGAGGGGGCAGGCCCCCGTGGTTCACCCTTATGATCCATTGTTTTTTTTTAATTTGTCCCCCGTAGGATTTTAAATTATAATTTATTTTACTTGTTTTAATATTATAGAGTGTGTGTCGTCTTAGTGGTAAAGTGTGTACATAAAATTAAGTTTGTTTTACTTGAAGTTAGTGAATCGAATCCTATTGATGACATTTTCAGTCTTCTGTTCTTTTTAGACTTAGGTGTAAGAAGTCCTTGAACTTAAAAAAAATCAATTAAGCCCCTGAATTTTTTTTTGACACTCAATTAAGCTCTTGAACCTTGAAATTGAATTAATTAAGCATTTTGACAAATTCTGACCATTAAATCTTGACAATTGTTTTCTTTAGATATTACTAGCACATGATACACTACAATTCTATCATGATGCATTTAAAGATTTCTTCAGAAAAATGTTTTTTTAATATTTTATACGTTTTTTAGAACTTTTAAACAATTTTTTAGATAAAATATTTTTTTGAAAACGTCAAGTCAAGACACTGTGACACAACACCAACAGATCAAAAATATATCGAGATTTAATGGTCAAATTGATTCGAGGGCTTAATTGATTCAATTTCTTTGTTCAGGGGCTTAATTGGGTGCAAAACAATTTAGGGGCTTAATTGATTTTTTTTTAAATTTCAAGGACTTTTTAAACCCTTAAATTAATTTTTATTTTTGACCACCTTAACTTTTAATTCCTGGCTTCGCCCGAAAGTGGACAAAAATAAATATGGACCAAAAATGTTAGGGATATATATATATTTTTTGCATCATGCCTTTAAAGGAAAAAGAAAGATTTTTTACGCAAATTTTGTTCTGCTTGGAATCTAGGTGTTTTTTTTTTTCTTCTTATTTTGCTTCTTACACAACTAGTTTTTTTTTTTAAACAGTCTCCCTTAAGTTTCTTTGTTTATCTAATCTAAGAATTTTTTTTTGTTTCATCTGTTTTAGAGTTATTTTTTCTGAGTTGAATTGTTTGTCAAAAGGTTGAGTCGAAGAGGGATTGTATCTCAAACTCTGGGACTTGTTTAGGGCAAATGAAATGAAATTATTTTTTTTGGTTGGTTGGAGTTGAGTGGAGTTTATAATTTTTCTGGTCAAAAGGTTAAAAATCCAACTTCCTCCCCTCCTCATAACTCACAAAGCTTAAAACAATGTAAAATGTTTTGACAAAAAAATAATAAAAGATAAAAACTATGACAGCGTTTTTAGTTACGCAGAACTTTATATTCAAGATTTCTTATATTATAAAATCGAGAGAATTGATTACTCAGATCTTAAACATATTTTTCAATAACAACTTTTCTCATCACAATTAAAAAAAATAGAATTGACGTAGAAAATCTAATATCTAGTCTTCCCGAGAACATAGATTATAAAAGCGGTCAAAATGCTCAACGTGCGATACAATAGCAGGGGCGGCGGCGGCAACTGAAGAAGCAGCCCCACTTACAAACGATAACAGTCCCCAACCCAAGGGCTCTTGTTCATCAAGAAATAGATCCTCCGACAATCTAAACGCACCATGCGCACAAACAAGCGCCAACCCCATCGTGATTCCCCATAACAATAGTGATCCCACGCCTAGCGAAAGCAGTACGGTCGATGAGGTCGGTCCAGGGACGGCAGTGAGAGAGAGTGAGGCGGACAGAATTGGAGACGCGAGTGAGAAAATTCGGGGTTGTGACAAAAAGTTTTGATTCGGCGTTGGGCTTCAACGTGGATACTGAGATAGGGAGCATCGGAGAAGAAGACATTGGAGGAATTTGGGTGTTAAATCAAAGAGAAACCGAAACAAATGTAAAAGGTTGGAGAGGAAATGAGATTTGAGAAGCCTGAGCCCTGAGGCACATTGCCGTATATTGAAGAAAAACGAAATTTAAGCAAATCTTGATAACATGCTATTATTGCTGATGGAATGAATCAGCGTCAGTATTTTTCAAAGTAAATGCATTTCATTTTTAGAAATTAAAAATTGGAGTAGGAAAGAAAGTGAGAAGTGGCAGATGGCCATTAGGAAATCTATTGGGCTCAAAAAATATTAACAAAAACATAATCCGATTTTATATTCTTGGAACATGGTTCACGGTCCAATCTCTATTATTTTCAAGCATTGGATTATTGCATCTCTTCCAATGACCATAGGGTTTAGTGGAAGCCTAAGTTGGCACCTCTCATAATGCGGTATTTAAGATTTTCTTTTGGTAAAGTACAACGATACGAGAAGATGAGGGGTAAAACAAATTATTTTGGACAAAAAATTAAAGTTGATTTTAAAGATCGAATCATCAGTAGACTTACGACGACCTTTTGAATGTGATTCAAGTATTTTAGGTTTGAGATGTATGTTTATAGATTGAATGATTGTTAGTGGCTTTTTCCAAGGCATCTTGAAAGGTTTCAATCAAACATTGAAACTCAAGATACGTTCGTTTTAGGAAAGATAGTGACAGACACGTAAATAGTTTGTAATTAGATCACGTATATTCGTAGATCAAGCAATAGAGTGATAAGTAGAGTGTCGAACCCACATGGATTGAAGTAACAAACTCAAAGCACTTACACTTAAGAGTTAGTTGAAATAATAATTGATTGGTGATATGATTTCGAACTAATTGCAAGAATAGTAAAAGTAGCAATGATTAGAAGACAAACATATATTGTAGCAAAGAATGTGATGATTATGGATGATGTGTTTATTGTCTAAGGCTTATGCTAATTATTATTCGAATGCTATAGCATTTGGCAATACATTTTTGCGTAAATCAAGTGTATCATCATCTATTTGATAGGGTTTTCTAATTAATTCCTAGACTCTCTCGATACCTAGAAATTGAAAACGTGATGCTATGGCAATAAATGTCCGCGTAAACCCTAACAACTTATTATCTATTCAAGTTCCCCTTATTAGTCATTGAAATCCTAAACTTATGTATAAGCCGGATTAGAACCTAAGTTAACAGCTTAAGTTCCACTGTTCACGTTTGTCCAACGTAACTCTCGATATTAAGCCACAGTTCAATAAGTAAAGGGCCTCTCTCGATAGATCGTACAATAATTATGCATGAAGGACGATGAACATAATATATGAAAGAAAATATGTTATAACATTGAATAAATAATTAAAACATCAAGTCTTAAAAACAATAAACCCAACAAAAAAGTATTTAGCTCATGTATGAGAAAATAACATCCATAATTAAAATAGTAAAAAACATGGCAGTTTATAAATCAAAGAGAAGAAGTTAAGCGTCCTCCATATCTCCTCTAAGCCTTCTAACTGTGCTGTAGTGCTCCTCACTCCTCAAGCCTCTCCCGATAGCTCTCGTCGTATGGAGACTCCTCAAGACATTTGACTACGGTGGTTCTCCGATAGTTGAAGACAAAGGGCTATTGTCTACGATCAACCTCCCATTGTTTTTAGCCCAAGTTGTCTTTATATAGGCAATGAATTTAGGGTTAAGGAACCCTAAAGCGCGCAAAGCCTCTTAATGAGGATATTACTTTTCCCGCTTTGTTTAATAAAGTCTATATCAGGCATATATCCACATGTGCCAAAATTCCAGATTTATCTCTAACTCTATTGCTTTCTCGGTTCATCACGAGATGGATCCATTCCACTACGCCAGCGTTCTATTGCCCCAGTTACTTCCTGCACAAGCACCAGTAAAAGAGACTACCTCCCCCATTAAAAACATCAAAATATATATACAATTTAGAGCAGGCACCATTAACTCCCCAACTATATACAAACTACTCCTAAATACAACTATATGAGCTTAAACACATGCAAAAGCTAAGTAAAAGGGTACAAAATATAAGTTCTCTACGTGGTCATAAAATACCCCCAAACTTGACTGTTGCTTGTCCTCAAGCAATGCAAACCTAACCTAAACCTAAGAACAAAATGATGATTCTAAGGTTCTTCCTAATCTAAGCTAAAAACAATTCCTATGGTGTCAAAGGTTCCAACTATGTTATGGTTTCAAAGGTTCCAAATCATCATGCAGTATTAATTCAGTCCTCAGAAAAATCAAATATGCAGTATTACAAAGCTCACATATTCGGTCCTAGGATCAATTCCACTGTAATTGTAGTGTGTGTTGTGTTGCATACTTCCAGTACTTAATGACCTTAGAGAATTTTCAGGATTGCAGTTTATTCTTGCTTACATTTTCTTTCCTTTTTAGAACATTATTTTACTTCTTTAATTATTTAGTTCATTAAACTGTATTATGAGGGCTTTAGCTTATCACAACTACTCTTCAGGCCTGAAGATGGAGAGGAGCAAACAGCCCATCCCCGAGCCCTACGACCAGAGTCATCATGTGAAGATGTTCATTCACGCTTATGCTATGCTACTGTTCCTACCAGAGAAAGTTAAATGGAGCAATCACAACTCGCCTAGTGTACTAAGCTAGCAAGATGCGTATTAGAGTGTCCCTTAATAGTTTGCCTTTAGCATCGAGTTAAAAATTTAAATTTAACTTTTTCATTATTTTTCTGGAAGTTTCAAAGTTTATCCTTTATGCTAACATTAAGCATCCAGTTCATTATCATTAAACTATGATAAGGCATCAAAATGTATTTCTAAAAGTATTTCTAAAAGTACACTAGGCGACAAAAGTTATTCACAATCGAGTAAGCGAGGACATTGTCCTTGAGGCTCCAACAGGATGGCTACCCTCTCGGGTGCTTGAACGAAAGGGCCTTAGTCGTCAAACCATCCCACCAGCCGCTCCATCCCCTAGCACCACCATACTAGAGTCCATCGCTGGATATCTACGACCTTATTTCTTATATATCCAAGAATGGGATATAGCCTTGCGATCTCTCCTTAATGAGATCATTCTAGCATCGACAACCTCTACACTATCTTGCTAAATCAGTAGCACCTCCTCCTTTTGTGTGACCATCACCTCAGCGGTGAAACGATGATGCCAGCTTCCCCACTACCCAGCCGCTCTAACAGAGAAGGCAATCAAATACTGATGTTGGTGCTTTGAGTCGCCTTACGAAACGGGCCATGTCTTCCCAAGACAAGGACATGGGTATCATGATTTGGGAACCCTCTCCACCTTCCCCATAAATACTTAGGTAACATTTTTTTAAACTTTTATTTTTATATTTCTTTTTAGTTTTTTACATTTGTTAAATTGTACACATTGCATGTTTTCTGTTTTGCATTGAGGATAATGCTTCTCTTAAGTTTGAGGGAGGTTGTCTTAGGTAAAAACAATTCTTTTGTACATATTGTCTTAGGGTGTCCAAGATGGGTGTAGTATTCCTGCACCCATGGGATGTTGTTGTAGCCCAGTTGCCAGATGTAGGTCTCCTAAGCATGTGTGATGATGATGGCGAGCACGTCGTTAACTTTGAATGTTGAGTGTCGCATAGAGTGGGAAAGTGGAGAGATGAGTGTCGTGTGTAATGGGGATAAAACATGTGGTGGTCAGAGGGAAGTGGTGAGGGGTAAAGTAGGAAAGAGAGTACGGTTATAATGATTAAGGGGAAAAGGTAATAAAGTGTAATAAATTACACAATATTCTTCCCTTTTATCATATATGGCCTCTAAAATTCCCATGACCAAAGACAAACCACATCAGCCAAAAAACCTCTTTTCCAAGATCCTATGAGGACTTTCCAACTTGTCTTTTGCTTCATAACTTTCAAAATAAAAGGAAATAAAACAAACGTAAAATTTAAAGCAAGTTAAAAATAATTCAAAGAAACTAAAACTGATAATAAAATTCAAATATTAATAAAAATTTAAATAAATCTAGAAAATTAAATTAATGTTTAACATAAAGTAAAAGCAAAAAATTAAAAAGGGATAGAAATGGATGCTTAAGCATCCAGTAGCGTGATTGGAGTTTTATCACGATGAACCGGTGCTCCTTGGTAGGCCTTGAGTCTTTGACCATTACCTTTGAAGATTGGGCCATCCTTGAGCTCCTTAATATCTATAGCACCGTGTGGATACACCTTGCCAACTTGAAATAGGCTAGACCAACGAGATTTCAACTTGCCTGGGAAGAGTTTTAGTGGTGTTTGTACAGGAAGCAAGTGAGGCATAGGAGCGCTGGAGTAGTGGAATGAATTCCTCTCGTGATGAGCCAGCAAAACAAAAGAGTTAGTGATGAACTCAGACTTTGGCACGCATAGACTTCAATCTGATATGGAACTCATTGAATGAAGCGGGAAAGAAATATCCTTGTAAAGAGGCTTTGCGCACTTTAGGGTTTATAAACCCTAGCTTTGCCGCCTATATAAAGAAGACTTAAGCCATAAACAAAACGAGCTTGATCTCGAATGGCAGCCTTAGTCTTCAACTATTGGAGAACCACCAGAGTAGAAGGTCTAGAGGAGTCTCCACACGATTAGAGCCATCGAGAGAGCTTGAGGGGTGTAGGACCTACAACATAGTTAGAGGGCTCGAAGGAGAATGTCGAGGATGCTTGATTCTTTCTTTTTTCTTGCTTGATAAACTATCATGTTCTCTTATACCTTTATTATGGATGTTTTAGGTTCAGACATGAGCTAAATACTTTTGTTGGGTTTATTATTTTAGGACTTTATGTTTTAACTACTTAATTAATGCTATACTCTTTTTATTTATCTATTCCATTCATCATTCTTCATGCGTATTTACTGTAAGAGCTATCGAGAGAGGCCTTTTAACTATTGATATACGGCTTAATATCGAGAGAGTTAGGTTATACAAATGTGAACAATGGGACTTAAGCTGTCAACTTAGGTTCTAACCTGGCTTACACATAAGTTTAGGATTTCAACGACTAATAAGGGGAACTTGAATAGATAATAAAGTTGTTAGGGTTTATGCATACATGTATTGCTATAGCATCATTGTTATCAACTTCTAGGTATCAAGAGATTCTAAAAGTTAATTAGAAAAAACCTATAAAATAGGTAAAGTTATAATTGGTTAATGCAGACATGTATAACCAACCGCTATAGCATTCAGAGAGTAATTAATCATAATTCCTAGGAATAAACCCAACTTCCATAATCATCTAAATATCTACTATAACATCTTCTTGTCTTGATCCTTGCTATCTTTACTTTTATTGCATCTAGTTTTGATATTCACCTTCAAACCATTATTTTCTCACTCACTCTTAGGTACGATCACTTCGTATTTGTTAATCCAATCCCTATGGTTTCGACACTCTACTCTATCACTTTATAACTTGCTCGAATGAGTATACTTGCTTTAATTTGCATACCTATTTTGCAAACATCAATCCCTATGGGTTCGACACTCTACTCTATCACTTTATTACATGATTGACGAGTATACTTGCTCTAATTTGTCGGGGATCGGCAATTGATAATTACTCAATAATTGCACTTAAGATTTTTTTATTTCCATTCTAACTTTTATTTTTGTTTTTTTTTCTTTTTTAGGCATGTTATAGTGCATGACTAAAGGCACAAATAGAGAAGAACCGATTATCCCTTACAATCTAGAGATCGAAAGATACGAACAATACACAAAGAACAAAGGATAATGGGAGACCAAGGTAACAATAAAGCCTGAACGACGCACACAATGGGTAAGATGATACACCACTTGGTGAGGGAGTAATTGTTGAGGATGCAAACGCTAGTGGAGTACAAAATGGACAACAAGGTGTTCCACCACCACCCCGTCTGAGACTACCCATTCGCGACAACTTTACACCTATTCTCAATGACCTCAATCCTTTGTTGTGCTAGCAATAGAGGCACCTTACTTTGAGCTAAAGCTTGTGATGTTTAACATGCTCAATTCCATTGGAAAATTTAGTGGATCGACAAGGGAGGGTGCTTTAGAGCACATTCAAGCTTTCCTGGAAGTCTGTGACTGTTTTAGACAATAGAGAGTCCTTGATGATGTGCTAAGACTGAAACTATTCCTTTATTCCTTACTAGATCGAGCCCAAGCATGGTTGAAGACTATACATTTAGGATCTATTGCATCTTGGGATGACTTATGCAGTAGCTTCCTGCATCGTTATAATCCACAGAACATGCACAATCAGATGCGGAGCAACATCAAAGAATTCAAGTAGCGAGATGATAAATCCATGTCTGAATGTTAGGACTGATACAAAGACATGTATTGCAAGTGCTCGATTCATGGATTTCATGATTAGCTATAAGTGTTGACGTTTTATAATGGCATCAATGCTCCCACAAGAATGATGATTGACTTTTCAACAAATTGTATTTTACTCGACAGAGATCTTGAAGAGGCACTTGATATCCTAAATCATATAGCCAATAACGATTACCAGTTCCCTACGAGGGATTGAATCCTAGCCCTAAATCTTCTTGAACACTTATATTGGATGAATCCCAACGTGTGGCAGTTAAACTCTCCATCATCGCAGACCTTCTCAAGTACATACAGCCACCATCCAGCACACGAGTGGTTAAGGCAATCCAGTACACTTGCGAGCATTGTGATAGGGAGCATCAGTCGAGTGAATGCCCCCAGTGGTAAGAATCTGGATGTTATGTAGGGAATGCCAACAACAACAACAATCCCTATTCCAACACCTACAACATAGGATGGAAGTAACATCCTAATTTTGGATGGGGGGAAACATTCGAAATACAAGAACCAAATAGAATTCTACAACACAACCTCTTGGATTTCAACAATAAACCCAATGACAGGATCAACGGGTTTCTAATCCTAATTCTAGAACTTTTGATAATTCTTACCAAAAATTTAAGGATACTGTACGTATTATTATGTAGGACCAGTCAGTGCATCTTAAGAACCATAGTGACATGCTCACAACGCAAGGCGTTATGTTACAAAATCAACTGTCTATCCTATAAAATCATACCACTTCACTACGGTCCTTGGAGACGTAAGTTGGGCACATTGCTTAAGTCTTGAAGATGAGACCTCAAGGTGGTTTACCTAGTGATATTGAAGTCACTAAAACCTTCTGTGCAGAGCAATGTAATGCTATTACATTGCACAGTGGCACTCAATTGGCCAAAAATGACAAGTTTGGGAGAGGTTCCCTTGTTGATTCTTCTTCAAGCAATAAATCTACCGATGCTCTAGTACCCAATGATGCGCCTCATGTGGCTAATATAGGGAATGACCTTGCTACTAATGGCAAAGACAATAAAGATAAGGATGCTATAACATCCAGTGGACCACGCAATGAGCCCAAACCACCACCTCCTTTTCCACAACGATTGAAGGCTAAAAAACAAGATGCTCATTTCCAATTTTTTTTGGAGATACTTAAACAATAATATATTGATGTTCCATTCTTGGAGGCCATCGATCAAATGCGGATCTATGCAAAGTTTCTAAAAGAGATCGTAACCAAGAAAAGAATAGCGGGCAAGGTTGAAACTGTTGCCAAAGGAGGCGAGTGCATGGTGGTGCTAAGTGATTTTCCACCCAAGATGAAGGATCCTGATAGTTTCACCGTTCCTTGTTCCATAGGCCAGAACTACTCTGGCCATGCATTGTGCGATCTTGGTGCAAGTGTGAACTTGATGCCGAAATCACTGTTTATGAGCTAAACCCATATCAATGATCCTTCAATTAACCGATCATTCCCAAATCTGACTCGAGGGAAGGATTGAAGATGTCCTGGTCAAGGTAGATAGATTTGTCTTCCCGATTGATTTTTACCATCATTGACTGTGAATGTAACACCCCCTGTCCGGTCTGGTAGAAAACTGAATCGAGAAGTTTACCAGACTATGAACGAAGACCGATACAATACCATGTTTAATTATCTATAGAAACATGAAGAATCCAGAAGGATTATTAAAGCATGATTCAAATCAAAATAAAATTTTTATAACCTTGGGTTAGTTAACAATAATTTTTAAGGGCTTACTATGAAGGTTTATCAAATTTTAAGGCAAGTGTATCGATACGACTAATAGCCGTATCAATACGCAATGGCTGACGCAACATCCAAATTTTCCAGTGGCAAGAGCCCGTACCGATACTCATCAAGGTTTATCGGTACGCCTAGCAATGACCGTTAATACCGTTAGGTTCTGTGGACCCGTATCGATACGTGATCAAACCATATCAATACACGATTAAATTTATTTATAGACTCGATTTGGTGTACGGATACGTACCCAAACCTTATTGGTACAGAGCTAAACCTAAAATTCCAGTGGCTAATTTCTGTATCGATACGTACTGTGCAGTATCCATACGCCCTTTATCCTGTGTCCAGTTATGCATAGCCGTACTGATACACCATCACCCGTATCGGTACAGAAGGGTCTGTAATAGTAGATTTTGTCTGGTTAATTAACATTTTGACCTACCAAATATGGTCCAAAGTCTATGAAAATTTACAAACAACTTATAATTATATCAGTCTCGATACATGCCAATTTACAAAGCATTTTGAATCTATTTACCATGTTTTTTTGATATCATGCCAAAGATTCCATTTTAGTCATTTCTTTTACAAACACTTATAGGTTCATTTTAAGCCATTCCATGCATACCTAGATGCCAACACCTTATTACACATCAAAAGGGAATTTAAGACTTTTAGAGCACTATGCCACCAAGCTAGGAGTTTAAGGGCTATAAGTACATTACAAAATGGCTTAGTGACTTACGAAATCTTCACTTGTCCCGATCCTCGAACTTTAATCCGTACCACCTGAAATGTATGGGAAATGAGATGTATTAGGCATAAATTGCCTAGTGAGGTAGTTAATAAACCACAAAGTGAATAATATGGTAATATCAACAATGTCAATGGCATGCTAAGCACATGATCAATCTATATGCATCTCAATTACACAATATGTCCATGAAATTCAAGAGGTCAATGTAGTTCATGTTTGATCAATAATTTAATCCCTTGGATCGATATGCGATGATGGATACACGAATTCCACCTCCTCACCAAGTCCATGAAATCAATGAATGGTCATATCCCTCCTCCTCGCCAAATAGAGGTCGTAGCCTAGGACCAATGTCCACCCGTACCAATGAGCTCATGAATTCTATGGCATGCCAATTGTATCCAATGTCCATTCGAATCCAAGGTCTAATTATTCAATAGTACAATGTTCCAATATTCAATAATTCAATGACAAGTTCAATGGTTAATGCACATATTCAATAAGGTCAATGGTTAATTCAACAATCAATGTTCATTTTAAGGATGACAATGATAATCCCAAAAGGGGTCCAAGATACTTTCTATGAGATCGATGACTTGTTTCATATTCCACGACCTATCAATGAGTTCAATGATCATTTTTTTCTATGCTATGAACTTACCAACTTACCATACATGGTTTCCATAAAACTTCCATATAGTCATGCCTTGAAGAAGTATTTGTCAATGAAGAAAATAATGAAAATGACATAGGGAGAGCACCTAGCTATTCCCATGACTCAACTACACTCACCTAGCCCTTTTTAAGAGTTTCTTGGTTCCTTGATGAGAATTCCTTTGTTGCTAGCTCTTGGAGGAGAAGATGGAGCCTCAATCTCCCTTTCTTGAACTACACAAAAATTAAAGGAAATTGGTTACGATAATTTCAATGGATTAAATGATATTTCCTAACTTCGTAGCAAACTTTAACTATGAAAATATCAAAAGAAAGAGTTAGGAAGCTATGAAGGATACTCTTGATTTTCCATAAACTTTCCACATGAAATTCCTCACGAATTAACCATAGAGTTTCAAAATTAATAAAGGGCTTTATCTTACCCACAAGAGAGCTATGATTTGGTAACAAGAAACTCGAGAAAACTCAAGCTTTCAAGGGAAGTGCTAGCTTAGGTTGAAGATGGAGAGGCACTTGGTTTCTAAAGAAAGAAAGATGGAAACAAGTTGAGGGTGAGGTCTCGGTTAATAAGGACAGAGAAGAAAAAAAGGTTTACAACATTCCATAAAACCCCCAATCAAACTGGTGGCTATGATAGCCTCTATCCATCCTTATTTCATCTTTGTATCAATTTAACCAAAGTCTTACACTCCCCACGTGAAGATGGCCAAGCAAGGAGATGATTTACACCTCAATTTGGGGTAATTACAAAGGTGGTCCTTCATCTTTTCAAGCTTCATACTTTTGCCCTCTAAACCTTTAATTTTTACAATTTGGTCACTAAAATTGTTTCTAAGAATTCAATTAGCTTTAGGGTCATTAAAATTAGTCTCAATTTAAGCCTAGTTCGATACATTAGTGACACAGATTTAGGTCAATGAAGTATTTGGACCTTTCTAACGTAGATTTTTCGATCACCGAAACCAAATTTTGGCTAGGCCTATTTTTGGGGTGTTAAAGTAAAGTTGGCGAGAATGCTCCCATTATCCTCGGGATACCCTTTCTTGCTACTGAGCATATTGTCTTCGATTATGAGAAGGGTGAATTCACTGTGAAGATGAATGACAAAAATATCACACTCAATGTTTTTAGTAATCTCAAGTATGTAGATGACTACGAAGAATGCCAACTTGTGCAAAGTGAAGAAACTCTAGTCGAAGAAAGCCTGCAAGAAATATGTTGTAGCAATGTACTCAATGCTACGGAGCAATCTGAATTTGACAAGGAAATGTGTTAAAGAATAAGGTAAGAGAGAAACTAAAAAATCCAATGTTGTATTTACTAGGCCAGGTATGTCATTTGAACCTTTGGATTGTGCAAAATTTAAACCTCCCAAGCCATCACTGGATCATCCGCCTGAACTTTACCTAAAACCTCTTCCCCCACAATTAAAGAATGAATATCATGGGAGAATAACATGCTGCTTGTAATCATATCTACTAGCTTAACATTCGACCAAAAAAATAAAATGTTGCATGTTTTGACTCAACACAAGAAAGCTATTGGTTGGACTATTGCTGATTTGAAGGGTATAAGCCCTATTCTTGGTATGCATAAGATTTTCTTGCAGATGATCACAACAGTTTGATTGAACCACAACAAAGACTCAATTCAATCATCAGGACTATGGTTATGAAGGAGATCATCAAGTGGCTCAATGTTGGAATCATCTACCCTATCTTGGATAGTTTGTGGGTGAGTCCTGTCCAGTGCGTGCCGAAGAAAGGAGGCATGACCGTGATAAAGAATGGTGTCGATGAACTCTTTTCGACCAGAACTATTATTGGATGGCAGATCTGTATTGACTACCAAAAGCTAAATTAGGCCATAAATAAGGATCACTCCCCTTTGTCGTTTATTGACCAAATGCTTGACAAGCTCTCGATGAAGATCTATTGATCGGCTATAAAACAACACAACATTATGCAAGCATACACGGTCGATACAAGTACACTAGACAAAAATGAATATGTCAGATATCGATTCTACATACAAGGACAGTTGATTGAATGCTTAAAATGGTCAGTGCAATAATAGAATAAAATAGATAAATTTTAATAAAGTTGTTAGAGCAATACCTGAAAATAAAGATAGAATAAATGTGGTAATGATAAGATGGGATCCCTTAAATGTTTCTTTAGAAGAATACTAAATGCTACCACAAGGTGTAAGAAACAGATGGACGTCGACGTAATGACGAACAATGAATATCTTACCAAACTTCACTTCTACTTCTAATCAAAGACTTATATAAGCCCAGTTACCACACATTTCGGTGATGGATAATAAAGCAAATACAAGAAAAAGTGAGTCAACTTTACCGCCATGCAACTTTCGCTCTCATGAACTGTCACTACATCATCCAATGACAGTGACTGCAATAAACACTTCCATCCATAAAAAATTTAAACCCAAAGATTAAACAATAAAAGCAAGCAGAATAAAATAACATCCAATCTAAAAATCAAGTGTACTTCCATACAAACATGAAACAAAGAGTATTAATCAACATTGAAAATACAAATGCAAAAGACAAGTTAGGAGTACTATTCCTAGCAGCTCTCAGCCCAATTTCACATTTCCTCCTTGTGTTGCACTTAAAAGTTCTTATCAAAAGCTTATCTGCATTTGTTTCAAGCTAGTTCACCCAAGGGAGAACTTAGGCTACCATGGCCAAAAGAGATAAAACTCCCAAAAATAAAGGAAAAAGATAATAAGATATGAGCCTATCTTTTTAAGGTAAGAATATACATATATATATCCTTATCACTTTCCAATTGGGTGTTTAAAGGTGTCATTCATAGATTTTCTAGATAAAATTTTGTAAATGACAACTGTACTAATAGACATCTTATAATTCTTTGATCTTATCCTAAAATCTGTCAATGCGGCGATAATAACTGCTTCAATACGCCAGCATCATGTTCAGACAAAAGTTGTTGCAACTAACTGCTAGCTCATTGTCCTTTGATCTTATCTTCTTGCCAGCGTCATTTGATCTTATCTTTTGATAGTTGTCAATGCAGCGACAGTCTTCAACGTAATCTAAACAACGCTTATGTAGTGACATCAGTATTGTAGCGACACCCCAATGCAGCGACAATCCTGACTGCAATTCTGGAAGAACTCATGCAGCGACATTAGTAGTAAAAATGTGGTAAATTCAAGGATAATTCAAGAAAGAGCTACTGAGTTAAGAAAATGCAAATACAAAGATGAAAATGCTAAAATGCATACAAAAGATAACATGATGAGGGACAAATTAATCAATAAATAACGTTAAAAACACGTGTCTTTTAAAGTACCATCACCTATTATTGCTTATTCGACATTTACTCTGGGTACTAGATTGCTATAGCACTGGAGGACCAAGAGAAGACGGCATTCACATATCCTTATGGCATTTATGCCTTTCTCCGAATGCTCTTTGGCCTATATAATGCTCCCGCAACATTCCAACGTTGCATGATGGCCATCTTTTCAGACATGGTGGCTGATTTTCTGGAGATTTTCATGGATGGTTTTTCTATCTTTTAAGACTCGTTTGAGTAATGCCTAGGCAAGCTTGCAAAGGTATTTAAAAGATGTGAAGAAACTGACCTTGTACTCAATCGGGAGAAGTGCCACTTCATGGTTGCAGAGGGCATTGTCTTAGGCCACCGTATTTCTAAGCAAGGCATTGAAGTGGACAAAGCTAATACAAAAGTTATAGAGAAGCTCACATCCCCATCAAATGTCAAAGCCATTCGCATCTTCCTTGGCCATGTCGGTTTCTATAGGAGATTTATTAAGGTCTTCTCCAAGATCTCGAACCCTTTATGATTGTTGTTGGAGTATAATAGAGCATTCGAGTTTGATGAGCAATGCCATACAACATTTGAAACTTTAAGGAAGGAATTTATTTCTACACCAATTGTAGTGCCCCTGATTGGTCACAACCCTTTGAGCTTATATGTGATGCTAGTGATTATACTCTTGGCACTGTTCTTGGTCAGCGTTAGAGTAAGATCATTCATGTTATATTCATTTTTCTAACGCATGCATTGGAGTGTTCCCTGATTGATGAATAAACGTCAAACAAACTGTGCAAGCGTACACTACCAATGCAAGTATAGTTAACAGATAGATCCTGTTAGATATCGATCCCACGAGGCTATGTATTTAGTTGTATGCTTATGGCGCTGCAAGCAATTCTAAAAATCAAAGGATTGTAACTGTAATTGTGTCTGTAAAAGAAGAATAAAATGATTGAATATAAGATTGATTATGAAAGCAAAAAGAACAAACTAACAAAAGTAGAAGATTTATCAAATTAAAGATCTGGATCCCCTCGGCTCAACTTGACAAGTTTTCAAGTGCAACAAGGCAACAACATATGATGATTCATATGGAAAATAAAATAATAAGCTCACATATTGGCTTTCATTCAGCTCTCAATCAATGACTCAAATATGTTGATTAACTACAACTCTCATTCTTCATCAAAACTACACATCCTCAAACAAGTGGGTCAACTCTCATTGCATCCTCATCCAACTCTCATTGTAATGGCTTGTTAATATGAAGTGTCATTGTAGTGATTATACTAAACTCTCTCAGGCAAACAAAGCTCAAATCCAACAATTGAAATAGGAAGAAAGCTAATAAGATTATATTGAACTTAAAATCCTAGCTAAAATAAGTTCATAACACAGATAAAAAGGTAAACCACCATCAATTGATACAAGAAATATATTAAAGCTTCGATAAAACATCTATTTCTAGAAAGCATTAGAGAAGATAAACATATTTCTCCTTGTTTTGGCACATGAATCCTTGTTTCCTCAAAGGTTTCAGCCTTGCTTCGCCTGGGTTCTCTGGATGGTGGGTTTAAGCAGCCATGGAAGGAGCTCCAAAGGTTAAATATGATGGAGAAAAAATGATAATCGCATGACTGCCCTCTCTCTCATCCCAAAAATATCCTTTTATGGACTGTCGAGATAAGGACACTTGTCCTTCATGTGATTTTTGTGACAGTCTGCCATATAAAATCTATTATAATAGATAATCCAACTGGCAGATTCGTTCTTATCCTTGGCAGCCTGGATAGCTTGCTATTGTAGTGTCAAACCTGGCTGCAATGATGAGATATCCTTTACAGGGACATTACTAATACAACGACAAAACAACAAAAAGGCAAAAAGTTGTATAACAAGAGCAAATATGACTTTAGTTAATAAAAATGCAAATAATAAAAAGAAAATGCAGAAATGGGTACATGAAATACTAATGTGGGGATAAATTAATTCATAAATCAAGGGGAAAACATGTTCTTTAAAGAGCTGTTACATCCCCAAACTTGAGTTTTTGCTTGTCCTCAAGCAAAATTGGATGCAGCAAGGTATAACAAAGGTTTAAAATCATTCTAGCTACTTGAATCATTCCAACCACAAATGAATCCACTGCATCGACATGATAGAGGAAGGCATTAACAACTCAAACTTAAAATAATGAACAAGCATTTCAACAATACATAGCATCATGCCTAATCATCTTAGATTCTTTCCACCTAACAACATTTATTTAATACAACACATAACAACAATAATATATATAGATATTTTTTAATTTATTTATTTTAATTAGCGAGGGATATCAAATAATGAATGCCCCTTAGATCCTGAGAAGTGAGATGTTGCGCAACGAACCCATAGAAAGTACTTTATTGCCTCAAAACACACTCATGCAACAACAACCTTTGGGTAGACTAATTTTCTAACGCATGCATTGGAGTGTTAGCCCTTAACCTACTATCTTATTGCACTCACATTGTAATGCCTTTTATTTACACATAATATGAAACACTCCTAAGTCAATATAGAAAAAATACCGAGTTCAGAAGAATCACCAACAAGCAAAAACCATCAAACATAGCAATAAGGGAAGACAACATCTTTAAATGAAAGGAACAAAGATAGACATGATAGAATGGAATAACAGAATCTATTTTATTTAGGGAATTATGTTAGGTACTAGTCTCCAGATTAACTAATTAACATGCTATGACATTCCAAATCAAAATGCTAATTCATTGATACACAAAACGCAATCAAACATCTAACAACTACAACATTCATATTAAACAACAATACTTATTCAATACATCACTTAGAGAATTAACACAACGCATTCAAATGTGATGTAAATTCAAACCTAATCATCAAGCAAATTACTAGACCATTAAATATGTATTATGTTATTCATACGATCACCAAAAATTGTTGTATCTTGGAAATTATTACATCTCGTTTTCCTTTATGGCAAATAAGCATCTCAACAATAATATTTCCCTAGTTTCTACTTAGAAGTTCACCCATCAACTTATTATGATATCAACAACTTAACATACAAGAAGCTATTTCAAGTCAAACATTCATCTGATCTTGTACATGACCTCATTCAAAAAGTTAGTTATCTCAAACATACCCTCATCACCTAATTCTGTCCATGTCAAACAACCATATAAACTAAGCATCAACCACTTATAACCAAATACTTATAGAGGTCATTTACAAAAATTCTCAAGACAACATACTAGTCACAAAAATTTACATACCAACATGACCTATAAGTATCTATATGCAATACAAAACATGTGGCCAACTTTCTAGGAGTCTTAACAAAAAGGTGTGCAAAACATACATTCGGTTACTTGTGATCTAGCCAAGCTCCCAAGCTATGGAGTAATCCAAGCTTTAACCTGAAATAGAATGAAAGGACTATATAAGTTTTCACTTAGTGAGGTAGTTTAAGATTGCATAAGGTAATAACAATCAATCGAGCTTTCCTTTCATTCATTTCATTGATCATGTATAACAATATCTTGAACAAGAAGGTAGGTAATATAAACATGACATTCGTAGCTAGTAATTTCAATTAGACACGGTGATCAAGGCATTCTAATCAAAAATTTCATATAAACACAATTATCAACGAATCATGGTCAAAGACATATCATACTCTCAATTTGAAATCATGATCATCTATAATCTTCTTATTCTTTCAAGATATAATCTATGACCAAGAATATATATATCTTGTTATGCAAGTTAATTCAATACTTCCTTGTTTTATTTATACTTTCATGATTTTTATTAGCATAGCCTTGTGAATCAAGTAACAACCTAGGTACACGAATCCCCAACCAACTGTCGCCACATAAATAGTACTCGTAGTACCGGTCAATCCCTTCTACTATCGCCAAATGACCATTAAACATCCCTCCTACTGTCGCTAAACAAGGACTGTAGCCCACCCAAACACGAGCTCTATGTACTCTATGGCATGCCAACTATACTTAAGACTGACTCGATACCAAGGCTTTCACATTTATCATATCTTATTTAAAAGCAGAGTGAGCATAGCTCCTTATCACAACATCATATTATCAAACTTGTTGCCTTTTTCATATGTAGCAAATATTCACCTTATGTGAATTTCCCATTGATTTATTCCTCTTATTCGAAGAGTAACATAGCAAAGTTTCCATTATCATGAATCACATATAATCCTCATTATAAGTATCTTAATCAATTCACTAAAGCTTATCATGAACAAGAGATGCACATTATCATTCATAACATATAGAAGTTCTAACTTAAATAGTCTATATCCATTTATCCCATGTCAAATTTTACTTAAAAACTAGTACTTAACTCGTATTCCAGTTTGTTATTTGCAAGTAGCATTCACATATTTATAATAAACAATGAAATTAATAATAATAAAGAGTTCTCGGAAAGGTTTTGAGCCTATCCCGAGACTTTAAACTACACACACTTACAAGTAATACAGCTATGTTTGATCCCAAATCACTATTCCAGTTTGCTTTTCTACAGCTTTACTAGCCTTAGATTTTGCTTCCTCAAATACTTCTTGATTTAGACACAACAATACATCATATATCAAGGTTTATTCCAGTTATACAATGTCATATAAAACTATACACATCAACTTTATGGTACGTAACACTTTCCTTTATGTATAGCATAACATTCTTTCAATCAAGATCATACATTTTCATATACTAAAACTGTCCCGAAATAGTCTTTATTTCATTTACAACATCCCTTTTTATCAAGCTTATAAAACAGTCCAATTTGGTACAAAATCTGTCCCATTTTGATTGCAATTTAGTCCTTCAATTTAGCTTAAAAAACAACCCAAAATTATTGCAAGAAAATAGTCCCTACATATTAACATAACACTCCATTGTTTTAATTACTTAAAACAATCTCTAAAACTAGTTTACAAGAAGTTTAATTATCTAGAAATAGTCCTTAAATCATTTCACAACAGCACATACTCATGGCCAGCTTTATCACTTCCAATCGAACAAATTAGACCACAATATTAACCATAAATTACATTATCAATCAAGCTTAGTATCATAACTTTGTTGCAAAGTCATATAGCATGGAAAATTCAGCATGTATATCATTCGAATGGGCCAAGAGTTTCACCATAAATGTATATTCAAAATTTCATAAGAGATGGTATAGACATTTAACAAGCTTCACGCATGTATTCAAGACAATTTACAATTAATTCAAAATTCACATCACAAAATAGAAATTTCAGCATACTATTCGTTTAGTCTCAAAACATGCATAATTCAAGGTTTATCTCTTCAACAATCTAACTATCTAAGAACATAAGGATACACGACTTATTTTCTTCAATTTAGCATTCAATTTTAATGGAGATATGAAGAGTTCTTACCCTCAACCACCAGCTATTCGAATGGAATTACTAATCTGTCCTAAAAATTAAAACTCAACGTGAAGATTCAATCTTCAAACCAATTATCTCTCTCTTAAAACTTAGGTGGATCGACTTTTGGAGGAAGGAGATGATGAGATGATGTCGAAATTCTCCCTCAACAAACGCCTTCATCCAAGCCTTACATGTATACAAGTCCCTAGACTAATAGTTGTTTAGCATGCAACTCCAAATGATCCTCAAAATTCGGTTTAGCCCCCTTTCTAAAATGGTTATCCATTTCTTATTTACTTCAATTTAATCCCAATACACTTAATTGATGAATCAAGTGTCACATTTGAACAATTAAATTAACTATCAAATTAATAGTATACTTCTAAGCGAATTTTGGGCTATTACAATTCTCCTCCCCTAAAAAAAATTCGTCCTCAAATTTACCTGAGGTAAACAAGTGGGGATATTGATCTTTCATGGCTGACTCCAGTTCCCAAGTAGCTTCTTCAATCTTGTGATTTCTCCATAATACTTTAACAAGAGGAAATGATTTGTTACGAAATCTTTTAACTTTACGGTCTAAAATTTGAACTGGTTTCTCTTCGTAAGATAAATCTAGACTGAGTTCTACATCTTCAGGTTCAAGCACATGAGATGGGTCAGAACGGTATTTACGGAGCATGGAGACATGAAATACATTATGAATCTTGTTGAATTCATCAGAGAGAGCCAACCGATAGGTAATAGAACCAATCTTCTCCACAACATCGAAAGGTCTGATAAAACGTGGACTAAGCTTCCCCTTTTTCCCGAATCTGAATATTTTTTTTCCACGGAGATACTTTTAGAAATACTTGATCTCTTACATTGAACTGTACATCTCTCATTTTAAGATCGGCATAAAGGCTTGTGCCGCAATAGGTGTTTTACCCTCTACGAAAAATAAATGTTTTAAGAAAAAATGTATTTACGAAGTCAAAGGAGACGTCACAAGGAGGCCGGGATGATGCTCTCAACAGAACACCGTAAATATTTTTTTAAAAAATAGAAAAATTGTGGCAAATGTAGAAAATATGGATGAAAAATGGATGGAGTTGCCACCGACCACTTTGGTAGGCCGGACACCGTTAAAAGGTAACCAGAGATTCAAACCCTTTTGAGTTCGGGAGTCGATTATGCGTGGGGAAGGATTAGCACCCCCACAACGCCCAAAATTGGTACCGTGTTGATTTGGTGTTGCCTTTGCAGGAAAACAGAAATCCGATTTTAAATTTAAAATTTTAATCCCAAGCAAAAAGCAGTCTAAGGAGAACATTTCCTTATTTACAAAACCGAGGAAGATGACACCTGAATGAGTCAGGATGTCACTTGCTAGCCGATATCCGAAATAAAGTGGAAAATATTCCCTTAATATATAAACTGAGTTTTTTCATCAAAATATTCAAAATGAGATAAAATATATATATATATATATAAATAATATAATATACATATAATATTCATCATAATATACATATACAAATATATGTATATATAAAGAAACTTTATATACATTAATATCATAATACATATTAATAATATACTATAGTATAATAATAGTATACATATATATAAAATAGGTGCTAAAATAATATATATACGATAATGATAATAATACTAAACATAAAAATGATATTAAATATAAAAATAATAGATTATATAATATATAACATACTATACGTATAAAATGAATACTATATATAGTAATGATAATAATAATAATATATAATAATAATAATAATAATATGAATGATAATAAAAAAAATAATAATATACCAAGTATATACATAATATAATAAATAAACTCATATAATATATAAAAAAAATTATAAAAAAATAAATAGCGTATTAATATACAAAATTAGATATAAGAATAATACTAGATATAATAATAATAGATTATATAATATATAAATATACTATACATATAAAATAAATAATATATATATGTATATATACATGATATACTATATATAATAAGGAAAATATAATAATAATATACATAATAATAAAAAAATGAAATAAAATTACAAAATGACTAAAATAAAAAAAAGAAACTTAAAAAACTGAAAAAGGCGAAATCGCAAAACAATTGAGAGTTTCAGGGACCAAAGAACTGATTTTACCAAGGGCAGACTAGGAATGAAAAATTGGCTAGAAGGGAGGATTTAGTATGCAATTTACCCATAATTATATCATACTATATAAGTTAAAAACTGGAAAAATAAATCATTTGATTCATTGTTTCTTAAAAAAAGGGGGAGTTCTCTCTTGCTCTCTGCCACCCGGTCAACGGCCCACCGCACCGCCGCCGCCGGTCGCTGGTGGTGGCTGCCGCCGTCACCGACGGTCGATAGTCGAAAGATCGCAACTTTCTTGCACTTTCCGGTGTCCTAAGTCCAAATTCGGCCTCAGATTTTCAAAAGAAGAATCGCACGCGTGTAGATCAAAAAAACAAAGGTACAAACTTTTTTACCTTTTTCAATATGCTTCCTCTTTTTTTTGCCTTATTCGAATAGTAGTGAGTCTTAAAAAATATATTCGAATATTTTTTTAACTCAGAATCCCTCTATTTTTTATTATTTCGAATCGAAATAACCCCTATTTTTTATCCGAAAAATTGTCCCTTACATTCGATTTGTGTGGGTGTTTTATACCCATTTGTGATAAAATATAACATAAAAAAATAACAACTTGTTCTTCCTTTTTGCAGGTTTTGGGCGGTAGCCGGCAAGGTGGGCGGTGGTGATAGAGGTGGTGCCGCACGTGGCGGCCATGCACGCGGAGATTGGGTAATGGTAGAGGTGCGGTGGTTGAAGCAAGTGGGGATATTAGGTTTAGGTTATTTTTAGGGTTTTTAGGGTTAAGGGTATTAATGTAATTTTGGGTTATTTGAATGTGGGTATGACAGATGGGTTTTTAATATGGGCTGCTGGTTGTAATGGGTTGCTTAATAAAAGGGTATTAGGCTTTGGATATTTTAAAATGGGTTGGGGCCCGGACTAAAATGGGTTACTACAGCTGCCCCTCTTTGCTCATTGCTGTGTAACAAAAATAGGGCAAAGACAAAAAGTAACCATTTTTGTCCGGTCGGGTTTAGGTTCCATCTCTGGCCACCGCTTCTTCTTTGGGCTTCTCTTGATCTTTTTTGTCACTCTTCAAAATGGAAGGTACGTTGGGGAGGACAAAAATCTGAGGCGATCCATTGGAGGAGACAAAACGAACTCGGCTTGCTACGACTCTGACGGCGACGCAATGCCTGGAGAAAATTTGACCTAGCTGGAACACTAACGAAGAGACAAGGTCTGCAAAATTTGATCTAGCAGCAACACTGACGAAGATACAGGATAATAGATGAAGATTTGGTCCAGCTACAACACCGACGAGGAGGCAGAACCGAAAGTTGGTAAATTTTGATCCGGGGCTTCTTTTACATTTTTCCCAAATGCACAGGGATCAACGATTTTGAGTTGCCTTTACCGGTAGCCGTTTGCTCTAGGCTAGTTGTACCATTCCCCTAGGTACAATCAGTTTTTACCAATCATGACATTGGATTTTCCAAAGGATTTATTTTCCTTTGACCATTCGTGAAAATGGATTTTCGATGGACATTTGAATTATCCATTGTCTTAAACTTTATCGTGTTTAAGCACGATGTGCCAACATTTCTGTCGGACTTGTCAACATACTTTGATCTAGCTGCAACACTGATGAAGAGGCAAGATCAAAAGGTGGAGGTTTGGTCCAGCTACAACACCAACGAGGAGGCAGGACCGAAGAAAGGTATGGTTCGACCAAGCTACAACACTTGACGAAGAGGCAAGGTCTTGAAGTGAATGGGGTTGATCCAGCTACAACACTAACGAAGAGGCAGGATCCAAAGTTAGTAAATTTGGTCCAGCTACAGCATCGACGAAGAGGCAAGACCGGAAGTCAGTAAAGGTTGACCCAGCTACAACACTGACGAAGAGGTAAGACCGGAAGTCAGTAAAGGTTGACCCAGCTACAGCACTGACAAAGAGGCAGGGTTTGAAGTCAGTAGGGTTGATCCAACTATAGTACCGATAAAGAGGCAGGATCGAAAGTCAGTAAATTTGGTCAAGCTGCAACATCCGACGAAGAGGCAAGACCAGGATTTGACTGAGCTACAACACCGATGAAGAGGTAGGATCAGAATTTGGCATATTTGTTCAGTCATTCCATCAACGGAAGGACAAAATTGGATTTCAGTAAATTGGATTCTATTGCACCATCAATGGAGAAGCAAAATTGAATAACAATAGCTCAAACCTCACTACACCATCAACGGAGGAGCAGGAATGAACCGTAACTTGGACCTTACTACGCCCTCAAAGATGGAGTAAGAATGATCAATAGCTTGAACCCAGCCACACCATCAATGGAGGGACATGATCGGATGATTTTGATTCTACCACGCCATCAATGGAGAAGTAGATTCTAGATAACAGCAACTCAAACATTACTGCACCATCAACGGAGGAGCAGGAATGAACAGCAAATTGAGCCTTACTACGCCCTCAATGGCAGCTTAAACCCAGCCACACTATCAACGGAATGACAAGATTGAATAACTTAGATTCTACCACATTATAACAGAAAAGCAAAATCTAGATAACAGCAACTCAAACCTTACTACACCATCAACGAAGGAGCAGGAATGAACAGCAACTTGGACCCTACTACGCCCTCAAAGACGGAGTAAGAGCGATCAATAACTTAAACGTAACCACACCACCAATGGAGGGACAGGATCGAATAACTTGGACTTGGATTCTACCACGCCATCAATGGAGAAGTAGAATTTGGATAACAATAATTCAAACCTTCTACACTATTAACGAAGGAACAGAAATGAACAGCAACTTAAACCTTAGTATGCCCTCGAAGATGGAGTAAGAATGATTAATAACTTGAACCCAACCACCATCAATACAAGGGATGGATCGAACAGTTGTAACTTGGACTCAACCTCCCCATAAACGCAAGAGGTGGGATTGGATATATGTAGTTTAGACCATGTTACGCCATCAACGGAGGAACAAGACTGGATGAAAGTAACCTAGACCCACCACTCCATCAACGCAAAGGGCGGATCGAACAACTGCAAATTATACTCAACCTCTCTATCAGCGCAAGAGGTGAGATTGGATATCTGCAATTTGAACCTTGTTATGCCATCAACGGAGGAACAAGATCAGATGAGAGCAACTTGGACCTAGCTACACCATCAACGGAGGAACCAGATTGGATGATGATAACTTGGACCTAACTACTCCATCAACAGAGGGATAGGATCGGAGGATGAAGCTTTAATTTTTTTATTTTTCTTCATTTTTGACTTTTTTGACTTTTTTATTTTTTTGAGCTAAAACTACACAAAAGATACAATATCCGAGGAAAAAGTTTGGTCTAGCTGCGACAATGATGAAGAAGCGAGACCTGGATAGGGTTTGATCTGCTACACCACTGACAGAGAGATAGTATCTGAACTAAGTTTGTTTACCACCACTGACGGAGGCATAACCCACAAAATACTTGATCTATTACGCCACCAACGGAGAAGCAAGATCTTTAGAAATTTAATCTACCACACCACAGACGGAGAGGCAAGATCTGGGAAAAGTAGGATCTGCTACACCACTTACGGAGAGATAAGATTCGGAGGGAAATTTAATCTTGCAACACCACTGACGAATAGGAGAGATCGAAAAAAAGTAGGATTTGCTACATCACTGCGAAGAGTCGAGATCCAGAGAAAACTTTAATCTATTGCCATCAAAGGTAGCGCAAAATCTGAAAATAAAGGAGAACATTAATTAGTAATTGTTCAAAATTTTGCCATTGAGCTTGACGTTTGAGCTTGTCTGCATATTCGGCCTTCTTCAGGGCTAGAGGTTGATCATCACGTTATTGCCCCCGTGATTGAGGTTTTTCAGTCTCCTTTCTGGACCTGTTTATGTGTTCCAGCCAAAAATGAATGCATGATGTATGCCCCTAACTTTATGCCTAATGCATGTTTAATGCATGATAACTCATATAAATGTATGATGTATGCAGTTGATGCCAAATAATCTTAATGAATGTGTGAATGATTTTTTTGCCCCTCAAAGGGATGCCCCTGACTTCGTTGGTCGGGTTGAGTTCCTAAACTTGTTTCGCAGATTTGCCCCATATCTTCCTTATCTTTGATCATCTTCTTCTATCTTTTCGGGTACATGCCCCAAAATTATTTTCAATGAATTTCGTCTGGAAATGAAGCAAATTTGAAGCTTGGAGTATGTTTTTGCTTTTTCTTGAAGGATGAAGGCGATATATTGCTCCCCAGTCGGGCCTGGAAATGCCCCTAGATGTGGGGCCTTGTAGAAGCATGGTGTCAATATAAGTGCAGAGGTTATTCTCAAAAATGCCTTTGGAATTGTTCCTTGCGTAGGTTCAACATGATGCTAGACCTCGCTTTATATGGCATTGCTGGCACGGGGAATCCTGGGAACCAGTTTTCAAAATTGTGAATGTATGTATGTAGATGCAAGGTGTATGCCCTAGATGCGGAGGTACTGATTCAAAAATGGTTCCCGCGGCTCAACTTTCAAACTCATGGGATTTGTTCACAACTTTGAATATTGCATTGATATTAGGGTACTAGATTTTCCCCCGATGATGAATTTCCTTTTTTTTAAATTAGGACCCAGTCGTGAATTAGTACTTCATGCGAATGAAATGCAAGAAATGATGGTGTCATACAATTAATGCAAAATGAAAGAATTTAATATGATGCGATTAAAAAAGAAGCGGGGTTGGTTCAAAATAAAATAATCAAATAAAATAATTAAATGGTAAAAAAATCGTACATAAAACAAATAAAGGCACCAAAGCCTAAAAGGGGTGACTGCTAAACGGGCAGAGTTTCGCATGGCTTAAAAGGTTAGCTCCTACGGCTCACTATATGAGGTTTGGATCTAAAGTATAGGGTACCCGAACTGTCGCGAGGACATCGATTCAGGGGAATACGACCCTTATACCATACGGGGGTGAAAACCCCACTAAATATAAGGACTAGTACTCCAGGAGCACATTACGGAGGTGAAGACCCCACGAAACGAAGTAATCTCTCCCACTTAAGGGTTAAGGAGCTTAGGTAGAAAGCTCATGCATGAATGCTGAGTGATTAAAAATTAAATCAAATTTTTGAATTTCGTGCAAGACAACACAAAATCAACATTGGCCTGACTCTCTTAAAAATATTCCCCAGCGGAGTTGCCAACTGTCGCAACAGGGGTTTTACCCTCTACGAAAAATAAATGAAGTTTTAAGAAAAAATGTGTTTACGGAGTCAAAAGAGACGTCACCCGGAGGCTGGGATGATGCTCTCAATAGAACACCGTAAATATTTTTTTAAAAAAATAAAAAATTATGGCAAATGTGGAAAATATGGATGAAAAATGGATGGAGTCGCCACCAGCCACTTTGGTAGGCCGGACATCATTAAAAGTTAACCAGAGATTCAAAACGTTTTGGGTTCGGGAGTCGGTTACGTGTGGGGAAGGATTAGCACCCCCACAACGCCCAAAATTGGTACCGCATTGATTTGGTGTTGCCTTTGCAGGAAAACAGAAATCCGATTTTAAATTTAAAATTTTAACCCCAAGCAAAAAACGGTCTAAGGAGAACATTTCCTTATTTACGAAACCGAGGAAGATGACACCTGAATGAGTCAGGATGTCACTTCCTAGCCGATATCCAAAATAAAGTGAAAAATATTCCCTTAATATATAAACCGAGTTTTTTCATCAAAATATTCAAAATTAGATATATATATATATAAATAATATAATATACATATAATATTCATCATAATATACATATACAAATATATATGTATAAAGAAACTTTATATACATTAATATTATAATACATATTAATAATATACTATAGTATAATAATAGTATACATGTATATAAAATAGGTACTAAAATAATATATATATGATAATGATAATAATACTAAACATAAAAATGATATTAAATATAAAAATAATAAATTATATAATATATAACATACTATACGTATAAAATGAGTACTATATATAGTAATAATAATAATAATAATATAATAATAATAATAATATGAATAATAATAATAATATACCAAGTATATACATAATATAATAAATATACTCATATAATATATAAAAATAATAAATAGCGTATTAATATACAAATTTAGATATAATAATACTAGATTATATAATATATAAATATACTATATATATAAAATAAAATAAAATAAATAAATATATATGTATATATACATGATATACTATATATAATAAGGAATATAATAATAATAATAGTATACATAATAATAAAAAATTAGAAATAAAAAAATGACTAAAAAAAAACAAAAACTTAAAAAAAACTGAAAAGGACGAAATCGCAAAACAATTGAGAGTTTCAAGGATCAAAGAACTGATTTTACCAAGGGGCAGACTAGGAATGAAAAATTGGCTGGGAATGGAGGATTTAGTATGCAATTTATCCATAATTATATCATACTATATAATCTAAAAAATGGAAAAATAAATCATTTGATTCATTGTTTCTTAGAAAAGGGGGAGTTCTCTCTTGCTCTCTGCCAGTCGATCACCGGCCCACCGCACCGCCGTCACCGGTCGCCGGCGTCTAGTAGTCGAAAGGTCACAACTTTCTTGCACTTTTTGGTGTCCCGAATCCAAATTCGGCCTCAGATTTTCAAAAGAAGAATCACACGCGTGTAGATCTAAAAAACAATGGTACGAACATTTTTACCTTTTTTTGAATAGGCTTCCTCTTTTTTTTTGCCTTATTCGAATAATAGTGAGTCTTAAAAATATATATTCAAATCTTTTTTTTGAACTTCAAATCCCTATATTTTTTATTAATTAGAATTGAAAGAACCCCTATGTTTTTATCCGAAAAATCGTCCCTTACATTTGATTTGTGTGGGTGTTTTATACCCATTTGTGATACAAATATAACATAAAAAATAACAACCTATTTTTCCTTTTTGCATTTTTGGGCGGTGCCCGGCAAGGTGGGCAGTGGTGACAGAGGTGGTGGCGTGCGTGGCCAATGGTGCCAGGCGTGGCGGCCACGCGCGCAGAGATTGGGAAAAGGTAGAGGTGCGGCGGCTGAAGCAAGTGGGGATATTAGGGTTAGGTTATTTTTTAGGGTTTTTAGGGTTAAAGGTATTAATATAATTTTGGTTATTTGGATGTGGGTATGACAGATGGGTTTTTAATATGGGCTAGTGGTTGTGATGGGTTGCTTAATAAAAGAGTATTGGGCTTTGGATATTTTAAAATGGGTTGGGGCCCGAACTAAAATAGGTTACTACACCTTGTTTTCACCCAATTCCGGCCAACATAAATGAGTTCTACACCTTCTTCCATATAAAGCTTCAAAGGGTGCCATCTTGATGGAGGTCTGATAGCTATTGTTATAAGCAAATTCTGCCAAAGGTAATGATTTCTCCCAATTCTTCTCGAAATCAATTATGCAAGCCCGGAGCATATCTTCAAGAATCTGAATCACTCTTTTTGATTTACCATCTGATTGGGGATGGAAAGATGTGCTAAGGTTTGTCTTGGTTCCTAAGGCTTTCTACAAAGAACTCTAGAACCTGGACGTTAATCAAGGATCCCGATATGATATTATGAAAGTGGATACACCATGCAAACGAATCACTTCCTTAATATACAAATCTGTTAATTGGTCTAAACTCAAATTCATACGAATAGGTTTGAAATGAGCTGATTTAGAGAACCTATCAACTATCACCAAACAACATCATCCTTCTTTGGTGATAAAGGAAAACCACTTACAAAATCCATGGTTATTCGATCCCATTTCCATTGAGGTAGCTTGATAGGTTGTAAGAGTCCCAATAGGAACTTGGTGTTCGGCTTTAACTTTCTGACAAGTTAAGCACTAGGACACAAATTCTGTGATAGCAGTATTCATTCTCGGACACCAATACAGTTCCTTTAAATCCTTGTACATCCTAACTAACCCTGATGGATAGAGAAAATGCTATTGTGAGCTTCCTATGGTATCTCTTTCTTAAGGATTTCATCATTTGGCACACACAATCTATTTCGAAAATAGAGTAGACCATTAGACTTCAAGGAAAAGTCTGGATTAGGTTCAGATTCAAGTTTGCGTTAGACCCTAAGAAGTTCTGGATCGTTTTGTTGTAAAGTCTTGATTCTTGAGATTAAATCGGATCGAACATGAAGCTCAGCTATAATTTTTTTATCTTTTTGCAATCTAAAATGTGCATTGATTGCAGAAAGGGCTACAGGGCAAAGAAACATGCTTAGATAATGGGATCTAGATTTTAGGTATAATAGAACAAGATGTGATTCATTAAGGATCTTACCAATTGTACGTTTGTGGTTGAGTGCATCAGCTACAACATTCGCTTTTCCTAGGTGATAATCGATAACTAGATCATAGTCCTTGAGTAACTTCATCCATCTCCTTTGCCTAAGGTTCAACTCTTTTTGGGTCAAAAGATACGTCAAACTTTTTGTGATCTGTGAAAAGATAAGATTTCTCTCCGAACAAATAATATCTTCAAATCTTTAGTGCAAAAATGACTGCAGCTAGCTCGAGATCATGGGTCGGATAATTCAATTTGTGAGGCCTCAGTTGTTGGGATGCATAGGCTACCACCTTTTTATCTTGCATAAGAACACACCCCAAACTGAGATAAGATGAATCACTAAAGACTATATATTATTTTCCCGACTTCAGTTGTGTTAAAACTGGAGCTTGTGTAAGGACTTGTTTCAATTGATCAAAACTTCTTTGCTGAATTTCTGACCAAATAAATGGTACATCTTTTCGAAGAAGTTTGGTTAAAGGGGTAGCTAATATGGAGAACCCTTTTATAAATCTTCGGTAGTAACCTGCTAATCCAAGAAAGCTTCTAACTTCACCAACATTCTTTGTAGGTCTCCAATAAACTATAGCCTGAATCTTCTTTGGATCAACTTTAATACCTTATGTGGCTATTACATGTCCAAGGAAAGATACCTCAGTCAATCAAAATTCACATTTATTGAATTTGACATAAATCTAGTTATCTCGGAGGGTTTGTAAAATAATTCAGAGATGTTCCGAATGTTCATCCTTATTCTTGGAGTAAACAAGGATATCGTCAATAAAGACTACTGTAAACTTATCCAAATATGGTTTAAAGACACGATTCATAAGGTCCATAAATGCAGCATGGGCATTCGCTAAGCCAAAAGGCATCACCAGAAATTCACAGTGACCATATCGAGTCCTGAATGCAGTTTTAGTGATATAAAATTCTTTAACTTTCATCTACTAGTATCCCGATCGGAGATCGATCTTGGAAAACACCATAGCACCCTTAATGTAATCAAACAAGTCTTCAATTCTTGGTAATGGGTACTTGTTCTTGATGGTAAGCTGGTTCAATTGTCGATAGTCGATGCAAAGCCTCATCGATCCATCTTTCTTTTTTACGAACAAAACTAGGGCTCCCCAAGGAGACGAACTCGACCTAATGAAGCCTTTATCTTGTAAATCTTGCAGCCGACTCTTAAGTTCTTTAAGTTTAATCGGGGCCATCCGATAAGGTGTAATGGAAACTAGAGCTAATCCTCGTTAAAATTCAATTCCAAATTCACTTCTCTTGATGGTGGTAATCTCAGAAGTTCCTTGGGAAACACATAAGGAAATTCAGAGACCGTTAGAATGGAATCAAGGGAGAGCTTGGTTTCATTTAACTCAGATATAGCAACAAACACTGAGGTTGGTTTAGAAGATTTCTTATCTAACAAGGTTATTGATTCTTTTCCTAACCCAAGATGGAAAAGTCTTTTCCTAGCATAGTCTACCCAAGCCTGATGTTTTCCCAACCAATCTAATCATAATATAAAGTCAAACTCATTGAATAGTAAAGCTAAAAGATTGACAGGAAAAGGAATTTCTTGAATAAACAAGGGGCAATTTTTACATGCTTGACTAACAATTACTTTATCTCCTAAAGTATTGGTAGCTATCAAATTACAATTTATGGGTTCATGCTTCAACTTAAACTTTTCAATTAAGGAATAACATATAAAAGATTGCATCGATCCCGAATCAAATAAAGCATAAATAGGATGCGTAAATAACTTGATGGTACCTATAGTTACATTAAGGTAATCTTCCTCTTCTCGGCCTCGTAGATGGTATACTCGAGCTGGTGTCTAGGATTCTTGATAAGTAGACCCCGATTCTTTCCATAATTACCAGACTTAGCTTGTTTCGACCTTTTTTCTTTTGATGACTGAACATAAATCGAATTCTTTGACACATGAGTTGGAAGCTTATTTAGGTTTTGAGAACAATCTTTGATGAAGTGATTTGTTTCTCCACACAGGAAGCAAACATTTATTTTTCTTCTACATTGTCCCGCATGATTCTTCTGACAGACATTACAAGTAGGAACTGGTGATTCTCTTCCCATATTCCCCGTGCTGTTAATATAGACCGAAGGTGCAGAAGTTTTGACCACAGTCTAAGGATTTGGCATGAAATTACTCATTGGAGAAGAGTTGTAGTTTATAGAACTCCCTCCTTGATGCTTTGGATTCTTGGACTACCAACGGGGTTTATTGTCGTCCCTCGATTTCTTATCTTTTTGGGAGTAGTTCCCCTTCCTCTTTTCTGATGCCTACATCTTAGCGTTAGCAGCTATAGCTCAGTTCACCAATTCTTGAAAATCAGTAATTCCCATGGCAGTAAACATAAGGTCTAATTCATCATTGAGCCCATTAATAAACATCCAACACTTGTCATCTTCTTTTTTGATAAATTCAGACCCATACTTGCAATATTTACAAAATTCGCTTACATACTGCTCAATTGGTTTCCCGCTTGTTTAAGATATAAGAAACGCCTCCTACGCTTAGCAAGGTATTGTTCGCTTATGTACTTCTTTTGGAATTCTTTAAGAAAGAATTCCCAGGTGATAGCATCGGCTGGGGTCGTAAGGGTTGTAGTTTCCCACAAACTTAGTGCCTCATCAACAAGAAGGGCTACGACACACTCCAATTTATGTTCATCCGAACATTGTAATTGTTTGGTTAGAATCCTGGTAGTAGCTTCTAACCAATACTCAGCATCTTTCGGCTTTTCATCATTAGCCTCAATAAACGTGTAAGCTCGATGTTGAGCTAGCTTATCAATCGGGGCTCTTGTTATCACTGCTACAAGAAGAGTGGGAGGAATTGAAGGATTTTGCCTCAAAGAGGTAGCTAACTGATCAAACATCTCCTTTATACTAAGGAGACACTCCCATTGAACAAGATGGATTGAAGGAGCTTCATGTTGAACTTGTTGAGGTTCAACAGTCTTTTGATGTTGTCGATGCTCCTGGTTCATTCTTACACTGCCTCCTTCATTAGAGGAGCCAACCAGGCTTTCATTATCCCGACCTAGATGTGTTCCCGACATTGCTATCGACTATATATAAGAAAATGGAGCTTTTATTAAACATAGATCACAAGTATTTATCAATTTAACTCCTAGGTGGCACATGTAATGACTGAAAATGCACAAGACTCGGTTTAGTCCTAGGATCGACTAAACTTAGCTTTGATACCAAAATGAAACACCCCTAAACCGGTATAGATGAAATTCAGAGTTCAGAAGCATCATCAATAAGCAAAAACCATCAAACATAGCAATAAGGGAAGACAACCTCTTTAAACGAAAAGAACAAAGATAGACATGATAGAATGGAATAACAGAATCTATTTCATTTTAGGGAATTATGTTAGGTACTAGTCTCCAGATTAACTAATTAACATGCTATGACATTCCAAATCAAAATGCTAATTCATTGATACACAAGACACAATCAAACATCTAACAACTACAACATTCATAATAAACAACAATACTTATTCAATACATCACTTAGAGAATTAACGCAATGCATTCGAATGTGATGTAAATTCAAACCTAATCATCAAGCAAATTACTAGACCATTAAATATGTATTATGCTATTCATACGATAACCAAAAATTGTTGTATCTTGGAAATTATTACATCTCGTTTTCCTTTATGGCAAATAAGCATTTCAACAATAATATTTCCCTAGTTTCTACTTAGAATTTCACCCACCAACTTATTATGATATCAACAACTTAACATACGAGAAGCTATTTCAAGTCAAACATTCATCTAATCTTGTACATGACTTCATTCAAAAAGTTAGTTATCTCAAACATACCCTCATCACCTAATTCCATCCATGTTAAACAACCATATAAACTAAGCATCAACCACTTATAACCAAATACTTATAGAGGCCATTTACAAACATTCTCAAGACAGCATACTAGTCACAAATATTTACATACCAACAGGACCTATAAATATCGATATGCAATACAAAACATGTGGCCGCCCTTCTAGGAGTCTTAACAAAAAGGTGTACAAAACATACATTCGGTTACTTGTGATCTAGCCATGCTTCCAAGCTATCGAGTAATCCAAGCTTTAACCTGAAATAGAATGAAATGACTATATAAGTTTTCCCTTAGTGAGGTAGTTTAGGATTGCATAAAGTAACAACAATCAATCGAGCTTTCCTTTCATTCATTTCATTGATCATGTATAACAATATCTTGAACAACAAGGTAGGTAATATAAACATGGCATTCATAGCTAGTAATTTCAATTAGACATGGTGATCAAGGCATTCTAATCAAGCAATTTCATATAAACACAATGATCAACGAATCATATTCAAAGATATATCATACTCTCAATTTGAAATCATGATCATCTATAATCTTTTTATTCTTTCAAGATATAATCTATGACCAAGAATATATATATATATATATATATATATCTTGTTATGCAAGTTAACTCAATACTTCCTTATTTTATTTATACTTTCATGATTTTTATTAGCATAGCCTTGTGAATCAAGTAACAACCTACATACACAAATCCCCAACCAACTGTCGCCACATAAATAGTACTCGTAGTACCGGTCAATCCCTCATATTATCGCCAAGTGACCACTAAAATCCCTCATACTGTTGCCAAATAAGGACCGTAGTCCACCCCAAACACGAGCTCTGTAGACTCTATGGCATGCCAACTATACCTAAGACTGACTGGATACCACGGCTTTCACATTTACCATATCTTATTGAAAAGCAGAGTGAGCATAGCTCCTTATCACAACATCATATTATCAAACTTGTTGCCTTTGTTATATGTAGCAAGTATTCACCTTATATGAATTTCTCATTGATTCATTCCTCTTATTCGAAGAGTAACATAGCAAAGTTTCCATTATCATGAATCACATATAATCCTCTTTATAAGTATCTTAATCAATTCACCAAAGCTTATCATGAACAAGAGATGCACATTATCATTCATAACATATAGAAGTTCTAACTTAAATAGTCCATATCCATTTATCCCATGTTACATTGTACTTAAAAACAAGTACTTACCTCGTATTCCAGCTTATTATTTGCAAGTAATATTCGCATATTTGTAATAAACAATGAAATTAATAATAATAAAGAGTGCTCGAGAAGGTTTTGAGCCTATCCTGAGATTTTAAACTACACTCACAAATAATCCAGCTATGTTTGATCCCAAATCACTATTCTAGTTTGCTTTTCCACAGCTTTACCAGCCTTAGATTTTGCTTCCTCAAATACTTCTCGATCTAGAATCAACAATACATCATATATCCAGGTTCATTCCATTTATTCAATGTCATATAAAACTACACACATCAGCTTTATGGTACATAACACTTTCCTTTATGTATAACATAACATTCTTTCAATCAAGATCATACATTTTCATATACTAAAATAGTCCCAGAATAGTCTTTATTTCATGTATAACATCCCTTTTTATCAAGCTTATAAAACAGTCCAATTTGGTGCTAAAACTGTCCCATTTTGATCGCAATTTAGTCCTTCGATTTAGCTTACAAAACAACCCAAAATTATTGCAAGAAAATAGTCCCTACATATTAATTCAACACTCCACTTTTTTAATTACTTAAAGCAATCTGTAAAACTAGTTTACAAGCAGTTTAATTATCTAGAAATAGTCCTTAAATCATTTCACAACCTGACATACTCATGGCCAACTTTGTCACTTCCAATTGAACAAATTAGACCAAAATATTAACCATGAATTACATTATCAATCAGGCTTAATATCATAACTTTTTTGCAAAGTCATATAACATGGCAAATTCAGCAAGTATATCATTCGAATAGGCAAAGAGTTTCACCATAAATGTATATTCAAAATTTCATAAGAGATGGTATAGACATTTAACAAGCTTCACGCATGTATTCAAGACAATTTACAATTAATTCAAATTCACATCACAAAATAGAAATTTCAGCACACTATTCATTTAGTCTCAAAACATGCATAATCCAAGGTTTATCTCTTCAACAATCTATCTAAGAACATAAGGATACACTACCTATTTTCTTCAATTTAGCATTCAATTTAAATGGAGATATGAAGAGTTCTTACCCTCAACCACCAGCTATTCGAATGGAATTACTAATCTGTCCCAAAAATTAAAACTCAACGTGAAGATTCAACCTTCAAACCAATTATCTTTCTCTCTAAACTTAGGTGGATCATCTTTGGGAGGAAGGAGATGATGAGATGATGCCGAAATTCTCCCTCAACAAATGCCTTCATCCAAGCCTTACATGTATACAAGTCCCTAGACTAATAGTTGTTTAGCATGCAACTCCAAATGATCCTCAAAATTCGGTTTAGCCCTATTTCTAAAATGGTTATCCATTTCTTCTTTACTTCAGTTTAATCCTAATACACTTAATTGATGAATCAAGTGTCACATTTGAACAATTAAATTAACTATTGAATTAATAGTATACTTCTAAGCTAATTTAGGGGTATTACATAATAAGTACTAATAGCATATACAAACACCAGCTAAGAAAGTCAGAATTCATCCAAAATCAAAGAGATGATGCTAGATATCCTTTACTCAAACAAGCACATTTATCCATGCTGAGTTATAATGCAATCATCCAACATATATATCCAACTAACTCATCAACAATTAGTATGATTCAATATTTAAGCATCCAATGTAAGCAACAAATTTTTAACATAAAAAGAACCTTGTTTTTGCTAAAAAATTTAAAGTGGGGGTGCATTTCAAATCTCAGGTGTATACCCCCAAACTTAAAGATTGCATTGTCCCTAATGTAAAAACAGAATGCAATGAAAGAATGCGGTTACAATGATAATTGTAACACCCCTAACCCAGCTTAGGAGTAAACTAAATTAGGAAGTGTTAAGGAACAAACATTTAAACAAAATTGCAACATTGAAACAAAGATTCAACGACTTAGCACTTCACAAATTAGTATACGAATAAATTTCAGGGTTATTTAAAAACTTTTTATGTGGTGGATAGATCTTCAACTTTAAATCAGGTATAAACTATTTATACATATTAAGCAAGGACACGTCAATCATCATTCCATAGCTTTCTCTTATAGCTTAGATACCTTAGACCATAACATTTATTATTACCAATCATATAATCATGGAAGACAATTAAAAATCATATATATAACATAGCTAAATCAACAAGTAATCATTCGAAATATTATAGACTATTTACGAAAAGTGTTAGCCATCTTTTATTTTCAAGTATCAAGATAAAACGACGCGTAATTCAAATCTAGACAAACACGAGTAACCTTTGTGTAGCATGACCAAAATGATATCCTTTGACAGTTAAACGAATTACTTACTCTAGCAGTTTCACTAGCTCTTATTAACTATACAACTTTAATCTTAAGGCTTACCTGATAATTAAATAATTGAAAATACAACACACATAACCTTAAGAATCTTATAGGAAATTAACCAACATATCACTCTCAATACATAGCAACTACTAGGTTTTAGCATAACAATTATTATATTCATAACTTTTATTCTTAATCAAGATGTACGGTGTCCTATCAAATTATTTATGATCTTGAACCATTATAGCATTAATTCAGCAATTAAGCAAATATTAAATCTTGCTAACTATAAAGTCACATGCAGCATGCAACCACCAAGAAATAATAGAGGCCCATTACAGACTTGAATACTCAATAGGCTTATATACATGATAAGCCATAAAAGAAATCTAATAACTTAATGCATGCTTAACCACTATGTGCCACCAACTAGGAGTACACTAAGGAATACATCTTGGTTCTTGTGATCTTGTCCAAGCTCTCAAGGAAAACAGAGCCGGGATTACCCTGAAATGTTAGGAAGAAAAAGGTAAGCAGATGCTTAGTGAGGTAGCTTAAAAAACTTAAAGTATGAAACTATAACTCATTCCAATCCATCAAATCTATTATTCAAACATAATTCTAAGCTTGGACAAGGGATTTAGCCATTTCAAAACATGTCATTAGAACCAACATTTACTTACTTACAAGGTTATTCTTATAGGTTAATTACTTATATATCTAATTCTCAGACAGAACTCATACTTATATAAATATATATAAGTGTTCGAGTCAAACATATTCATATATTTATACACAAAGTGTACTAACAATGCATCTTCATATACTTACACGGGTATTTAAATAAGACATAGGCATATATACTTGAATACTCAAACCACACGTATACAAATATACTTAGGTTAATAAAACATGTAACACCCTTAACGTATACTCGTAAATCGAATATACATTAAAGATGTTACAGAGTCGTTTAAAGAAATCTCGACTTATAAATTTATTTTTACAAGTATTTACAATTTTAGTTTGTAAATTCTAACCCTTTATCGGTTTTCTTGAAAACACCACCTATGTGCAGTTAGCTATTTTCAACCCTAAATTAATTATTTTAAAACATATTTGGAAATTATTAAAAACAACATTTCAATTCAGGGTGAAAACTAGGTTCGCTATCAAGGCCCTTTCTTGACTTTAAAATCTTTACGCGATTACTGATTATTCTTATTAGCAAAGTAATTACCTTTCTACCATAGCTTTATTCTGTTACAATGCTAATGCCTTATTTTGCTTTATCCATATACGATTCATCATCAAAATTGATTACTTATCTATCTTTTAGTCTAATTTAATGCATCATATTCTACTAGCAATTAAATAATTACATGCTTACTAGAGATTATCATAAGCTAGAATATCTTACTGATGTTTTGCAAATTGAAGCTTGATCATCATGCTCGACTCCTCTTCAGATACTCCATCTTAATCTACGTGTGAAATAAACACAAGCTAAGTACGAACTTAGTGAGGCAAAACTTATAAATCAAAGTAAAGCACTTTAATTTTAATAAAAATTGCATAATAAATAACATACTGAATATAACATAAATTTAGAATCGTATAGAATGACTTATCAAAGTCGTTCCTCTGTCATGTAACCTGTAAAATCAACATCTCATACATATACATAAGGCAATGTTATGCCAAATCAATTATTCAATAAATCACTTGTTTTCAATTGCACTTTTCACTATCATTTAAAATCATAGCCCAATGTAAGATAGATGAGAATGTATGGTATGTGTCACTATTGAGTAAGCACATGTGCGGCAACAACTAATTTGTTGTGCCAAAATAAACATTGTATCACTTTATCACTGAATAACCGCTGTAAACTTATACAACGTCACTGTATCACTAGGTCATAGCTGTAGAACACAGCGTCACTGTTTCATTTTATAACTGTTGTACATTTGTACAACATCACTGTATCATTATACTCCCACCTCATTGGCATGCCAATTATACCAAAAAATCTCATAATACATACAATGGGCTTTAAACATTCACTGTTATGTATCATTCACTTATTTAAAATATCAAAAGATATTAACATCTAACAATATCATATAAAAGTGCATTGGGCAGTTCATACCTGAAAATCATTCATAGTTCATTTCAAAAATCATTGAAAAGATATCATTTTTGAATCAACATTTGAGATAGACTCGTCGCAAGTCTTTCTCATATTAAAATAAAATAGTAGAGATGCACTCACCTTGGCCATTTATTAGCTTGCCTTACTAAGCTCTACTCGATCCTTTCCTTCATAATACCCCGACCCTTGTTTTGATCCAAATCAAACTTCATTGATCATATAAATACGATAATATTCGTTAGATTCAAATCTAACAATACTTTAAACATGCTATCGAATCTAGTCATTCGAATATACAAAATTTCCAAAAGTTTTCATTTCTTCCTTGTATTGTTCAAAAACTCATTATGGTCCTTAGTGACCAATTTGAACTTCTATTAACCCTTTCCAAGCTTACTAATCAACCTTAGATACAACGTGTATCAATTCTCATTTTCTGGCACTTTGCAGTACCTCCAAAGAAATATTCCTATAAAATAATATACAACTCAGAATTCGATTCCGTTTGTTCTAAAAGAAACTAGATTCAGTAAGCTTTTCAACCATATAAATTAATAGCCCAAATTCAACTTGTACGATTTATGGCGAATTTTCAAAGTCAATTACAATGCTGGAATTCTGAACAAACTGATGCTCTATCTTCTGACCTTTAGTCACTTAAAAATTCATATCTTTTGACTCGGAACTCGAAATCATTTTCCATTTGTTGGAGGAGAAACTAGATGAACAAATATTTACATCGGTATAAAATTAACCTTCTAACCATTTTTGTAGAATTTATGGTGAATTTTCAAACTTACTGCCAAAACCAGTCTTCCACATAGCTTTCCATAATAAACTTCTAATTTATACTAACTTCTTATTTTTCTTCTTGTCAATTTAGTCCCATCACTTGCTTCAAACCAATAATGTATCACTTTCTTCAACAAATAAATATTCAAAAATAATTCCCTTTCATTTTTTTGTTCTTTCCGAAATAGTCACTAAAAATGCAAAGATAAGGATTCAAACTTCTTAACGTTGCAAATTAGCCCTCAAATCAACATTACTACTTGAATTCGATAATTTCAACTAAAAAAATCAGATTTAATCCTTATCAAAAAACCTCATCTCTGAATTGGTCACTTAACTTTGACAATTTGTCAAAATGGTCACTAACTCGATTTAAAATCGGTTTTGCATTCTAACTTCAATTTCACATCTCCATCTTCAATAATAACATAAATACACTTCAAAATCATAAAAATTTAGATTAGTCCTTTAACTTTCAGAATTGCCAAAAATGGTCCCTATACCATTAATTTAGTGTTTTGCTTCCAAATAACAAATTCAAGTTACTAGATCATTTATCCAACATCACAAACCCTAAATCAAACTTGAATCCATAAAACCTAATCATCTTCATACAAACTAAAATATCTAGGGTTTAAATCCCAACTCAATAACATGATTTTAACACCACACAAACTTGGTTTCAACTTGAATTTCAACATGAAATCATAAAATCTCAAAACCCCCAATTTAGTCCATAAACCCTAATTTCTTTCTCATGAAAATTCTCATCAATAAAGCATGTATTTCATGAATTATATACACCAAAATATAGAGCTTGAAGAGTAGAACAATTTTGTAGTTGATGAGATTACCTAAAAATTGAGTTTCGGGGCTTGAATCGAGCTTGGAAAATTTTTCTCCATTTTTCTATCTTTCTCCCCTTCATATTTAGAAATTTTAAGATGAAGAATGGTCTTCATCTTCTATTTTTCATTCAATTTAGCCACATGTCTTGTATAAATGAATTTTAAATTCATTTAGATAGTGAAATTACTAAAATGCCCTTTTAATCCAATGGTTGAGATTGATATTATCATCAATCAAGGGCCAAACTAAATCTTCCATTTCCTTCTTCAAAAAATGCCCTCGTAACTTTTTAAATATTTCAAAAATGCCATTGGGGCAAAATGACCAATTTGCCCTCTAACTAGTTTTTATTTACTAGTTTGTTTCAAAATTGCCATCCCATTACAATCCAACTAAATTAGTTCATTTCCAACCAGCCTCTATCCCATAAATATTATTTTATGACTTTTACATAGCTTATGGAATAGCCTCTGAAATTTTGATTCGATCCGATCTCCTAATATTCGTAAAATACTTCTACTGCGATTTTACCTTTTTCCAAGCTATTGGATTTATTCCGAAAATTATATATTTCCATATTTGGGAAATAAACTCTATTATCCTATAAAAACTTCCTTTCCAAGGACTTAGACTGAATTTTCTTAACTTAGTCTATTTTCCCGATACTTATCGAAAATCTTCAAAGAATAAAATTCCTTTATCGATAATCCATACGAATTTTCTCTACTCTTACTGAGTCCAAAATATCAATCAGAAATACTTTGATGGGACCTTCCCGAAGGTCACCCATCCTTGTATTTCTCTGGCCTGAGCACGCTTAACAATTTCATTCGATCTAAATTAGGTACCTTTTTTTGCATCTTAATTCTTAAAACCGATATCAAGGTACCTATTTTAATCCGATTTACTCTTATACTAAATAAAATTACTTGTTTGGGAAATTTACACTTTAGTCCCCAAACTTTTCCAAAGTTTATACTTTAACCCCAAAACTTTTAAAATTTACATTTTGTTCACTAGCCAAAATTTGGGATATTACAATTCCCCCTTAATAAAATTCGTCATCGAATTTTCAAAACATACGTGTTTCAAACAATTGCAAATATTACTCCCTCATTTTCTTCTCAAACTCTCAAGTGGCTTCTTCGACCTTGTGATTTCTTCTTAGGGCCTTAACCAATGTAATTTTTCTTATTCCTTAATTATTTAACTCCATATACCAGCATTTATACTAACACCTCTTCATGTATCAAGTCTAATTGCAGTTCTTTTTTTTCTCAGGAATGATAACACATGAATAATCCAATCAATATCTCCAAAACATAAATACATATACTATAAACTTTTGCTCACTTCTGAGGATAAGATCCATTAATATGCCCTTGGTACAACTCTTTCACGTTTCCTTGAGGTATAATAATTCTGAAACCAAGTTTTTCCCTTTTTGACTTGCACAAATCTTCTCTCGAAGTGGTACTTTTCCTCTTTTTCTCTTCCTTTAGTTTTTAACTGATAATATCTTGACTAAAAATCAACCTTACATTTACATCTTACTTCTATGTTAGTCATACGTAACCAATTTATCTTAAAATTGGTCTTATATTCTCAGATCTTCTACATGAGTTAACTTTTATGCTTATTTCACTGTATCATATCCACTATGAGTCCTTTCTTAACCTCCAAGATTCGTAGACTGACGAATAACATCATCGTCTTACTTTCCTTATTGTTCCATATCATACTAATGAGGAGCAACATCAAGTCATGCAATCAGCATACCAGTAACATGATATCCTAGGGGCATGTATTTACTGATAAAAATCATATACAAACTTGGTTTAGCATCCAGAACCGGCTAAACCTTTGCTCTGATACCATTAAATGTAATACCCTTAACATATACTCGTAAATTGAATATACATTAAAGATGTTACGGAGTCGTTCAAAGAACTCTCGACTTATAAATTTATTTTTACAAGTACTTACAATTTTAGTTTGTAAATTCTAACCCTTTCTCGATTTTCTTGAAAACGCCACCTATGTGCAGTTAGCTAGTTTCAACCCTAAATTAATTATTTTAAAATATATTTGGCAATTATTAAAAACAACATTTCAATTCAGGGTGTAAACTAGGTTCACTATCTAGGCTCTTTCTTATTAGCAAAGTAATTACCTTTCTACAATAGCTTTATTCTGTTACAATGCTAATGCTTTATTTTGCTTTATCCACATACGATTCATCATCAAAACTGATTACTTATCTATCTTTTAGTCTAATTTAATGGATCATATTCTACTAGCAATTAAATAATTACATGCCCACTAGAGATTATCATAAGCTAGAATATCTTATTGATGTTTTGCAGATTGAAGCTTGATCAGCATGGTCGACTCCTCTTCAAATACTCCATCTTAATCTACGTGTGAAATAAACACACGCTAAATACGAACTTAGTGAGGCAAAACATATAAATCAAAGTAAAGCACTTTAATTTTAATAAAAATTGCATAATAAATAAAATACTGAATATAACATATAAGAATTTAGAATCGTATAGAATTACTTATCGAAGTCGTTCCTCTGTCATGTAACCTGTAAAATCAACATCTCATACATATATATAAGGCAATGTTATGCCAAATCAGTTATTCAATAAATCACTTGTTTTCATTTGCACCTTTCACTGTCATTTAAAATCATAGCCCAATGTAAGATAGATGAGAATGTATAGTGTTGCGCGTAATAAGTGCTCCGCAATTGTGCAAGTGTACACGTCGCAAGTTATAGTATAAAAGATATCGTCTCCACATGGATTGGTGCCACTTCAAGAATCTAATCTCTTGCACTGTAAAAAGTAAAAGAACACAAGTAGAAGATTGTAGGAGTTTTAACTAACAACTAAACTAGAAAACAAATAAGTAAAAGAATATATAATCAAATGAGAGAGAATAGGCCAGGTTATCGTGAGTTGAGGTGTGATAGCCGATTGGATCATCTTGGTAAAAGAGTGCAAGGGCAACTCAGTTGTCGTGGCAACTTGCACAGCGGGGTTGCCATGGCAACTAATCGATGGTTGCCTAGGCGACTAGCTGGACAAGTACTTGGGCGGCTGGGCAGTAACTTCAAGGTTCGGCGGAGCGTTCTTCAATGGTTTCTTCTTATCCCTAAGTTGAAACTCTAGCTATTTGTGCATGCCTTGATAATACATCCCTGCGTGAATCAAGGGTGAACAACCAATCTTGCGCTCCTCTTAGCCGTTGAAATCCTTCACTTATTCCTAAGCTGGATTAATCTTCACCATCAATAGATTGAATAAAGACCATACTCATTCGTTTCTTGAATCTAACTCTCCCGATATTAGATAAATAGATGAAGTTACGAGATCCTCTCCCAATTCACTCGCAAACAAGAATAAGAACCAAGAATGAGTAAACCTTGAATTGAAAGTGCAAACTCTTATTTCCTAAACAAAATCCAATTGTTTCTTACAACCACAAAACACAATAACCTTACCCAAATAAATTTAGTTCATGGCTAGGTTCCAAACAAACACAAAACAAAGAATTCCTAGCATAAACCTAATGGAACAAAGAAGAAAAAGATGAAGAATGGTTGAAGCCTCTTTGTCGAAATCTCCCCCTTTGATCTTGTCAAAATTTCTCTCCTCTCTCCCCTTTGGAGTTGACGGCTTGATCCTTAAATTATAGGGCTAGGTGAAAGTCTTTTTTGAGGAGGAAGTTAAGCTGGAATTAAATTATCTTTAAAGAATATAATTCTTTATTATATTTAATTTCCTTCTATAACTTCTCCTATCTCCTTGGGATTTAATTTCTCTTTAACCTCTTCATGGAAATCAAACTCTTTTGAGATTTAGCTTTTCTCCATGTCATCTTGGGCTTATCTAGTCATCAATTTTGGCTACCATATCATCTTATTCCTTGTCGAAAATTGCCCTGGCAACTAGCTCGGCATCTCCTTCATGCATTGCCCTGGCAACTAGCTCGGCATCTTCTTCATGTATTGCCCTGGCAACTGGTTCCAGCCTTGCTTTGGCAAGTGATTATGCACACACACACACAAAAACACACCAAAGCAGTATCTTTTTCCACAAAATTGAGAAAAATATGAAATCAAGCTTGTCCACCAAGGAAACGATGCAAACATGCATTAATGACTAATAATGCAACTAATATGAGCCTAAGTCTAGCAATAATAAGAATAAAAAGGGTAATAAAAATAGTACTTTTGAAAATTTAACACACCCCCAAACTCAAACTATTGCTTGTCCTCAAGCAATGCAAACTAATAATTACCCGCCAAGACTTCAATTTTCACAAACTTAGCTTTGAACTTGATTTCAGTTCTCAGAACCGGGGCAGAAAGTATGATTGGCTTTTCATTTTTCGGACAACTTAGGAGTTACTAAAAAATCAAACTATAATGCTTGTGAGTGTGTGTGGAGTTGTGTGCAAGTTGATTTTTCAGATTCTATGCAAACAAGAGGTTTTCAAATTACTTCATTGGGTTCTTTTAACATGTTTCAACTAGAGCCGGTTTCGGGCACCTCTAGTGTTTTGCTTTTAATTTCCTTAAGTTAATTAATTTATTCGACTAGAGCCGGTTTTGGGCACCTCTAGCGATCAATTTTTAGCACATACTACAGCCAATTTCGGGCACCTCTAGTGATCAATTTTTAGCACATACTAGAGCCAATTTCGGGCACCTCTAGTGATCAATTTTTTTTCTAATCCCCCAAATTTTTAACTATCAACCTAAGTTCTCTAGAATTCCTTAAATCAATCAAGCCACACAGTGTTTCATCAAGTTTAGCGTCATAGTATTTTCTAAGCATTTCCATGTTTATCCTAGAATAAAAAGTTCTATCAATTAAGTACATTGGCAAAGTCATCATCTGATATTCATCAAATCTAGGCAATTCTTGTTCCAACTAAAGGCATGGCAAGCAATTTATGTATCCTAAATGCAATACTTAAGATGAATGCAACTAAACATGGTAACTAAGTAATAACAATCCCCCCAAACTCGAGTGAGGCATTGTCCTCAATGCATGCAATAAAGAAAAATAAGCATAAAGAAAAGTAAAATGCAAACGAGGACTTACTCCGAGAGTTCGTCGTCGTGGATGATTAGTTTCCTTTTGGTCGGTGTCTTGATTCTTTTGCTTGAACGCGGTGGTTGCTTCCTTGTTGCCGATGGTGGAATCAATCCTCGTACGGGGTTGTCCTCATCGTCATCTTAATCAATGTCGTTGGCTTTTCGCTTCAGTTTTGAGGATTCGATTGGTGCGGTCTTTGTTGGTGCAACGGAGGACTCGCCCGAATCTGAAAAATCAGACAATGATTCAGTACGAGTTGATTCGAGCATAGGTGCTTTACCTTTGGCTTTTGTAGTGGTTGCCAGGGCATCTTTAGCTTTGGTTGTCACAACATCTTCAGTGTTGGTTGCCGTGGAAACTGCTTGGGCAGGCGCGGTGTAGGTTGCCGCGGCATCATCTGTGGCGGTTGTCGTGGAAACTGCTTCATTGGTTGCTGTGGCAAGGATTTGGGCAGGAAAGGTAGGGAACGGCACGCGGCTGTCCGGGTACTTTTCCAGGATGACTTGGGTGATGGCATTGTTGTGATCCTTCATGTACTGCATGAACATTAGTTGCCGGTCTTCAATTTGCCTAAGGCGGTTCGCCAACGGTTGTAAGAGTGCTTCAAGTTGTCCTGGGCTGCTGTCCGAGTTGTCCGGTTATCGGTTGTTTGGGCATTAGAAGTTTCCGAGGCGGCAGAAGTTGCTGCGGAAATTGAAGGCGTTGGGGATTTTACCGGTGCCTCTCCCATTACCTTTCGGATTTGTGCTCGATTCCAACCGGACATTGGTAGGGCCTTTTCATCAGTGGACTCACTTGGGACATGCATCTCCTTGCAAAGATTGGAAATTAAGCAAGGTAAGAAGAGATAACCCTTGTCTTTTGTTCTACATACAAAAATCTCATCACAAATAATTTTTCCAATATTAATGATGCGATTATGCAAGATAGAATGTATGAGAAAAAGATGAGGTGTATCAATGGTAGTATTGTGTGTGGTGGGCATTAGAGAAGTTTTAACAAATTTATTCTATAATTTTGCCTCGGGTTTAAGCTGAAGGCAATTTACCGTGCCCTTGTATTTACCATCATTCCAATGAGTTCCCAGTAGAGTGAGTTCTTGAAGCACCTTGTCGAGTTGCTTAGGCGTGAGTTGATCAACAAAGGCTTGATGCTCGTCCTTCTCAATGTAGAGCCCGTAAAAGGTGTTGATGTATTCGGGGCTTATGAGTATAGCCTTGTCACGAACAAAAACATAATGATTATCCGGGTTAGGTGAGTGAGCATAGAATTCTCTTACCCATGAGATGTTACCCGGTTCCGGTTGATGGCAAAAGATTTGCCACTTTTGATGTGCAATCCTTTCGAAGATGAATGGTTCAAGGCCGAAATCTTGATGAGAGTTGGAGTATTCAAAGCCTTGTTCTTCGCAAATCTGCCGGCTTTCAAACTTGGAGTGAAATCTTTCTTGAACCACCGGTGTAGCAAACTTCTTGTATCTTGGTTCTTTAGAGGAACTTGGATGAACCAAAAATTCAATTTTTGATGCCATGGATGATCTTGGTTGTGAGTTTGGTAAAAACAAAGAAAAGAAAGCAAAAGAAACTAAAGAGTTGCAAGATGAAAAGTAGGAATAGGTTTCTTGGAAGTTAAGGGTGATGGGTTATATAGAAAAGATAGGTAGTAAATATGGTGGGTGGGATTAATTTTGGAATAAAGAAGAAAGGGGTTTTGATTTAGGGGAAGGGTGACGGCTAGGGGGTTTATTTAGGGTAAGTTGGAGGCTTCATAAAAGCCTTAGATTCAGCCCATTAATTTCCTTGTTGAAGAAGTTTCCTTCTTGAATCAAAATTCCTCTTTTATCTTGAACTCTTTTTCCTACAATTCAAAAACAAATAAAGTAAGGATTAAAATTAAAGATAAACTAATAAAAGAAAATAAATAAAGATGTGCAAAGAAATTATTAAACTTAAAAAGATAAATATGAAAGAAAGATGTAGTTTTAATCTTAAAGAAAATAAATAAATCTATCCTAAAAAGAACAAATAACCGAAATTAAATAATAATAATAAAAAAGATAGTTCGAAAAGAGAAAAAAATAAAAATAAAAATGAAAATAAAAGAAATAGAAAAAGAAAATATTGATAGGAGAGCATGCTCATGCATCTCCTAAGGTGACCACTTCTTTGTTACGTTCCACATGGGCACCGTTGTAGTGCTTCAATCTTTGTCCGTTAACTTTGAATTCATGTTCGTCAGTGATGGACTTGATTATCACGGCACCATGGGAGAATGGTTTGACGACTTCGAATGGTCCCGACCATCTTGATTTCAGTTTTCCTGGGAAAAGTTTTAGCCGAGAATTGAATAAGAGAACTAGTTGCCTTGGCATGAATTGCCGCGACAATAGTTTCTTGTCATGCCATTGCTTTGTTTTCTCCTTGTAGATTCGTGCATTGTTATAGGCGAGTGCACGAAATTCTTCTATCTCGTTGAGGTCCAACAAACGTTTTTGTCCGGCACTTTCCCAATCCATATTCACGGTCTTGATTGCCCAATATGCCTTGTGTTCGTTTTCCACTGGTAGATGGCATGTTTTCCCATAGACAAGTCGGAAGGGGGACATACCTAAGGGTGTTTTGAATGCAGTGCAATATGCCCAAAGTACGTCATCCAGTCTTACTGACCAATCCTTCCTAGAGGGATTTACAACTTTTTCGAGTATACCCTTCAATTCCGGGTTGGAAATTTCTGCTTGCCCATTGGTTTGTGGGTGATATGCCGTGGCAATTTTGTGTGATACACCAAAGCGCTGTAACATCTTGGCAATGATTTTGTTGTCGAAGTGCTTGCCTTCATCACTGATAATTTCTCTCAGCATCCCAAACCGTGTAAATATATTTTTCTGCAAGAATCTTTGCACGATCTTGGAGTCGTTGGTGGGAACTGCAGCTGCCTCAACCCATTTAGACATATAGTCAACGACAAGTAGAATGTAGAGGTTGCCGAATGAAGATGGGAAAGGTCCCATAAAATCAATCCCCCATACATCGAAGAATTCCACCTCGATGATGTTTTTGAGCGGCATCTCATGTCGTCTAGAGATATTGCTCGTCCTCTGGCATCGATCACATTGCTTGTAAAACTCTTGGGCATCTTTGTATAGTGTTGGCCAATACAAACCGGATTGCAAAACTTTGGAATGGCATTGCCGGAGTATACTGTGCTGCTCTTCTTCAGGGACACATCGGCGTATAACCCGATCTGCACATTGTTTAAACAAAAGAGGCTCGTTCCAAAAGTAATGCTTAGCATCATGGTGGAACTGCTTCTTCCCTTGGTGAGTAAGGCTATAAGGTAAAATACCACAAACAAGGAAATTAACTAAATCCGCGTAACATGGTATTGCCGAGGCATGTGCTGTCGTGGCGACTACTTCCAAGATTGCCGATACATGTGCGTCTAGAGTTGCTGAAGCGTTGAGGGTTGCCGAGGCATGCGCATCCATGGTTGCCGAGGCGTCAGGGGTTGCCGAGGCGTGCGCGTTCATGGTTGCCGAGGAGTCCATATTAGTGGTTGCCGCGGCGTACGTGTCGAGAGTTGTTGAAGCGTCGAGGGTTGCCGAGGCGTCAGGGGTTGCCGAGGCGTACGCATCCATGGTTGCCGAGGCAACTAACAGTTGCTTATCCGGGAATGCATCACATTTCTCTAAATCCGCATCCTCCTCCCTATTGCGTTCTAAGCGTGATAAGTGATCGGCCACTTGATTTTCTGTTCCTTTCCTATCCTTAATTTCAATGTCAAACTCTTGTAAAAGCAATATCCAACAAATCAACATTACTACTTGAATTCTATTATTTCAACTAAAAAAATCAGATTTAATCCTTATCAAAAACCTCATCTCCGAATTGGTCACTTAACTTTAACAATTTGTCAAAATGGTCACTAACTCGATTTAACATCGGTTTTGCATTCTAACTTCAGTTTCACATCTCTAACTTCAATAATAACATAAATACACTTCAAAATCATACAAATTCAGATTAGTCCTTTAACTTTCAGAATTGCCAAAAATGGTCCATATACCTTTAATTTAGGGTTTTGCTTCCAAATAACAAATTCAAGCTTACTAGATCATTTATCCAACATCACAAACCCTAAATCAAACTTGAATCCATAAACCCTAATCATCTTCATACAAACTAAAATATGTAGGGTTTAAATCCCAACTCAATAACATGATTTTAACATCACACAAACTTGGTTTCAACTTGAATTTCATCATGAAATCATAAAATCTCAAAACTCCCAATTTAGTCTATAAACCCTAATTTCTTTCTCATGAAAATTCTCATCAATAAAGCATGTATTTCATGAATTATTTACACCAAAATATAGAGCTTGAAGAGTAGAACAACTTTGTAGTTGATGAGATTACCTAAAAATCGAGTTTCGGGGCTTGAATCGAACTTGGAAATTTTTCTCCATTTTTCTTTCTTTCTCCCCCTCATATTTCGAAATTTTAAGATGAAGAATGGTCTTCATCTTTTATTTTTCATCCAATTTGGCCACATGTCTTGTATAAATGAATTTTAAATTCATTTAGATAGTGAAATTACTAAAATACCCTTTTAATCCAATGGTTGAGATTGATCTTATCATCAATCAAGGGCCAAGATTAAATCTTCCATTTCTTTCTTCCAAAAATGCCCTTGTAACTTTTTAAATATTTCAAAAATGACATTGGCGCAAAATGACCAATTTGCCCTCCAACTAGTTTTTATTTACTAGCTTGTTTCAAAATTGCCATCCCATTACAATCCAACTAAATTAGTTCATTTCCAACCAGCCTCTATTCCATAATATTATTTTATGACTTTTCCATAGCTTATGGAATAGCCTCTGAAATTTTGATTCGATCCGATCTCCCGATATTCATAAAATATTTCTACTGCGATTTTACCTTTTTCCGAGCTATTGGATTTTTTTCGAAAATTCTATATTTCCATATTTGGGAAATAAACCCTATTATCCTATAAAAACTTCCTTTTCAAAGGACTTAGACTGAATTTTCATAACTCAGTCTATTTTCTCGATACATATCGAAAATCTTCATAGAATAAAATTCCTCTTAGAATTTCTTTATCGATAATCCATACGAATTTTCTCTACTCTTACTGAGTCCAAAATATCAATCAAAAACACTTTGATGGGACCTTCCCGAAGGTCACCCATCCTTGTATTTCTCTGGCCTGAGCACGCTTAACAATTTCATTTGATCCAAATTTGGTACCTTTTTCTACATCTTAATTCTTAAAATCGATATCAAGGTACCTATTTTAATCCGATTTACTCTTATACTAAATAAAATTACTTTTTGGAGAAATTTATACTTTAATCCCCAAACTTTTCCAAAGTTTATACTTTAACCCCAAAACTTTCAAAATTTACATTTTAGTCACTAGCCAAAATTTGGGATATTACAAAACATATTACATTCACATGTTCACATGGATATTCGAACATGTCCTATATATTTTAATCATTTAAAACAACTTAGATATGAAGACATTTCAACAAGTCACACTTAATCACCCAAGAAAAATTTCAAACCACACGTATACATGCATACTCGGGTTAATCAAACATGTTACATTCATTTGTTCACGTGGTTATTCGAACATGTCCTATACATTTTAAGCATTTAAAGCAACTTAGATGTGAATACATTTCAACAAGTCAAACTTAATCACCCAAGAAATATTCATTAATCAATGGTTACATGCTACTTGTCATACAAGTTATTACCATAATTCATTGATTTAATCACATAGGTTTTATGGTTTCTTTTAAATGTAGCTAATCCATTCACAAGTTACTAAGTTGTTACTTATCAAACAAATTACCAGCCATGACATGATATGATCAGGACTTACTGGTCATATAAGGTAGTAACATAACTTAATGTAGATATAGATCTTTGTCACATGGGATACTAGAATTATTCCTAAACTTGGTTGCAGGCTTCATTATTTATCTTAATCACAGCTTTGAATACCAAAGAACCTATTTCCCTTATATAACTTTGGTTCAACATATCAATAATTTTATTAACTTATAAGTATACATTTGTAGGTACAAACAAAACGGTCGAAAACACATTTATTTATTTAAGTATATAATTTTATATCCAAAAGAGTCCTTAAATCACATATGTAGTAAGTTAATTCAAAACAGCCCAATAAGTATTTGCATTTTTTCACATCAGTCCTTAAATCATGTGTGTATCAAAACATATTCAAAACAATCCAATACATACTAGAATTCAATAAAAACAATATTTAAATCTTGAATACACATATATACGTCCCAACAATCCTAAACGTGATTGGATTTATTCCAAATAGTCTTAAATATCTTATTACAATTTATTCCAAGCAATTAGAATGCATACATGATTAATTCCTATAAAGTCATAAATAAACTACCTGACTTTCGATTTACACTTAAGTAATGAACAACCATTCGTATTATTCAAGCCTAACCTTTATCTAAACAAGTATAATACAAAATTTCCAATAAGCAAGTATTGTTTTTTAGCCAAGTATAAATACAGTTTGTTTATTAAACTTATAAATCCCCTTATAGTAAGTTTAAGATATAAACTTGGTTCATTAGCTCAGAGTACTTAAATTCATAAATGAATCAACTAAACCTTTCATTCAATATACCTTATAACCATATAAAACCCTAATTTTAACAAGAATATAACATTCGAACCTGATATTCTTTCATACTCTAGATAACTCAAAAGAACATGAAAATAGGTATCATCTACCAAGCAAGATATCACATACAACATTTTACAAATATATTACACATTGTCCATTTCTTATTAATGAAGTTTTCAACATATACAATATAAACACGTTGCTAATCATGTAAACCATTTATCATAACAAATCAAAGATATGTATCGCTTGACGTATAAATTCTCAAGAAAATTGGTCAATTAAATTGGTAACTTTCATCATTATATTAAATAATTTATTTAACATAGCCTCTCATTCGAAGCAAATACACATATTAGAAAAATACTCAATTTCATTAGAATCATGTTACTTATCAAACAAGTTATTACAACTCTTCATGTAGTTAACTTATAATCCCATATTTTCTTATCATCGTAGCCTTGAGAATAGAATTATAGCCTAGGTACACGAATCCCCAATCAACTGTCACCAAACATAATGGTACTCGTAGTACCTGTCAATCCCTCCTACTGTAGCCAAATGACCACAACACTTCCCTTCTATTGTTGCCAATTAAGGATCGTAGTCCACTCCAAACCTGAGCTCTATGGACTCTATGGCATGCCAACTATACCCAAGACTGACTCGAAACCAAGGCTTTCCACATCAACTTATCTTATCAGATCAAGGTTGAGCTTAGCTCGTTATTCATATGTCATGATCATGTCTTAATCTTTTCAAAGATGAGCAGGCTCCACATTTATGTAATCACATAAGCAAAGCTTATGACTATCATACCAATCATATAAGGTTATATGGTCAATTAACAGAGCTTATAACTTATCGTATCATATCAAAATCAGAATTTGATCATAACTTCATAAACAAGGCATCATTCAAATACATACGATCCAAGTGAAATTACAAAACATATACGATCCTTTTCTCAAACATTAATCTTCTTCAAATGGTGTTATAGCAAGGGTTACTTATAGTATATATTTTAAAGTACGAATTGTTCTCACAAAAAGCACAACATCAAGTTGATTATCTATTCCATAAAATACCTAGTATTTAGGTACTTACCTTAAATCCAAGCTTAAGTATTCCAACATAGTTTAATTTAAAGAATATGCAATGTAAAAAATAAAGTAATTAAAGATGCTCGGGAAAGTTTATTCCTATCCCGAGGCTTTAAACTACACTCACAGTTTGTTCCAAGCAAATTTTTGCTCCGCTCTCGGATCACAATTCCTTTATTTGATTATCTACCAAATGGTTTTACTTTAGTCTTCTTCTTCAACGTCCTTCTCGGTCTAACAATTTTACAAGAAGTAAGACTGTAAATTAGAATTATTTCCATTATCAAATTCATTTGCAAAACAATTTCATATATCACATATTCATACATAGACACAAGACAATTCATAGTAATTTCAAGTGCGAATTAACTCCCCAATTACATATATTCATAGGCAATCCAATTATTCTTACAATTGTCCAGGATGGCCCTAAACTCATAAGTACACAACTGTTTATTTTTACAACTGTCCATAACTATCCATACTATCCAAAACAGTCCCTAGTTCCATTATACACAATTTGTATACATAAAATAGTCCCAATTCATTTAAATCCTTATTTATACATGTGCAACAATCCATTAACTTTTAAATCTATAATAAAACAGCCCCTACATGCTTCATATGACAATCCCCTATTTTAATTTATTCAAATCAATCCCCTAAATTCATCAAAACAGTCATTCCTTTAAATCCAATTTATAAAATAGTCCATTTAATCTTAAAACATACAAAACATTCCACAATTATGCAATGCAGCCCACCACTATTGGAAAAACAATCCCTATGAATGTGTATATATACGGAACAACCCCTTATTCTTATGATTCATCAATATAAACAAAGCAATTTATGTTTTCATTACCAAGATTGTCCAGATTTTAAAATAATAATCAGCTCATAAATTAAGCTTACATAACAACCCTTAACTTTCTAAAACAGAGCATATTAGTAGCAATCTCAATTTGATTTTATTCGAACCATCCAGCTATCCTTATCACATATGATATTCAAATCAGCACTCACTCTTACCATTTATAAAAATTTTGGTAACAATCAAATACTCCATTCGAATAACCAAAGGAACATAACATGTAATGTTCTTTAAATAATTTCATTACCACAAAATCATAGAAACCTTTTATAAAATCTAACATTCTTGACTTAATTTAAAAGAAAGAAATAAAGAATTATTACCTTCTACATCAATTTATTCAAAGATGGTTCAAACAATGGAACCAATAGAAGTTTCAATTCAAGCTTTTGAATGAACTCTCTAACTCTCACTCCTTTTTTTTTCTAGAAAGTAGGGGTTGCTTTGTTAGTTGTGACATTCAAATGAAAGAGACTTCCTCTTTTTGTGTGACCTTAGCCTTGCTTACATTTTTAGTAAAATTAACAGATTTTGATAGTTTTTTTTGTGGTCGCATCAAAGGAAAAGTAATAACTGTGGATGATTGGTGGAAACTCTGGAAAAGTGACTAGGGCAACTGTACTCATTACAGCGAGGGCAGATTTGTGCCATGTCTTGACATATGCATAGAAATAGTTCTGTGCAAGGTTGAGAGTTTGTACTATGGCTGCAACTTCCCCCAATGTGCTTGTGATAGCATCGATTTTGTCCTCAATCTCCAGAAACTTCAGCCATACTTTATTATTCTGAGGGATGTCCTCGTTAGTAGTTTCCACCTTGCCCTTCCCTTTGTCTTGTCTCGTTGTAGAACCCAACTTGGGTGTAGGAGCCTTAGTGTTTATCACCATTCTCTCGATGGAGACTTCATTAAGCGGCCCTATGTTGGTCGTCATCTCCTTATTTTTTAAGGGCTTAATCCCTTTAAGACTGCACAGTTGCATGATCAGTGATGGAAACACATGAATCCCCTTTTTCCTCTTGGCACAATCAGCCATCTCCTTGTGGATAATCTTACCCACGTCTATCTTCCTTCCCTTGACAATCAAATATATCAGACACATTCGATCTAAGGAGACCGTGGTGTTATGAGTTGATGGCAGCAACCTGGAGTTGACAAATTGAAACCAAATCTTTGTAGGCAAGGTTACAAACTTCCTATACATGGTAAAATTTCCTACATTAGCCCCTGACCAGTATGTATCTTCAAAACATAGATCTCTAACCAACAAATCTAGTTTCACATCATCAACCTCTTTAACAAACAGAGAGTGTTCATCTATATTCACGGTCGTCTTTAACATCTTATTTATTGTGGTAGCACTCTAGGATATAGAACTCTCCGTCACAAACAATAACTTCAAAGAGGGCTCATAGAGGTTAGAGTAGAATTCCCTTACCAGAGCTGAGCTAAAAATGACTGGGTGAGTGTAGAAGGTGCTCTATTTGCGAAGTTTGATGACTCAACTTTCCACGTTCTCGCTCTATGGACAATAAAATCTCTTGTTCAATAATTATATACCTCTTGATGATGTTTTCTTTGTGATGCTCCTCTGCCATTTATTTCAAAAATACCTCATAATAGGTTTTGTCCACTGGTGTAACTGGTTATGTAACCCCCTTGACCCGATCTAGATGCCATACTGAACAAAACGACCTACATTGGGTTTTACGAGACAAACCCAAATAATTTACTTAGAAATCCATTTTTTCCATTTTATATTGTCTAAATGCAAATTTAAGTCCTAAGGTGATCATGCGAGCAGCGGTGAAACTTAGAATCCATTCAGGCATTAGATTGACATCCAATTGGTCGATAACATATTTTAAGGACCAAATTGTAATTCTATAAAGCTAAGAGGACTTACTTACAACCAAAGTTACCTAACCTTAATCAATCATATTTCATACAAGCTTGTTAAATTTCAACTTGAAATAATCATCCAAACTCATTTAATTATATGATCAAGAAATAGGGACTAAACTGCAAAGATTCAAACTTCAGAAGTCATATTACCAAAATTAACTAACTGGGTACCGAAACAGCCACCTCCCATATCGATATGAGTATAAAGTACAAAGGGTATCGGTACAATCCTTATGCGTACCGACACGGTTGTTCAACATAAAAAATAGGGGATTCTAGTAGCTAAAGGGCGTACCGGTACGGTTGCCCAAGTACTGCCACCAAGCTAAAATTTCTTCTATGCATATCGATACGGTTACCAGGCGTATCGATACGCCTATGCAATTTTGGCCAGGCTTGAGGTGAGATAGACCCTGCATACCGATCCTTGAGGGCTCGTACCTATACGGCCATGTCTGTAATGACCTCTTGGTCGAACATATGACACTTTAGCTCAATCTAACATACTTCAAACATCACCAGAACGTCTTTTAAAAAGTCTAGCAACAAGTCCTCAATCAAATAAGCATGCTTGAAGACCATTCAACCAAAGCAAATCCAATCAAAGATCCTATAGGCATGATCACTACCCGAGCATGCATTTCATAACCCCCCAAAGTAAGTCATAAAGCCACATAAAAGTCCACAATACAAAAAGAAACATGTCTAAAACAGGGAGCAAGCATACAACCCTCCCAATTACAACTTGGTCAAATTGCCCTTTTATTACTACAAGATCGTTTATCGAAACCATACTTGAAATGACTCAAATCTTGGATTCCTCCTCACTTCCTGGCTGCCCCGAAAGCTTACTTTCATGCACTGATGAGAAAAGAGAGTGTAAGCAAATAATGCCTAGTGAGGGATGCTCCAAAAACACTCATCAATGCATTTAAAACCATTTGAGTCAAATCACATTTTCCACATCATGCTAAAACATCTCATGCCCCTTTTACCTTTTTAAAACATGAATATTAAACCATATACTAAACATGTATCATGGATCTCATGCATAATCCCATATGCAAAAACCTCAATTTAAGCCTTCACATGCTTATTCATCCGATAGCAAAGCTTTAAGAGCAAACATGTACAAATCTCATTATACAAGACACATTTATCCATCATGATACATTAGTTCATATGTTGGCATTTCAAGTGACCCAAAAACATAACCTTTCCTTTATTAAAAACACATCGGATACACAGATTTCACAAGTGGTTCCTTCGACAACTCTACATACATCCATAACTGGAGCAAATGGCATATTTAACCCCTCAATGGTAATGATGTATAATATCTACAATGGGAGCAAATGACATATTTAACCCCTTAACCATTGCGATACGTAATCCACCAGCAGGAGAATACGACACAATTAACCCCTCAACTGTTGTAGTTCCCATGGTGGAGAAAACGACACACTTAACTCCTCGACACGCATGAGGCGACTTATTATAGTGGACTTTAAACCTTATGGCATGCCAACTATATCCGATAACATTTATTTCATTGTCACTTACACAATATATTCCACTTTAAACATGATACCTCACCGTTTTTCATATGCATCAAGCAAACCAATTTCCAATTCAACAAAACATGCATTACATATCAATGTAATCCTTTACACAAATCATTTGCCAAACTCAAGTATTATCAACATAAGATTATTTGCATCATATTCCATTTCCAAGACATTCATAAAACAGTAGGTATCAAAACATAAACTTAGGCATGAGAAAATCAACTTTGCCAAATCAAAATTGAGAGCAAAATCGTCCAATACTTACTTTCGAGCTTAGACAAGCATTTCAAGATTAATATAAACTACCAAAATCACTTCCAAACCTTTTTAAAGCTGTAAACCACGTTTCCAATCACCGAAAAAGTAAAGCTCCACTCTTCGATGTGAAATCAAGGTTCCGACGCCTCCAAAACTTCTCCAATTGCTAAAGGGTCAGTCTCCCCTATTTTACCCACAAAGAAACAGAGGATTAATGCATTATAATGCATCTCAAATCCCAAAAACATCTATTCCCCACTTTGCCTCACTAAAAAACATCAAAATTTTCCTTAACACAACCGAAATCATCACCAAACCAAACCTAAACAAAGCCAAGCCATAACCTAACTATTCTAAAAAATTATCATCATCCAATAACATCCAAAAACAAAAATACATCAACCTTATATCTCTATCAAACCTTCAACATCAAAAACACCTAAAAAATCTAACTATTTACAACCTAAAAAATTAGCAATTCACTTAGTTTCGGGATTATTTAATTAATGTCTTCTCCTAAAATTAAACATATCTTACATAAGATCTAAATCATTTAGAATCAACACAAATTAGATCCATAATCATGATCTATCAAATCTCTTAACAAAACTCAATTAAAACCTTTTAATCATGTTTTATTGATAAACACATAACAAAAATCAGTTGTAAAGGATCAAGAACTTGGGAATTTTAGTAAAGAACCCTTAATTAGAGGAGAGAAATGAAAATTACCTTTAATTGCTGACTTCCCCTTTAATTGGCAAGATTTGAGTGAAATCTCCAAGAAAGCAATTAGAATTTAGTGTAAAAATCAAAAGAATCAATTAGGAAATCAAAAAGGAATGATTCCTGAGCATTTTAGAGTAAAATTGATAGTTTGAATGCTGGGAAAGTTGAGAGCAAAAGTAGTTACGTAAGAAAATAAATTTGGTTATTAAAATCATTTTAATCAAATATATTTTATTTTTAATTATTAAACCTTTAAAAACCTTTTAAAAATAGCCTAAATTAAGGGAAAAGTCTGATTAAAAACTTTGGTAAATTAGCTCCTTAATGATCCTAAGTTTTGACCCTTTTACGATTTAGTCACCAAAACAATTTTGAAATCATTACATTTTAATCTCTAGACCAAAATGTCCCAAAATTCAATTTTATTTCCTCAAATTGAGTTTCCCAAAACCCTTATAATATTAATTAAACATTTTTTAATATTTTTTCATATTTTATTTTAACCAAAACAATTTATTATGAATTAATTCTTGAAACTAGCTCGAATCGCCCAGTCCAGTTCCCCTGAACCGTCTAATCGATCTAGCTAACATCTAGGCACAAATTTGGGGCGTTACAACTCTCTCCCTCTTAAGTAATTTTGTCCTCAAAATTTACCTGACGGGAAAAGGTAAGGAAACTGCGTCTTCATGTCCTCTTTACTCTCCCACGTGGCTTTCTCTTCACCACGATGTCGCCATAACACCATTACAAACTCAATGGTATTTCCAAGAAGAACTTTCCTGCTAGAATCCAAAATCTTCATCGGCTCCTCATCATAGGTCAAATCCGGATTCAGCTCAATCTCTTCAACAAGTATCACATGTGATTGGTCCGATCCATATCTTCGAAGCATCGATACTTGGAAAACATCATGTATCTTCTCCAACTCCATAGGTAACCATAACCTATAAGCAACTGGATCAACATGCTCTAACACCTCATAAGGCCCAATGAACCTTGGACTCAACTTTCCCTTACGTCCAAACCTCATTACCTTCTTCCAAGGTTAAACCTTAAGAAACACTATTTCTCCAACCGCAAACTCAATCTCCTGAAGCTTAAAGTCTACATAATACTTTTGCCGATCCGAAGGCACTTTCAATCGATCACTAATAAGCTTCACCTTCTCATTAGTACCTTACAACAAATCAGGCAAAGAAACATTCTTCTCACCCACCTCAGACCAACAAAGTGGCGTACGACACCTTCTACCATACAAAGCTTTATACTAAGCCATTTGAATACTCGCTTGATAACTATTTTTATAGGCAAACTCCACCAACGGTAGCTGCTTCTCCCATGTTCCTTGAAAATCAATGATGCAACACCGCAACATATACTCCAACACTTGGATAATGCATTCAGACTGACCATCCATTTGAGGATGATACGAAGTACTGAAATTTAGCCGCGTACCCAAGGCCCTATGCAAACACTCCTAAAATCTCACAGTAAAACGTGAATCCCTATTCGACACTATAGACTTAGGCACTCCATGAAACCTCACAAGTTTCGCAATATACAACTCTGCCAACTTATCCAATGTATACGTCATATGTACAACCAAGAAATGTGCACACTTCGTAAACCTATCCATAATCACCAACACAAAATTCTTCTTTGATGGCGTGAAAGGCAATCTGATTACAAAATCCATGGTAATTCTCTCCCACTTCCATTTCAGAATCTTCAACGGTTGCAACAATCCAGATAGAAACTGATGCTCAACCTTAACACGCTGGCATACCATACAACGAGCAAAAAAATCCGCCACGTCCTTCTTTAACCAACCAAGAAATATTCCTTCTTTAAATCTTAATACAGCTTTGTACTTCCCGGATGCATGGCAAAAGGACTCGAATGAGCTTAAGTCAAAATAGTGCACCTCAACTCTTCATCCTTTGTCATAACTACTCGACTCTTGTAGCACAAAACCCCTTCCTCATTAAAACAAAAATTCATCTGATTACCGTCCATAATATCCTTCACATGCGGTACCAACGAATCATCATACAGTTGTTTCTCCTTGATTAACTGTAACAATGATGGCTTCATATGCAACTCAGCCAACAAACCACCATCTTATGTCACACTCAACTGAGCAAACATTGCCCTCAACTCTACCTCAACCTTCCTACTCAAGGCGTTGGCTACAACATTATCCTTACCCAGATGATACTTAATCATCAAATCATAATCCTTGAGCAACTCCAACCATCTCCGTTGTTTAAGATTCAACTCCTTTTGCGACATTAGATACATTAAACTCTTGTGATTCGTATACACAATACATTTCTCCCAATAAAGATAATTCCTCCAGATCTTTAGCGCAAACACCACCGCGACAAGCTCTATATCAAGTGTAGGATAATTGCGCTCGTACACCTTCAACTACCTAGATACATAAGCCACCACTTTTCCTCCTTGCATCAACACAGACCCCAAACCAACATAGGGTGCATCACTATTAACTGCAAACTCTTTACCTGACTCAGGTTGAATCAAGATCGGAGCTTGCGTCAAAGCTTCCTTCAACTTATCAAAAGCTTGTTGTCTACTCTCCGTCCACTCAAAACTTACATCCATTTGTAACAACTTTGTCAAAGGAGCAGCAAACTTCGAGAGACCATCCACAAAGCTGCGATAATACCCTGCCAACCCTAAGAAACTACCAACCTCTGTCACCGAGTTAGGTTGCTTCCAATTCACGACCACCTCAATCTTTTGTGGATCCACACGGATACCTTCCGCCGAAACAACATGACCTAGAAAGACTACTTCTTTAATAAACTCACACTTGCTCAACTTAGCATAAGGCTTTTTATCCAATAAAGCTTGCAACACAATCCGTAGATGTCGATCGTGATATTCCTTGGTATGAGAATACACGAGAATGTCATCGATGAACACCACCAAGAATTGATCCAAGAATTCATGGAATACCCAATTCATCATGTCCATGAAAGCTGCAGGGGTATTAGTCAACCCAAACGACATCATTAAGAACTCATAATGCTCGTAACGCATGCAAAAATCTATCTTCAGTACATCTTTATCCTTGACCTTCAACTAATAATATCCAAATCTCAGATCAATCTTGGAAAACACTATAGCAGCCCAAAATTGATCAAACAAATCGTCAATCCTCGACAAAGGGTGCTTATTCTTAATCATTAACTTGTTTAGTTACCGATAATAAATACACATTCTCAACGTGCCATCATTCTTTTTCACGAACAACACTGGTGCTCCCTATAGTGACACACTTGGTTAGATAAAACCATGGTCTAGCAACTCCTAAAGTTGCGTCTTCAGTTCCTCCAACTCCTTTGGCGCCATATGATATGCTGCAATTGACACCGAAGCCGTATTCACATACGTCTAGATACAAAACTCTATCTCCCTATCCAATGGTAGCCTAGGCAACTCCTCCGAAAACACCCCTGGAAAATCACAAATGGTACGGATATGCTGAACATGCACCTTCTTCATATTTGGGTTCATAACATAAGCTAGATATACTTGTCCCCCAAACTCTAACAACTTACGCGCTTCTAACACCAAAACCACATTGGAGTAGAATTTAACATTCTCCCCCACAACCACCACTTCATAATCCTCAGCAAGTTTCAACGAAATTCACTTGGTTTTGAATTCAACCACAGCCTTATGCTCGATCAACCAATCCATCCCCAAGATTACATCAAAACCATGAAATGGCAACTCCATCAAATCAGCCGCAAACACATGTCCTTGAACCATCAAAGGACATCTCCTAAACAACCTTCTAGCAACAACTGTTTCTCCAAAAGAACTAGTTACTCCCATACCCACATCTAACACTTCTACATGTATATCAAGCAAACATGAATGTTCGCGCAAGACGTATGTATGTGTAGAACCATAATCTATCAAATAAAGTGATGATATAGACTACAAAGTAAAAGTACCTTCAATCATATATGTATCATTCCTTTCCTTGTGATGAGCGTAAATCCTCGCCGGCTTAACACCCTCAGGTTGAACTACCACAGTATAAGAAACAGTCTTTACACTGAAGATTCCCTCGACTGTGCCCAAAGTCTCTCTACGGTGCAACAACAGATGCAGGAGCCTGTCTATCCCTAGCCATTTGCGGACGGTCTCGTCTCAAATGATCATACGAACCATAGCTCCAGCATGTACCATGTGTAGCCTAACATTCTCCATAATGATACTTCCCATAGCGTCTACACTATGGTTCTCCAGCATAGGTATTCTGACCTTACTGTCTATGTCCGGCATAATCTCCAGCACATCTCTGATCATGACGATACTTCTTATCTCGATTCTTCTTGAATCGACTGCCACTAACATTCGAATTAGCAACTCTCTTGCAAGAATCTGAGCCCCTAGTTCGAGAAGACAAACCCAAATTCTGTTCAATGTCCTTGGCTCGGCTAACCAAAACATTGAAATCAGTATAGTTTGAAGCCAACATATAGGTCTTAACATCATTGACCAAACCATATTGAAAACATTCATAACGCTACCGATCATTAGGAACCAACTCAGGCGCATACTCACTCAAATGAACAAACTAAACCTCATACTCTGAAACATACATATTACCCTAAACCAAAGACATGAACTTACGCTTCCTCTCATCTTGGTATTAGGAACCCAAATACTTTTTCCAGAAAAAACACAAGAATTCTTGCATCACATACTCGGGTGCCATTCCCGCTATAGTGGTAGTCCACCAACTATAGGCATCTCCCTAAAGAATAGATACAATGCAACCCAACTTACGTACATCTATACACTCTTTCTGACTAAGAATCCTCTCAGTGCTCGCAAACCACTCCTCAGCTGCTTCAAGAGCTAAACCTCTAAACTCAAAACCTCCTAAACTACAAAAATGCTCCAACATAAGTCCCGTATTAACAGCCACTGCAGGTGCTGGTGCCTAAACATTCACTTCAGTTACAACTACCTAAAAAGCTCTAGTCATAGCCTGAATCAAAGGAGTCATATCTCCAAATATTGGTCCAGATAGGACTGGCGGCGCTTGCCCAACATCTACCCCAGCCGGCGGATTAGGCAGAGGAGGTGGCAACCCCTCAAGGTGCACTATCTCACCCTCTACTCCATGCCTTCTGACAGTATTATTCGAGTTCGACCTAAGCTTTTGTCTCGGTGGCATACTAAAAAATATGTATTTATAGCATGAAAATATAACCAAAAATATAATTAGGCTAGCTTCAAGCAAGGATCCAAGACGTTCACTTTTCAAAAAAAAAATTCTTTTACACTTGTAGTAATAAGATAATGTGTCCTCAAGATTCTACCTTAAAATTTCACATGTTAGACATAAATTCATATAATCAAACACTGTACATATCATACAACAATCAAAATCATCTTAAACCAATACAACATACCTCCCAGCAATCATAACCTGGTTCTGATACCACCAAATATAACTCTCTTAACTCGGCCTAGACGCGAGACCGAATTGAGCGAGCTACATTGGGTTTGTCGAGACAAACCAAAATAATTTACTTAGAAAATGGTCCATTTTTTAGCAAATTCCTAACAATTTCCAGCATTGATTATCTTTCTAACAACTTAAACCACAAATATACATATTGGCATTCAAACTATGTCATATTTTCAGCAAACAATGTAACTATAAAATCAATCAAATGCACCACAACTCAAATAACAAGAGTTCATATACATATAGTTCTCATATCCAGCTTCAAATCAATGAAATGAGTAAGATTACTTACTCTTCTTCCTTAGAAGACTCAAACAAGGATTCCAAATCTGCCTAATTAAACCCAAAACTTCATGTTTCCATGGTTACCAGCTCACTCTCTCTAATTGCTAGGATCGTTTATAGCTATTGCAAGGTTGAAGAATACTCAATTTTTGTTTTCTCTTTCTTTCAACAATATGGCTAGCCAACACCCTTAATTGCCACATGTATTCCACCACCACTAAATGGTCTAATTACCATGCAATTTCATTGTTTTATTCTTGTTTCAATTTGGTCATCTTAATTTGGCACTCTAACTTGTTGGTTATAAAATTTTAATCCCTTTAGACATTAGCCATCTTTTCTTCATTTTATTTCAATTTGATCCTAGACTTAATTAGTCTAATAAGGGTAATTCTATAACAATTTAACTAATAGCTCCATGTTACATACTCCTAATTCTTTCAATTGAATAGCACATGACTCAATTAGTCAATAGCTTAGATAGTGATAACCTTCCTAGGCTCGGTTTAGGGTGTTACAATTCTCCCCCCTTAAAATAAATTCTCCCTCGAATTTACCTGAGTTGAACAAGTGAGGATATTGATCTCTCATCGTAGCCTTAGGTTCCCAAGTTGCCTCTTCCATTTATGATTCCTCCATAACACTTTCACCAAGGGAACATTCTTGTTTTGGAGTCTTCTAACTTCTTTGTCAATTATTCGTATTGGCTCTTCTTCATATGATAGGTCTGGATTCAACTCTACTTCTTCAGGCTCAAGGACATGGGATGGGTTAGATCGATATTTTCTAAGCATGGAGACATGGAAGACATTGTGGATCTTATCAAATTTACTGGGAAGAACTAATCGATAGGCCACTGGCCCTATCCTTTCAATGATTTCGAATGGTCCAATGAATCGGGGACTAAGTTTCCCTTTTCTTCCCAACCAAAATACTTTCTTCCAAGGGGACACTTTGAGGAAGACCTCCAACATTGTATTTGATGTCTCTCATTTTCAAGGCTGCATAGGCTTTTTGTCTATCGAAAGCTTGCTTCAATCGATCATGTATGATTTGAACTTGTTCCTCGATTTCTCTGAGTAGTTGAGGTCCCAATACTTTGTTTTCTCCCAGTTCAGACCAGCAAAAGAGAGTACTACATTTTCTTCCGTATAGAGCTTCGAAGGGAGCCATCTGGATAGATTTCTGGTAGCTATTGTTGTAAGCAAACTCTACTAGGGGTAGAGATTTTTCCTAGTTCTTTCCGAAGTCTATAACACAAGCATGTAGCATGTCTTCAAGTACTTGGATGATTCTCTTAGATTGGCCATCTGATTGAGGATGAAAGGTTGTACTAAGGTGCATTATAGTTCCAAGGTCTTTTTGCAATGATTTCCAGAATCGAGAAGAAAATCTAGGGTCTCGATCAGAGATTATAGCTGTAGGTACACCATGTAATCGAATCACTTCATGGATGTATAGATCGGCTAAGCTTTCCAAGATCATGTTCATTCGAATAGGGATGAGGTGAGCATACTTTGTGAATCTATCAACAATCACCCAAACAACATCATTCTTTCTTGGAGTGGAAGGAAGACCAGTAACGAAGTCCATTGTAATCTGATCCCATTTCCAATGAGGGAATTCAATTGGTTGGAGCAATCTAGCGGGGACTTGATGCTCGGGTTTGACCCTCTGACAAGTTAAGCACTTTGAAACAAAGTCTATGATAGCCGATTTCATGCTTGGCCACTAGTATAGTGGCTTTAGGTCCTTATACATCTTAACCGATCTAGGGTGAATCGAGAAAAAGCTTTGGTGAGCTTCTTGTAACATCTCGTGTCTTAGTTCTTCGATGTTAAGAACACATACTTTACCTTTGAAATAGAGGAGTCCATTCGACTTGAGGGAGAAGTTAGAATTAGACTCAGAGTCTAACTTGGACATGATCTTCTGAAGATCTGAATCAATTTGTTAGAGTTCTTTGATTCTCGAGATTAGACTGGATTGAACTTGAAGTTTAGACAAGAATTTTCGTCTTTTGGATAAACGAAAATGAGCATTAATAGCCAAGGAAGCTATAAACGAATGGAAAAGATCATTAAGGGAGATTTTTGAATAGTTAATTGTAAGTCAAGAAAAGTCTAATTTGAATGGTTACTTGCAAGTCAAGAAAGAAATATTTTGAATGAATTATTCTAGGATTTATATTTAAAGGTTTACCCGAGTATGGTCTGTGACTAAGGGCATCAGCAACCACGTTTGTTTTCCCCGAATGGTAGTCGATAACCAATTCGTAATCTTTAAGTAACTCTAGCCATCTCCTTTGCCTCAAGTTCAAGTCTTTTTGAGCTAGAAGGTATTTGAGGCTCTTGTGGTCTATGAACAAGTTGTATTTCTCCCCGTACAAGTAATGTCTCCAGACTTTGAGTGCAAACACGATAGCTACCAATTCTAGATCGTGAGTAGGGTAGTTTGACTCGTGTGGTTTTAGTTGTCTTGAAGTTTAAGCTAACACGTTTCCATCTTACTTTAGGACACATCCTAGTCCCAAATGAGATGCATCACTGTAAATATTGTACTCCTTGCCCGATACTGATTGGATGAGAATTGGAGCATGAGTCAGGGCTTGTTTAAGCTGTTCGAAGCTTCGTTGTTGTTTCTCCGACCAAACAAAGGGTGTATCTTTGCGAGTTATCTTAGTCAAACTTATGGCAATGGATGAGAATCCTTTGCAAAACATCGATAATACCCAGCTAAACCAAGAAAGCTTCTGACCTCACCAACATTCCTCAGAGGTATCCAATCCAAGATAGATTGAATCTTCCTTTGATCTACTTTAATCCTTTTTGCCGAGATAACATGTCCAAGAAACAACACTTCCGATAGCAAAAAATTGCATTTAGAGAACTTTGCAAACAATTAACGTTATCAAAGAGTTTGTAATACGGTTCGAAGGTGTTCAAAATGTTTTTCTTTATTCCGAGAATACACTAGAATGTCATCAATAAAGACTACTACGAACTTGTTAAGATAGGGCTTAAATATACGGTTCATGAGATCCATGAAAGTAGCCGGAACATTCGTTAACCCAAATGGCATTACAAAGAATTCAAAATGGCCATATTGAGTACGAAAGGTTGTCTTGGGTACATCTTCTTCTTTTACCCTCATTTGGTAGTATCCCGATCATAGATTGATCTTTGAGAATACTGCAGCATCTTTGAGTTGATCGAAAAGATATTCAATCATAGGGAGAGGATATCGATTCTTGATAGTAAGCTTGTCAAATTGTCTGTAGTCAATATAGTCTCATAGTCCTGTCTTTCTTCTTCACGAACAGGGCTAGAGCACCCCAGGGAGACGAGCTAGGCCTAATGAAACCCTTGTCTTGTATCTCTTGGATTTGCTTCTTGAGTTCTTTCAACTCAACAGGTGCCATTCGATAAGGTGTGATGAACACTGGAGTTGTTCCAGGTTGGACATCGATCTCGAACTCTACTTCTCTGGTTGGAGGGAGACCAGGGAGTTCCTCGGGAAAAACATCGAGATATTCAGATACAATAGGCACACTAGGTAAGCCGAATTCAAGTTCATCTTGTAAGACCATAGTAGCAAAGATTGAGGTTGGTTTCTTGTCATTTAGAAGAATTAATTCCTTTCCTAAACCCCGGAGGTAAAGTTTCCTATTTAGGCAATCTACCCAGGCTTCATGCTTACTTAACCAATCTAGTCCCACTACTAGATCGAACTCACAAGTTGGTAGTACATATATATCAACAAGAAAGGGTACATTTCGAATGAATAAGGGATAGTTTCTACAGATAAAACTTATGTTTGTAATTCTTCCTATAGGGTTCGAAGCTACGAGGCTTTGTTTTACAATTTCAGGCTTTAAGTTCAATTTTTCAATCAAGGTAGAGCATACAAAAGCATGAGTGGATCCTGAGTCTATTAAAGCTTAAACATGAGTCAAATTTAACTCAACGATACCTGCTATAATGTCGGGTGATTTTTCATCTTCTTTTCCCCGTATATGATAGATTCGAGCAGGAGCTCGAGATTATTGGTAAGTAGGGGCATTCGTATGATCTCCCTTTCCTTTCCCTTGATTTCTAGGCTGAGCTTGACTGGGACCTTTGTTTCGAATGGAAGGAGTTGAGCTAGCATTTGCAGGAGTTCGATTCGAAACCTTGTTAGGATTCTGAGGACAATCCCTGATATAGTGATCGGAGGCTCCACATAAGTAACACATATTTTGTTGATTTCTACATTGACCAATGTGGTGTTTCTGACAAAACTTACAAGTACGATATTGAGCAGATTTACTAGAATTCCCCGTACTATCAACAGAGATAATCGGGGCTAAAGGCTTGGTTATCGATTGGGGTCTCCGTAGGTAGCATGCTTTTCTGAGAAGGAGTGTAATTCGAAGAGTGATCCTTAGAATATTTGGACTTCTTTGACTGCCAGTGAGGCTTGTCGTCATTCCTTGATCGTTTGTCTTTCCAGGAATTTCTGCTTTTGTGTTTCTCAGAGACTTTCATCTTTGCCTCGGTTGCAATGGCCCGGTTCACCAGCTTCTAGAAGTCAGTGATACCCACGGCAGTGAATATTGGACTTAATTCATCATTCAATCCATCAATAAACATCCTACACTAGTGTTGCATGTAATAAGTGCTACGCAATTGTGCAAGTATACACGTTACAAGTTATAGTATAAAAGATATCGTCTCCACAGGGATTGGTGCCACTTCAAGAATCTAGTCTCTTGCACTGTAAAAAGTAAAAACACAAATAAAGGATTATATGAGTTTAACTAATAACTAAACTACAAGGCAATAAAGTAAAAGAATAAATGAGAACAAATGAAAGAGATAGGCCAGGTTATCGTGAGTTGAGGTGTGATAGCCGATTGGATCGTCTTGGTAAAAGAGTGCACGGGCAACTCAGTTTCCGTGGCAACTTGCACAACGGGGTTGCCTTGGAAACTAATCGATGGTTGCCTGGGCAACCAGTTGGGCAACTACTTGGGCGTCTGGGCAGCAACCTTCAAGGTTCGGCAGAGCGTTCTTCAATGTTTTCTTCTTATCCCTAAGTCGAAACTCTAGCTACTTGTGCATGCCTTGATAATACATCCCTGCGTTAATCAAGGGTGAACAACAACCAATCTTGTGCTCCTCTTAGCCGTTGAAATCCTTGACTAATTCCTAAGCTGGATTAATCTTCACCATCAATAGATGGAATAAAGATCATTTTCATTCGTTTCTTGAATCTAACTCTCCCAATTCACTCGCAAACAAGAATAAGAACCAAGAATGAATAAACCTTGAATAGAAAAGTGCAAACTCTTATTACCTAAACAAAATCCAATAGTTTCTCACAACCACAAAACACAACAACCATAGCCAAATAGATTTAGTTCATGGCTAGGTTCCAAAGAAACACAAGATAAATAATCCCTAGTATGAACCTAATTGAACAAGAAAGAAAAGATGAAGAATTTAAGCTTGTTGAAATCCTCTTGCCCTAGAAGCTTGTTGAAAATTCTCTCCTCTTTCTCTCTCCCTCAAGTTGACGATATGGCCTCTAATTTATAGGGCTAGGTCAAAGTCCTTCTTTGAGGAGGAAGTTAAGTTGGAATTAAATTATCTTTAAAGAATATAATTCTTTATTATAATTATATTCCTACTAGAACTTCTCCTATCTTCTTGGAATTTAATTCTTCTTTAATCTCTTCATGGAAATCAAATTCCTTTGGGATTTTGCTTTGCTCCACGTCATCTTGGGCTTGTCTAGTCATCAATTTCGACTACCATATCACCTTGTTCTTTGTCAACAATTGCCCTGGCAACTGGCTCGGCGTCTCCTTCATGCATTGCCCTGGAAACTAGCTCAGCATCTCCTTCATGCATTACCCTGGCAACTAGCTCTAGCCTTGTTTTGGCAAGTGATCCTGCACATACACACAAAATACACCAAAGCAGCATCTTTTCCCACAAAAACTACCAAGTTATGTAACCAAGCTCAACGATGGAAGGAAACATGGATTAATGCATGAATGGCTAATTATGCAACTAATATGAGCCTAAGTCTAACAATAATATGAGTAAAAAGGATCAGAAAAATAGTACTTTTGAACACTTATCACACCCCCAAACGCGAACTATTGCTTGTCCTCAAGCAATGCAAACTAATAATTACCTGCCAAGACTTCAATTTTCACAAACTTAGCTTTAAACTTGATTTCAATTCTCAGAACCAGGGTACAAAGTATGATTGGCTTTTCATTTTTCGGAAAACTTAGGAGTTACTCGGAATCAAACTATAATGCTTGTGAGTGTGTGCAGAGTTGTGTGCAAGTTGATTTTTTAGATTCTATGCAAACAAGAGGTTTTCAAATAACTTCATTGGGTTCTTTTTAACATGTTTTAACTAGAGCCAGTTTTGGACACCTCTAGTGTTTTGTTTTTAGTTTTATTCGACTAGAGCCGGTTTTGGGCACCTCTAGCGATCAATTTTTTTTAGCACATACTAGAGCCAGTTTCGGGCACCTCTAGCGATCAATTTTTTTAGCACATGCTAGAGCCAATTTCAGGCACCTCTAGCATTCATCCAATTTTTATTCTAATCCCCCAATTTGTTAATTATCAACCTAAGTTCACTAGAATTCCTTAAATCAATCAAACCACAACAGTGTTTCATCAAATTTAGCATCATTGTAAAATTCTAAGTTTTTCCACGGTTATCCTAGAATAAAAATTCTATCAATTAAGTGCATTGGCAAAGTCATCATCGGATATTCATCAAATCTAAGCAATTCTTGTTCCAACTAAAGGCATGGCAAGCAATTTATGTATCCTAAATGTAATGCTTAAGATGAATGTAACTAAACATGGTAACTACTAATAACAATCCCCCCCAAACTCGAGTGAGGTATTGTCCTCAATGCATGTATTAAATAAAATTAACGAAAAATAAAATGCAAACGAGGACTTACTCTGAGAGTTCGTCATCGTGGTTGATTAGTTTCCTTTTGGTCGGTGTCTTGATTCTCTTGCTTGAACGCGATGGTTGTTTTCTTGTTGCCTGTGGTGGAATCGATCCTCGTACGGGGTTGTCCTCATCGTCCTCCTCATCAGTGTCATTGGCTTTTAGCTTGGAGGATTCAATTGGTGCGGTCTTTGTTGGTGCAATGGAGGACTCGTCCGAATCTGAAAAATCAGAAAATGATTCCGTAGGAGTTGATTCGGGCATAGGTGCTTTACCTTTGGCTTTTGTAGTGGTTTCCGGGATATCTTTAGCTTTGGTTGCCGTGGCATCTTCAGGGTTGGTTGCCGTGGCATCAGCTTGTACAGGCATGATGTAGGTTGCCGCGGCATCATCTGTTGCGGTTGCCGTGGCGACTACTTCATTGGGTGCCGGGGTAAGGATCTCGGCAGGAAAGATTGGGAACGGCAGACGACTGTCCGGGTACTTTTCTAGGATGACTTGAGTGATGGCATTGTTGTGCTCCTTCATGTACCGCATGAACATTAATTGGCGGTCTTCAATTTGCCTTAGGTGGCTTGCCAGTGGTTGCAAGAGTGCTTCAAAGTGTCCCGGGGTTGATGGCCGAGTTGCCCGGGCGTTAGGTGCTTGGGTATTAGGGATTGCCGGGGCGGCAGGAGTTGCCGCGGCAATTGGAGGCCTTGAATATTTTCCCGGTGTCTCTCCCATTAGCTTTCGGATTTGTGCTTGATTCCAACCAGACTTTGGTAGGGCCTTTTCATCGGTGGACTCACTTGGTACATGCATCTCCTTGCAAAGATTAGAAATTAAGCAAGGGAAGAAAAGAGAACCCTTATCTTTTGAGCTACATACAAAAATCTCATCACAAATAAATTTTCCAATGTTAATGATGCGATTATGCAAAATAGAATGTATGAGCAAAAGACGTGGTATATCAACGGTAGTATTGTGTGTGGTGGGCATTAAAGAAGTTTTAACAAACTTATTCTATAGTTTTGCCTCGGGTTTAAGCCGAAGGTGATTTACCGTGCCCTTGTATTTACCGTCGTTCCAATGAGTTCCCGGTTGAGTGAGTTCTTGAAGCACCTTGTCGAGTTACTTGGGCGTGATTTGATCAACGAAGGCTTGATGCTCGTCCTTCTCAATGTAAAGCCCGTAAAAGGTGTTGAAGTTTTCGGGGCTTATGAGTATGGGCCTTGTCACGAACAAAAACATAAGGATTATCCGAGTTAGGTGAGTGAGCATAGATTTCTCTTACCCATGAGATGTTGCCCGGTTCCGGTTGATGGCAAAAGATTTGCCACTTTTGATGTGCAATCCTCTCGAAGATGAATGATTCAAGGCCGAAATCTTGATGAGAGTTGGAGTATTCAAAGCCTTGTTCTTCATGAATCTTCTGGCTTTCAAACTTGGAGTGAAATCTTTCTTGAACCACCGGTGTAGCAAACTTCTTGTATCTTGGTTCTTTGGAGGAACTTGGATGAACTAAAAATTTAATTTTGGATGCCATAGATGATCTTGGTTGTGAGTTTTGTAAAAACAAATAAAAGAAAAGAAAAGAAACTAAAAAGTTGCAAGATAAAAAATAGGAATAGGTTAAGAGTGATGGGTTTTATAGAAAAGATATGTGGTAAATATGGTGGGTGGATTAGAGGAAGACGAAAAAGAGGGTTTTGGGTTAGGGGAAGGGTGACGGCAAGGGGGTTTAATTAGGGTAAGTTAGAGGCTTTATATAAGCCTTTGAATCATCCCATTAATTTCCTTGTTGAAGATGTTTTCGTTCTTGGATTAAAATTCCTCTTTATCTTGAACTCTTTTCCTACAATTCAAAGACAAATCAAATAAGGATTAAAATTAAAGATATACTAATAAAAGAAAATAAACAAAGATGTGTAAAGGAATTCTTAAACTTAAAAAGAAAAAGAAAAGAAAATCTATCCTAAAAAGTAATAAGAATCGAAAAAAAATAGTTCAAAAAAATAATAAAAAAATTTAATCGAAAATAATAAAAATAAAAATAAAAAAATAAAAAAAAAAATATCAAAGGGAGAGCATGCTCATGCATCTCCTAAGTTGACCACTTCTATGTTACGTTCCACATGGGCACCATTGTAGTTTTTCAATCTTTGTCCATTAACTTTGAATTCATGTTTGTCAGTAATGTACTTGATTATCACGGCACCATGGGAGAATGGTTTAACGACTTCAAATGGTCCCGACCATCTTGATTTCAGCTTTCCCGGGAAAAGTTTTAGCCGAGAATTGAATAAGAGAACTAGTTGCCCTGGCATGAATTGCCGCGACAATAGTTTCTTGTCATGCCATCGCTTTGTTTTCTCCTTGCAGATTCGTGCATTGTTATAGGCGAGTGCACGGAATTCTTCTATCTCATTGTGGTCCAACAAACGCTTTTGTCCGGTACTTTCCCAATCTATATTCACGGTCTTGATTGCCCAGTATGCCTTGTGTTCGATTTCCACCGGTAGATGACATGTTTGCCATAGACAAGTCGGAAGGGGGACATACCTAAGGGTGTTTTGAATGCAGTGCGATATGCTCAAAGTGCGTCATCTAGTCTTAATGACCATTCCTTCCTAGAGGGATTTACAACTTTCTCGAGTATACCCTTCAATTTCCGGTTGGAAATTTCTGCTTGCCCGTTGGTTTGTGGGTGATATGCCGTGGCGATCTTGTGTGATATGCCGAAGCGTTGCAACATCTTGGCAATTAGTCTGTTGTCAAAATGCTTGCCTTCGTCACTGATAATTGCTTTCGGCATCCCAAACCGTGTAAATATGTTTTCTGCAATAATAGTTGCACGACCTTGGAATCGTTGTTGGGAACTGCAGCTGCCTCCACCCATTTAGACACGTAGTCGACGGCAAGTAGAATGTAGAGGTTGCCGAATGAAGATGGGAAAGGTCCCATAAAATCGATCCTCCATACATCGAACAATTCCACCTCGATGATGTTCTGGAGCGGCATCTCATGTCGTCTAGAGATATTGCCCGTCCTCTGGCAACGATCGCATTGCTTGTAAAAGTCTTGGGCATCTTTGTACAATGTTGGGCAATACAAACCGGATTGCAAAACTTTGGTCGCGGTACGAGTTACTCCAAAATGTCCTCCATAGGGTGAAGAATGGCATTGCCGGAGTACATTATGTTGCTCTTCTTCAGGGACACATCGGCGTATAACCTGATCTGCACATTGTTTAAACAAAAGAGGCTCGTCCCAAAAGTAATGCTTAGCATCATGGCGGAACCGCTTCTTCCCTTGGTGAGTAATGCCATAAGGTAAAATACCACAAACAAGGAAATTAACTAAATCCGTGTACCAGGGTATTGCCGAGGCATGTGCTGCCGTGGCGAGTGCACCCAAAATTGCCGAGGCGTGTGCGTCCATGGTTGCTGAGGCGTCGAGGGTTGCCGAGGCATGCGCGTCCATGGTTGCCGAGGCAACTAAAAGTTGTTCATCTGGGAATGCATCGCATATCTCTAGATCCGCGTCCTCCTCCCTATTACGTTCTAAACGTGATAAGTGATCGGCCACTTGATTTTCTGTTCCTTTCCTGTCCTTAATTTCAATATCAAATTCTTGTAAAAGTAATATCCAATGAATCAAATGAGGTTTGACATCCTTTTTAGCAAATAGATATTTGATTGTCGAATGGTCCATATGAACAATTACCTTTGTACCAATCAAAGAGGATCAGAACTTGTCAAATGTGAAAACTACAGCTAGTAACTCTTTCTTCGTTGTTGTGTAATTCACTTGAGCACTATTAAGAGTTTTACTAGCGTAGTATATCACATGGAAGGTCTTACCTATGCGTTGGCCTAGGACTGCTCCTACCGCGAAATCACTTGCATCACACATGAGCTCAAAAGGTAGCGTCCAATCTGGTGGAACGACAATGGGTGTCGAGGCAAGCTTTTTATTTAGGGTTTCGAATGCTTGGGAGCAAGAATCATGAAAATCGAAGACTTTATCATGTTCAAGCAAATTGCACAAGGGTTTAGTGATTTTAGAAAAATTATGAATGAACCTCCTGTAAAAACCTGCATGTCCAAGAAAACTTCAAATTCCTTTAACCGAACTTGGTGGGGGTAATCTCTCGATCACGTCCACCTTGGCTTTGTCTACTTCAATTCCCTTCAATGAAATCTTGTGGCCGAGCACTATTCCTCCATCTACCATAAAATGGCATTTCTCCCAATTGAGGACTAAATCAGTTTTTTCACATCTTGCCAACACCCTCTCTAAATTGCCGAGACAGCTGTCGAAGTCATTACCAAAAACAGAAAAATCATCCATGAAGATCTCAAGGAAGTCTTCGACCATGTCTGAAAAGAGTGCCATCATGCATCTTTGGAAGGTTGTCGGGGCGTTACACAATCTGAACGGCATCCTTCAGAAGGCATAAGTACCGTATGGGCATGTGAAGGTTGTCTTTTCTTGATCTTCTGGTGCTATGGCAATTTGATTGTAACCTGAATAACCATCAAGAAAACAATAAAAGGGTTTACCTGCAAGACGATCAAGCATTTGATCAATAAAGGGTAATGGAAAATGATCTTTCCTGGTGGCTTTGTTTAGCTTTCGATAATCCATACAAACCCTCCAACCAGTCACAGTCCTGGTTGGAATGAGTTCATTGTTTTCATTACTTACCACTGTTATACCTCCCTTTTTCAGTACGTATTGTACCAGACATACCCATGTACTATCAGAGATAGGGTATATAATGCCGGCGTCAAGCCACTTGATGATTTATTTCATTACAACCCCTTTCATGGCATGATTCAGTCTCCTCTGGGCCTCAATTGAAGGTTTGTGATCATCTTCCAACAAAATCTTGTGCATGCACACTGCCGGGATAATTCCCTTCAAGTCGGCAATTGTCCACCCTATTGCCTTTTTGTGTAGCTTCAACATCTTGATCAGCTTCTTTTCCTACTCAGGCTGTAACTTAGAATAAATAATTATAGGCAATGTATTATCGGTTCCTAAGTATGCATATTTTAGTTGCTCTGGCAATTGTTTCAACTCAAGAATCGGTGGTTGTTCAATAGAGGGTTTTTCGAGTTTACCTTCCTTACCTGAGTAATCCAGTGGTTCAAAGTATGTACCTGGTTGATTGACTAGCCAATTTGCCTTTTCTTGTTATTCCTCATCGACCGGTTCTTCATACTCCTCAGGTTCCTTTTGATCGGCAATGTAGTTGCCGAGGCAACTAAATTCCTCGTCAAAGTTAAACTCTGCCGTGGCATGAAGAAGTTGGCATTCTTCTGGATCATCGACATGCCTTAGTGTTTGGAACACATTTAGTTTAACTTGCTGGTCATTCACCCTCATTGTGAGTTCTCCTTTTTCAACATCGATCAATGTTCTCCCAGTTGCTAGGAATGGTCTCCCGAGAATGATGGGTGCATGCTAATCTGCTTCACAATCCAAAACAATAAAGTCAGCAGGAAAAATAAATTTATCAACTTTTACCAGTATGTCCTCGATTTTTCCCTCTGGATGCACATAGGATCTGTCGGCTAGCTGTAGCATAACTGTTGTAGGTCTTGCCTTCCCGATTCCTAGTTTCTGGAAGACCGATTTAGGCATCAAGTTTATGCTAGCCCCAAGGTCGCATAATGCTTTCCCGACATTGTGGTTTCTAATAGAACAAGGTATTGTGAAACTTCCGGGATCCTTCAACTTGGGTGGCATACGATTGTGCAACATTGCCATGCATCCTTCTGTTGCGGCAACTGTTTCAAACTCTCTTAGCCTTGTTCTCTTGGACACAATGTCTTTAAGAAACTTGGCATAGTTTGGCATTTGTTCAATTGCTTCCACCAATGGAAAGTTGATGTGGACTTGCTTTATGATATCAAGAAACTTCTTGAATTGGTATTCTTGCTTTTGTCGCTTCAACCTTTGTGTGAATGGTGGTGGAAGTCGGATATCTTCGATCCTTTCATTGGTTTGGAACCTGATTGACGGCATTGCCAGGATAACTGGAGTTGCCGAGGCATTATCAATTGGGGTTGCCGAGGCATACTTATCACAAGTTGCCGAAGCATCCTTATCATCGGTTGCCGAGGCATGCTTATTGCCGGTTGCCGAGGCAATTCTTGGTTCAGCATCTGAGTCTTTGCCGCTAGGTTCGTCTTGATCTTTTTGTGGAGTTTTGTTTGAGGAGCGGGTTTGAGCCTCTCTAAGTTGTTGGCCACTTCTAGTGGTGATTGCCTTACATTACTCATGGCCAGTTCCTCTTGCGACTTCAGTATTGCTAGGTAAACCTCCTTGTGGTCTAGTATTCAGATTTTGAACAAACTGTCTGACTTGATTTTCCAATGATTTAATTGCCACCTCTTGGTTTTGCAATCTCATCTCGGTCCTGTTAATAAAAGCATCAGTTCTTTTTATGAAGTTACTATTCTCAGCCATATAAGATTCTGCTGGAATCCCGATGCTTGTGCATTCTGATTGTTCTGGTTTAGAGCATTGTTGGGATTACTCCATGAAAAATTCGGGTGCTTCTTCCAAGTTGGATTGTATGTATTGGACATCACATTGTTGTTCCGATTGTAATTCCCCACATAGAAGCTGGATTCCGGATTCTGCATACATTCAGAAGAATCATGGTTATCACCACATAACTCACAAAAAGAATCCATTACCTTGACCTCATGTGTGTCGTTTGGTTTTTGCATGTTCTGGACCATCTTGGTTAAAGTGGCCAATTGTGCCGAAATTGAATCTGATGATCCTAGTTCATGTATTGTGGCTTGGCGTCTAACTCCTCATCTTCTAGTAGAGGGGAATTGATAATCATTCTTGGCCAGCCTGTTTAGAATTTGTATTGCTTCCTCCGGCGACTTATCTAGAAGTATGCCGTTTGCCTAGGCATCTAGCATCATCCTTGTTGCTGTATTCACGGCGTTGTAAAACATTGTTACTTGAGTCCACACCGGGAATCTGTGTAGGGGGCATTTGTGTAGAAGTTCTCTATATCGCTCCCAAGCCTCGTACATGGATTCATCATCTGCCTGTCGAAAAGAAGTAATGTCGTTACGAAGCTTATCAGTCAAATTCGTAGGATTAAACCGAGCAAGGAAATCACGACAAAGATCAGTCCAAGATGCTATTGATCCGGCAGGAATATTATTCAACGATACTTTCGCCCTATCCCTCAGTGAATAGGGGAATAATCTTAATCGTAAGACATCGGGGGTGACTCTGTGTATTTTGAACGAGTTGCAAATCTCGAGGAAAGATTTCAGATGTTGCCGTGCATCTTCAGTTGCTGAGCCGCCAAATTGACCAATTGTGTTGATCATATTAAACATTATCGGTTTTAACTCAAAGTGGTCGGCTTCAATTTTAGGTGCGACAACTCCTGGATTAATTCCATCAAGATCTTCTTCAAGATAGTCTCGAATAGTTCTGTTTCGTGCAAGAATCACTCATCCTCTTGCTGGGACATCTTGATTCATATTACCGTCTTGATTATCCATTGCTACTCTTATCCTTCGTCTAAGTCTTTGTAAGGTTCGTTCGCTTTCTGATCAAAGGGATATTCTGGTGTAGTCGGTCTCGCCTTGGTCATATACCAATGCAAAACCAATGTTTGTTAGCCCTTTTGAATCTTAAACAAGAAAAGTAAAAAGAAAGTGCAAGAAAATAAAAACAAAGTCGCTATTGCCAATCCCCGACAACGACGCCAAAAACTTGTTGCGCGTAATAAGTGCTACGCAATTGTGCAAGTATACATGTTGCAAGTTATAGTATAAAAGATATTGTCTCCACAGGGATTGGTGCCACTTCAAGAATCTAGTCTCTTGCACTGTAAAAAGTAAAAACACAAATAAAGGATTATAGGAGTTTAACTAATAACTAAACTAGAAGGCAATAAAGTAAAAGAATAAATGAAAGAGATAGACCAGGTTATCATGAGTTGAGGTGTGATAGACGATTGGATCGTCTTGGTAAAAGAGTGCACGGGCAACTCAGTTGCCGTGGCAACTTGCACAACGGGGTTGCCTTGGCAACTAATCGATGGTTGCCTGGGCGACTAGTTGGGCAACTACTTGGGCGTCTGGGCAGCAACCTTCAAGGTTCGGCAGATCGTTCTTCAATGGTTTCTTCTTATCCCTAAGTCGAAACTCTAGCTACTTGTGCATGCCTTGATAATACATCTCTGCATGAATCAAGGGTGAACAACAACCAATCTTGCGCTCCTCTTAGCCGTTGAAATCCTTGACTTATTCCTAAGCCGGATTAATCTTCACCATCAATAGATTGAATAAAGATCATATTCATTCGTTTCTTGAATCTAACTCTCCCGATATTAGATAAATAGATGAAGTTACGATATCCTCTCCCAATTCACTCGCAAACAAGAATAAGAACCAAGAATGAATAAACCTTGAATAGAAAAGTGCAAACTCTTATTACCTAAACAAAATCCAATAGTTTCTCACAACCACAAAACACAACAACCATAGCCAAATAGATTTAGTTCATGGCTAGGTTCCAAAGAAACACAAGATAAATAATCCCTAGCATGAACCTAATTGAACAAGAAAGAAAAAGATGAAGAATTTAAGCTTGTCGAAATCCCCTTGCCCTAGAAGCTTGTCGAAAATTCTCTCCTCTTTCTCTCTCCCTCAAGTTGACGATATGGCCTCTAATTTATAGGGCTAGGTCAAAGTCCTTCTTTGAGGAGGAAGTTAAGTTGGAATTAAATTATCTTTAAAGAATATAATTCTTTATTATAATTATATTCCTACTAGAACTTCTCTTATCTTCTTGGAATTTAATTCTTCTTTAATCTCTTCATGGAAATAAAATTCCTTTGGGATTTGGCTTTGCTCCACGTCATCTTGGGCTTGTCTAGTCATCAATTTCGACTACCATATCACCTTGTTCTTTGTCGACAATTGCCCTGACAACTGGCTCGGCGTCTCCTTCATGCATTGCCTTGGCAACTAGCTCGGCATCTCCTTCATTCATTACCCTGGCAACTAGCTCTAGCCTTGCTTTGGCAAGTGATCCTGTACATACACACAAAACACACCAAAGCAGCATATTTTCCCACAAAAACTACCAAGTTATGTAATCAAGCTCAACGATGGAGGGAAACGTGGATTAATGCATGAATGGCTAATTATGCAACTAATATGAGCCTAAGTCTAACAATAATATGAGTAAAAAGGGTAAGAAAAATAGTACTTTTGAACACTTATCAACTAGTCAGCATTAGTTTGATGTATTCTGACCCATATTTGCAATATTTACAGAAGTCACTCACGTATTGTTCGATAGGTCGACCACCTTGCTTGAGGTACAAGAAATGCTTCCGATGCTAGGCCAAGTATTGTTCACTGATGTATTTCTTCTTGAATTCCTCGAGGAAGAATTTCCAAGTTACAGCTTCAGCAGGAGCAGCCAGGGTAGTGTTTCCCACCAGCTCAAAGCTTTGTCTGTAAATAGAGCTATAGCGCATTCGAGTTTGTGTTCATCAGAACAGGGCAGTTGTTTCGTCAAGATTCAAGTAGTGTCCTCTAACCAAAACTCAGCTATTTCGGGATTGGCTTTATCAGTACCAGTGAAGGTATAAGCTCGGTATTGAGCTAGTTTGTCAATAGGGGCTCTAGTTGGAACAGTAACAGAAGGAGGAATAGGATGGTCTCGTTTTAAGGTAGTTGCAAGATGATCGAACATCTCATTCATGCCCAGGAGACATTCGTGCTGAACATGATTTATAGCAGGAGCTTCCTGTTGAGCAGCAGCTTGGGCTCTAGGTTCAGCTCGTTGTTGTGGAGGATTTTGTTCCATCCTCACACTATCTCCTTTATTCGAGGAGCCTACGGGACTTTCATTGTCCCGAACGAGCCTTGTTTCAGACATTCTACATTTAGATAGAGCAATTAGGAATTCGGTTTAGTTAAGCAAAGACACGAGCTATACAATACAAGTCTCCTAGGTGGCCCAAGTATCCTATATGATGCAAGAGAGCCCAGTTCAGTCCTAGAACTGACTAAAAAGCTCTGATTACCATTCAAATGTAATACTCCCTACCCAGGTTGGCAGGAAACTGGTTCGGGAGCGTTACTAATGAACAATACAAGCAAGAACAAGGAAAGAATAGGTAACCCATCCCTATTAGATGAGTTACTTAATTAACAAGTAACCAAACATACATTACTTAACATGTAAGCAATCTTAATTACATACATTATAGGTTACCAAAAATTTCAATTAACATTATCATACAATCATCATCATTCGAATAGCTTAAGGACAATCATGCTTCCATTTCATTTCATTGTTTCTTAACTTGATACATGTAACATTCAATTGTACATACCTTGTCTCCAAGCAAGCAATATGCCAACCTTACCATTCGGCATTTACCATTCAAGATTATAAAATACATATATAACATGTCATGATCATACAAGACTAGATCAATTACTTTGATAAAATCAATATATACATAACCATATGCGCAGCAAATATGTAACCCTCTAGACCCGCCTACGCGTTACACCTAAATCTAGGAGGTCTCATTTGGGTCACAAGAGCGACCCGTAGAAAAATTTCAAATAAACAAAATTGTCAAACATTTAATATCATAAAATAAACTCTGAAATAAAAATTAAGTTTCAAAAATCATTCGAACAATAAACAAAAATCACGTTTCAAATTACAATACAAATTTAGACTTATTTATAAAATCAAGACGTGATATACATGCCCCTAATTACATGAGTACCGTACTTCACAAGCAGTGCCGAAGGAACTTCAAACACTGATGTTGATCACTGAACCATGATCAAACTCTTTTAACCTACGATGGTAAAAACAACGTGAGCATCAAAAAGCTTAGTAGTATAGAACTACTAGGAATTTCTTTAGGCAACGTGCTGATATAAGAAAAGAGTAACACTATCCTGATGTTCCTGCAACAACAGACTCCAATTGCGATTTATTATTCTAGTGAAACGGTATATCAGAAGGTGAAAAAGTTATTCTTTATTCGATCACACGATTATCATACGATAAGCCTATAGCCTAGAGATTTAGAAGAGATATAGATTACAGAAGTTGAATCGGGGAGTTTAGTGTGTTTCATTAAGTGTAGATTAGGAGCATACTGAGAGTTTCAGACCTTGGTAAACTAATTTCGTAAGGTATATTTCAGAAGGAGACCGACAGTTTTATTTTAATTACCTACTACCCTCCAACTGTAGACCAATATGAAATAGCCCATAACGGTATCCAAAAAGACTTACCCTAGGCCCATTAGGCGTAGGAGCTTACCTAAAGGGATACCTTAGGTCGAGAAGGAATCATCATAACTGAAACATAGATACCTAAATGCAAAATATATTACCCTAGCTGAAGCATTGAAACCTAATACAGAAGCCAAAAGATATTACCCTAGCCGAAGCATAGGAACATAATACAGAAGCCAGAAGGTATTACCTTAGCCGAAGCATAAGAACCTAATATAGAAGCCAGAAGGTATTACCCTAGCCGAAGTGTAGGAACCTGATATAGAAGCCAGAAGGTATTACCCTAGCTGAAGCGTAGGAACCTGATACAGAAGCCAGAAGGTATTACCCTAGCCAGAGCGTAGGAACATGATACATGAGTATTACCAATCGGATCAGGGCTAAACCTGCAGAAACTTCATATCATATTCCAAGTACCCCAATAAAATAGTCTAGATAATAATAACAGTAATAAGCAATAAGCAGTTGTAACTGTAGATATAAAGCATAGATTTATTTTTAGTGAAATAGTAACTAGAAAGCATGTTTTCAGATCAGATACTGAAGTGTATTTCAAACAGATGAAAGTCATGATTATACTAGAATTCAAATATATCAGGATAGATTTGGGAAGTCGAGTAGATCAGGATTAATCAAGATTTTGGATATATCGTGAGGGTTTCAGTCAATTTTGCTTATAAAGGCATTTTGGTCATTTTAATTCTCAGGGCAATTACGTTGTTCAATCTAAATAGGATAAATCGGTAATTTGCCATGCTAAAGATTACTGACGGCGTGTCAGACTTCCAAGTCCATTCGACCCAAACGTATCTCATCTCTGTATTGCATTCCAAGCATTCGAACAGATACACCGTGCACATGTTAAATACTTAGCACCGCAGTGCATTATATTTCTAAATAATTACCACCCAAATTATTGTTGAACAGGCTCCGATTGGTTGACAGGATGTATGCAGTCTCCTTAATACTCTAGCTTTTATCAAGAGCTATCATGATTCAAAAATACCAATCCCTCTAATTTCGAATACTAATGGGGAAGTATCATGCTTAGATTCTAATAATTTCCTTAAATTCTTGAACCAACTACATTATCAACATAAATATAATCGGAAAACTTTAATTAAAACAGAGCAGTTTCTATAGTTCATTTATGCATTTACCCACTTTTCGATTGAAGTATAAATTAATCAAGTAGTCTAACAACAGGGCTGGAAACATGAGACTAATGATCAGAATTTAAATATCTTATAAGTTACCAGTATATTAGTTCTTACAAGGTCATTTTTTTATAACCATTATCAACTATAGTTAATTTACTAATCTACTGTATCGAAGACTATAATTGATAGCAGCTAATGGATGCTTTAGGTACGAATTAAAGTTTTTTTTGTAAGTTTCTTCCCAAAACTCAACGATCTAATACAAGACAGATTATTTAGGCTGCAGATTTACATTCTTGTGACCATTATTTGCTGTTAAGCTCAAGCAAATTAAGTTATTATACAAGGTATTTAATTGGTTGTCAGAAATTTATTGCTTACACCCTATACTTTCAAACAAGCTAAGCATAACAATATCGAGCAGAACATGAGTATATTGTTTCTAATTTATTCAATTATCAATCTCATCAACCATTAATCAGAAGGAATGTTATAATATACTCAAGATTCACAATTTATGTCATTCATACTTCTCACCTTGTTAATGATTACTTTTGACTATTAAAATCGAACTTAAATTTTTAGTCTTCAATCTTCATTCCACAATTAGCTTCTTTAGCTGCATAAAGCCTTTCATCCTAACCTAAATCATACTTATCAAAGGTATCTAAATATCGTAAGAATCATAGAATCAAGCAATACATAAGATTTACTATTCTTCATCCATAAATTTTAGTTTCATTGTAACCAATATCGCTAATCATACATACCTTATGATCCAAGCATAGTTCGGTTTAGAGCCGAAGCTCTCGGAGGTGAGCCGTAGCTCTCGGTTTAGCATTTTACCCAATTTCACCTATAAACATAACATCCAAACATACTCCGGAGGTTCCTTTAAATACATTATGTATACTGTAAAATTGCAATCAAATATATCAAACCAAAACCAAATAGTAAAATGCCAAACCCACGTCAAAACTAAGGAAAATGTGAATAAGGAAGAGCAACTACTTGAACAACAAATCTATAATTTACAAACAAATTGCTACTCTTTAATCAAAACTACCATATCATCACCCATACAACTAGCAGCCCTTTTCCCACTGAAGAGAATGCTAAAAAGACTCAATCAAGTTGATCCCTTAAATCTAAACAGCCCCCATGACCACACTTGATCAGTAGTACCTTAAAAGATAGTGGGTGTAGCCAAACATACATATCATTTATCCTTACCTTGTCGTGATTCTTGGGTCAACATATATAATCTGACCAAATGTAAAACTACACGGAATTACACTTGAATATCTCAATTATAACAATCCTTACCTCAATTCGAATTTACTAACAAATCGAACATCAAAATTAAGGTCTCCAACAGATTTTTCCTTCAAGCAAAACAGAAAACATGGATTACAAATCATATCCATATATTCGCTAAAATTCCATGGAAATCCTAAAATTTCATAAATCTTAAATTAATTCCAATTTAGAGGGTTTTACTGACGTGTGAATCTAACTGAAATTGACTACCCCACTGCATGGAGTTCGCCAAAACGAATCCAACGGTGGTCTCAGATTTGAATTTGGAGCTCTTTAACACTGTGAATCCCTAAATCCCGATTTAAAGCTTCGGATCAACTTTCTCAGAATGACGAACGGTGGGTGCCATTGGAAAGCTTGAATCGTATAGGTTCAAAATATGTATTTACTTTCTATTTTTGGTAACTTATTTGGGGCAAAAACCAGAGAAAGAGGGTAAGGTTTTCTTTCTCTAGAAATATCTCCCCCAAGGTTGAAGATGGACCCCCCTTTTTTTCTCCTTTTTGTTTATATTTTTCCCTTTTCACTTATAATAATATCAATAAATATTTAGGGTGTTACAAAATACTTACAATACATAGAATTTAAGTTCTTTACTTAATTTATATTAATAACCAAGTTCACAAGATAGTAGACCCATTCAATATCATATACATATATACAAGATCAAGTATTCAAAATGCATGCACTAGTCATTATATACAACTAAGTGCCACCAACTAGGGGAGTACAAAACAAGTATGAACCATACTTTAGCTATGCTTGTGTTTTGCTTCAAGCTCAAGAATTCAGGCTTCAGGATCAAGCAACGATCGAATCCTTTATCTTGTGGTTGGGAAGAATGAAAACAAACGTGATAAGTACAAGATATGTACTTAGTGAGGTAGCAACTAGTTCTAACCATTTTATTAACATGTTTATGTTAAGCAATAGCTTATTCAAGGATCAATTCAAGTGATACATTGCAAGATCATGTTCATATACACAACCCTTAGGCCAATTGATCCTTAGCTCTACACTTTACAATTGAATCTTGTCATTCAAGCAAGCAATTAACATATGCCATCTCTTAGGCATCGAGCAAGATCTTTAATTCATGATTTATATCATGTTAACAAGTAATTAGATCATAAAAGTACGTTTAGGCACTCATTCGAAATGATCAAAATCAAGGCATCAAGGTTCAAACATTTGTTTTCACTTTTCTTCCTAGATAATTTAACAACATACATGTTACTATTAGATCCCAAGTTCTAGCTTAAACCATTCTTCCACTTTTTCATCACAACTAAGCTTAAATCACGTATATTAACATGGCATGAAATAACAAGAAATAAACATGCGTCTTTGGTTAGGACCTAAGTCCCAACCCTATATTAAACTACACTCACAATACTCCAAGCTTAGCTAATCTTGGATCCAAATTCCTTTGTGTTTGCCACTAGCTTGGCCACTCCTTTCTTCCTCCACAAGTTTTACTCCTTGCTCTATCAATTCATACAATTAAATCAAGGTCAAGACAAAGTACATTCATTTCTTCAAAACAAGGCAACAATACCTAATTCATTCATTTCAAAACATCAAAGCTGCTGCTACTGCCTGGCAGCTTGTGCACTGCTTACTAAAATATGCATAACTTTCATTTCGTACGTCGGAATTTCAATTGGTTTACACCGTTGGAAAGCTAACTTAATTGTATTTCTAACCATATAGGCCTTGAATTTTAATTCTCTGCCAATTAATACAGTTTTTAGTTTAAATACAGGGCAATCTACAACACTGGACAGCTTGCACTGTCCCTAGTGTTTCATTTCTACAATTCATTCTACAATCCCGAATTCAATTATGTTTTCTCCTAATGAATTTAGACATATTAAGGCACTATCCATAAAATTTACAGCCTTAAATTCTCTTTGTACAATTTATAGTGATTTTTTAAAGTTACTGCCCAGAACAGAGTATTCTGGGCAGATTACATTGAGTTTCTAGCTTCTTTAATCACTTAGATGACATTTCTAACATGTTAATTCAACTTATATACATACTCATACAAGTCTAAGTCAGTTCTATTCACCTATCAATGTGATCAAAACAGAGCATTATACAAAATCAAGCATGTTCACACAATCTTCACTACCAATGTGATCAAAACAGTTTCATGCCATTATACATTCAAATCATACCAATTTAGTACCTAATTTTCCAGCAACTACCTAAAAATTTCCAGCATTGATAATCTTTCTAACAACTTAAACCACATATATACATATTGGCATTCAAACTATGACAAATCTTCAGCAAACAATGTAACTATAAAATCAAACAAAAGCACCACAACTCAAACAACAAGAGTTCATATACATATAGTTCTCATATTCAGCTTCAAATCAATGAAATGAGTGAGATTACTTACTCTTCTTCCTTAGAAGGCTCAAACAAAGATTCAAAATCTGCCCAATTAAACCCAAAACTTCATGTTTCCATGGTCACCAGCTCACTCTCTCTATTCTCTCTCTAATTGCTAGGATCGGTTATAGCTATTGCAAGGTTGAAGAAGACTCAATTTTTGGTTTCTCTTTCTTTCAACAATATGGCCAGCCAACACCCTTAATTGCCACATGTGTATTAACCTTGCCACATGTATTCCACTACCACTAAATGGTCTAATTACCATGCAATTTCATTGTTTTATTCTTGTTTTAATTTGGTCATCTTAATTTGGCACTCTAACTTGTTGGTTATAACATTTTAATCCCTTTAGACATTAGCCATCTTTTCTTCATTTTATTTCAATTTGATCCTAGACTTAATTAGTCTAATAAGGGTAATTCTATAACAATTTAACTAATAGCTCCATGTTACATACTCCTAAATCTTTCTATTGAATAACACATGACTCAATTAGTCAATAGCTTAGATAGTGATAACCTTCCTAGGCCCAGTTTAGGGTGTTACACTTTAGATTGTGCTAACACTTCAGGTTGCGCCGACAATGTCAATTTCCTCTCATTTAGCACGTGAGTGACAATTCTTGGAGCAGGTTTTGCTGGTGCATCATCAATCTCTTCAGATGTAATCTTTTCATTATGATCCACTGCTCCACTTTCTTTAGTTGTTACATTTGATTCCTTTTTACTCACAAGTATTCCTTGCGGTCAATGATTCATTGTGGAAGCAAGATGTCCTAGTTGCGCTTGTAGTGAGTGGATCGGTGAGGAATTTCCCTGAACAATTGCTTTTGTCGGAGTGAAATGCTCTTGCATTAAAGCTTCAAGAGCTACGAAGGGATTAGATGTGGAAGTTGGGCTATATTGTTGCTGCATAGGTGTTGCGCGTAATAAGTGCTACGCAATTGTGCAAGTATACACGTCGCAAGTTATAGTATAAAAGATATCGTCTCCACATGGATTGGTGCTACTTCAAGAATCTAGTCTCTTGCACTGTAAAAAGTAAAAACACAAATAAAAAGATTATAGAAGTTTTAACTAATCTAGAAAGCAAATAAGTAAAAGAAAAGATGAATTCAATTGAGAGAGAATAGGCCAGGTTATCGTGAGTTGAGGTGTGACAGCTGATTGAATTGTCTTGGTAAAAGAGTGCACGGGCAACTCAGTTGCCGTGGCAACTTGCACGACGGGGTTGCCTTGGCAACTAATTGATGGTTGCTTGGGCGACTAGTTGGGCAACTACTTGGGCGACTGGGCAGCAACTTCAAGGTTCGGCGGAGCGTTCTTCAATGGTTTCTTCTTATCCCTAAGTTGAAACTCTAGCTACTTGTGCATGCCTTGATAATACATCCCTGCGTGAATCAAGGGTGAACAACAACCAATCTTGCGCTCCTCTTAGCCGTTGAAATCCTTAACTTATCCCTAAGCCGGATTAATCTTCACCATCATTGGATTGAATAAAGATCATATTCATTCGTTTCTTGAATCTAACTCTCCCGATATTAGATAAATGGATGAAATCACGAGATCCTCTCCCAATTCACTCGCAAACAATAATAAGAATCAAGAATGAATAAACCTTGAAATAGAAAAGTGCAAACTCTTATTACCTAAACAAAAACCAATAGTTTCTCACAACCACAAAACACAATAACCATAGCCAAGTAAATTTAGTTCATGGCTAGGTTCCAAAGAAACACAAGATAAACAATCCCTAGCATGAACCCAATCGAACAAGGAAGAAAAGATGAAGCTTGTCGAAAATCCCTTGCCCTAGGTGCTTGCCGAAAATTCCCCTTTGCTTCCTCTCTTGGTCTTATCGAAATTCCCTCTTGCTCTCCCCCTTGGATTTGTCGAATTTCCTTGCTATTTATAGGGCTAGGCCAAAGGCCTTCTTTGAGGAGGAGTTTGAGTTGGAATTAAATTATCTTTAAAGAATATAATTCTTTATTATAATTTTATTCCTATTAGAACTTCTCCTATCTTCTTGGAATTTAATTCTTCTTTAATCACTGCATGGCAATCAAATTCCTTTGGGCTTGGGCCTTGCTCCATGTCATCTTGGGCTTGTAAAGTCATGAATTTCGACATCCATATTGCTTTTGGTCTTTGTCGACAAATGCCATGGCAACTGGCTCAGCGTCTCCTTCATGCATGCACTGCCACGGCAACTAGCTCGGCATATCCTTCATGCATTGCCCGGCAACTAGCTCGGCATTGCTTTGGCAAGTGATCCTGCACATACACACACAAAAACACACCAAAGCAGCATCTATTTCCACAAAAATCACCAAGTTATGTAATCAAGCTCAACGATTGAAGGAAACATGGATTAATGCATGAATGGCTAACTATGCAACTAATATGAGCCTAAGTCTAACAATAATATGAGTAAAAGGGTAAGAAAAATAGTACTTTTGAACACTTATCACACCCCAAACTCGAACTATTGCTTGTCCTCAAGCAATGCAAACTCATAATTACCCGCCAAGACTTCAAATTTTCACAAACTTAGCTTTGAACTTGATTTCAATTCTACGAACCGGGGCACAAAGTATGATTGGCTTTTTTTTTTTCGGAAAAGCGAGGAGTTACTCGGAATCAAACTATAATGCTTGTGAGTGTGTGCGGAGTTGTGTGCGAGTTGATTTTTCGGATTCTATGCAAACAATAGGTTTTCAAATTACTTCATTGGGTTCTTTTTAACATGTTTTAACTAGAGCCAATTTCGGGCACCTCTAGTGTTTTATTTTTAGTTTTCTTAAGTTAATTTAATCGACTAGAGCCGGTTTCGGGCACCTCTAGTTAAAAAAATTTTAACGCCTCCTAGAGCCAGTTTCAGGCACCTCTAGTGATCAATTTTTTTAGCATATGCTAGAGCCAATTTCGGGCACCTCTAGCATTCATCCAATTTTTATTCTAATCCCCCAATTAGTTAATTATCTACCTAAGTTTACTAGAACTCCTTAAATCAATCAAACCACAACAGTGTTTCATCAAATTTAGCATCATAGTAAAATTCTAAGTTTTTCCATGGTTATCCTAGAATAAAAATTCTATCAATTAAGTGCATTGGTAAAGTCATCATTGAATATTCATCAAATCTAAGCAATTCTTGTTCCAATTAAAGGCATGGCAAGCAATTTATGTATCCTAAATGTAATGCTTAAGATTAATGTAACTAAACATGGTAATTACTAATAACAATCCCCCCCCCAAACTCGAGTGAGGCATTGTCCTCAATGCATGCATAAAAATAACGAAAAATAACAATAAAAATAAAAATGCATACGAGGACTTACTCCGAGAGTTCGTCATCGTAGATGATTAGTTTCCTTCTAGTTGGCGTCTTGATTTTCTTGCTTGAACGCGATGGTTGTTTTCTTGTTGCCGGTGGTGGAATCGATCCTCGTACGGGGTTGTCCTCATCATCCTCTTCATCAATGTCAATGGCTTTTCGTTTGGAGGATTCAATTGGTGCGGTCTTTATTGGTTCAATGGAGGACTCGTCCGAATCTGAAAAATCAGAAAATGATTCCGTATGAGTTGATTCGGGCATAGGTGCTTTACCTTTGGCTTTTGCAGTGGTTGCCGGGGCATTGTCAGGGTTGGTTGCCGTGGCGTCTGCTTCCTTGGTTGCCGTGGCGACTGCTTCCTTGGTTGCCGTGGCGACTGCTTCATTGGTTGCCGGGGTAAGAATCTCGGCGGGAAAGATTGGGAACGGCACACGATTGTCCGGGTACTTTTCTAGGATGACTTGGGTGATGGCATTGTTGTGCTCCTTCATGTACCGCATGAACATTAGTTGCCGATCTTCAATTTGCCTTAGGCGGCTTTCCAATGGGTGCAAAAGTGCTTCAAAGTGTCCCGGGATTAATGGCCGAGTTGCCCTGGCGTTAGGTGCTTGGGCATTAGGGATTGCCGCGGCGGCAGGAGTTGCCGTGACAATTGGAGGCCTTGAAGAATCTCTCGGTGCCTCTCCCATTAGCTTTCGGATTAGTGCTTGATTCCAACCAGACTTGGGTAGGGCCTTTTCATCGGTGGACTCACTCGGGACATGCATCTCCTTGCAAAGATTAGAAATTAAGCAAGGGAAGAAAAGATAACCCTTATCTTTTGAGCTGCATACAAAAATCTCATCACAAATAATTTTTCCAATGTTAATGATGCGATTATGCAAAATAGAATGTATGAGCAAAAGACGTGGTATGTCAACGGTAGTATTGTGTGTGGAGGGCATTAAAGAAGTTTTAACAAACTTATTCCATAGTTTTGCCTCGGGTTTAAGCCGAAGGCGATTTACCGTGCCCTTGTATTTACCGTCGTTCCAATGAGTTCCCGGTTGAGTGAGTTCTTGAAGCACCTTGTCGAGTTGCTTGGGATTGATTTGGTCAACGAAGGCTTGATGCTCGTCCTTCTCAATGTAAAGTCCGTAAAAGGTGTTGATGCTTTCGGGACTTATAAGTATGGCCTTGTCACGAACAAAAACATAAGGATTATCCGGGTTAGGTGAGTGAGCATATAATTCTCTTACCCATGAGATGTTACCCGGTTCCGGTTGATGGCAAAAGATTTGCCACTTTTGATGTGCAATCCTCTTGAAGATGAATGGTTCAAGGCCGAAATCTGGATGAGAGTTGGAGTATTCAAAGCCTTGTTCTTCATGAATCTTCCGGCTTTCAAACTTGGATTGAAATCTTTCTTGAACCGCCGGTGTAGCAAACTTCTTGTATCTTGGTTCTTTGGAGGAACTTGGATGAACTAAAAGTTTAATCTTGGATGCCATGTATGATCTTGGTTGTGAGTAAAAACAAAGAAAAGAAAAGAAACTAAAAAGTTGCAGGATATAAAGTAGGAATAGGTTAAGGGTGATGGGTTTTATAGAAAAGATAGGTGGTTGGATTGGAGAAATCGAAAAAAGGGTTTAGGGTTTGGTAGGAATTTTCGACAAAGGGGTTTTGGTTAGGATGAATTGGAGGTTTTATATAAGCCTTAGATTCAGCCCATTAGTTTCCTTGTTGAAGATGTTTTCCTACTTGGTTTAGAATTCCTTCTTTATCTTGAACTTCCTTTCCTACAATTCAAAAACAAATCAAAGAAGGATTAAAATTAAAGACAAACTAATAAAGAAAATAAATAAAGATGTGTAATAGGATTCTTAGACTTGGAAAAAAAATCTATCATAAAACTACTAATAATCGGCAAAATAATAAAATAAAAAAAATGAAAAATAAATAATTAAATAATCGACAAAAACAAAAATAAAAAAAATAAAAAATATATATATATATATCAAAAGGGAGAGCATGCTCATGCATCTCCTAAATTGACCACTTCCTTGTTACGTTCCACATGGGCACCATTGTAGTGCTTCAATCTTTGTCCATTAACCTTGAATTCATGGTTGTCAGAGATGGACTTGATTATCACGACGCCATGGGAGAATGGTTTGACGACTTCAAATGGTCCCGACCATCTTGATTTCAGCTTTCCCGGGAAAAGTTTTAGCCGAGAATTGAATAGGAGAACTAGTTGCCCTGGCGTGAATTGCCGTGGCAATAGTTTCTTGCCATGCCATCGCTTTGTTTTCTCCTTGTAGATTCGTGCATTGTTATAGGCGAGTGCACGAAATTCTTCTATCTCATTGAGATTCATCAAGCGCTTTTGTCCGGCACTTCCCCAATCCATATTCACGGTATTGATTGCCCAGTACGCCTTGTGCTCGATTTCCACCGGTAGATGACATGTTTTACCATAGACAAGCCGGAAGGGGGACATACCTAATGGTGTTTTGAATGCAGTGCGATATGCCCAAAGTCGTCATCTAGTCTTAATGACCAATCCTTCCTTGAGGGATTTACAACTTTCTCGAGTATTCCCTTCAACTCCCGGTTGGAAATTTCGCTTGCCCGTTGGTTTGTGGGTGATATGCCGTGGCGATCTTGTGTGATATGCCGAGCGTTGCAATATCTTGGCAATTAGTCATTGTCAAAATGCTTGCCCCCGTCGCTGATAATTGCTCTCGGCATCCCAAACCGTGTAAATATGTTTTTTCTGCAGGAATCGTTGCACGGTCTTGGAATCGTCGTTGGGAACTGCAGCTGCCTCTACCCATTTAGACACATAGTCGGATTTACGAGTAAGATGTAGAGGTTGCCGAATGAAGATGGGAAAGGTCCCATAAAATCGATCCCCCATACATCGAACAGTTCCACCTTGATGATGTTCTGGAGTGGCATCTCATGTCGTCTAGAGATATTGCCCGTCCTCTGGCAACGATCACATTGCTTGTAAAAGTCTTGGGCATCTTTGTACAATGTTGGCCAATACAAACCAGATTGCAAGACTTTGGCCGCGGTACGAGTTCCTCCAAAATGTCCTGCATAGGGTGAAGAATGGCATTGTCGGAGTACATTCTGTTGCTCTTCTTCAGGGACACATCGGCGTATAACCTGATCTGCACATTGTTTAAACAAAAGAGGCTCGTCCCAAAAGTAATGCTTAGCATCATGGCGGAACCGCTTCTTCCCTTGGTGAGTAATGCCATACGGAAAAATACCACAAACAAGGAAGTTAACTAAATCTGCGTACCAGGGTATTGCCGAGGCATGTGCTGCCGTAGTGTCTGCTCCCAAAATTGCCGAGGCGTATGCGTCAAAGACTGCTGCGGCGTCGAGAGTTGCCGAGGCATGTGCATCCATGGTTGCCGAGGCGTCATGGGCTGCCGAGGCATTGAGGGTTGCCGAGGCAATTAGAATTTGTTCATCCGGGAATGCATCGCATATCTCTAGATCCGCGTCCTTCTCCCTATTGCGTTCCAAACGTGATAAGTGATCGGCCACTTGATTTTCTGTTCCTTTCTCCCTTAATTTCAATATCAAATTCTTGTAAAAGTAATATCCAACGAATCAAACGAGGTTTAGCATCCTTTTTAGCAAATAAGTATTTGATTGCCGAATGGTCCGTATGAACAATTACCTTTGTACCAATTAAATAGGATCGAAACTTGTCAAATGCGAAAACTACAGCTAGTAACTCTTTCTCCGTTGTTGTGTAATTCACTTGAGCATCATTAAGAGTTTTACTTGCGTAGTATATCACATGGAAGGTCTTACTCGTGCGTTGGCCTAGGACTGCTCCTACCGCTGAAATCACTTGCATCACACATGAGCTCAAAGGTAGCGTCAACTGGGTGGAACGACAATGGGTGCCGAGGCAAGCTTTTTCTTTAGGGTTTCAAATGCTTGAGTGCAAGAATCATCAAAATCGAAGACTTTATCCTGTTCAAGCGAGAATACACAAAGGTTTAGTGATTTTAGAAAAATTATGAATGAACCTCCTGTAAAAAACCTCGCATGTCCGAGAAAACTTGAATTCCTTTAACCGAATTTGGTGGGGTAATCTCTCGATCACGTCCACCTTGGCATTGTCTACTTCAATTCCCTTGGATGAAATCTTGTGGCCGAGCACTATTCCTTCATCTACCATAAAGTGGCATTTCTCCCAATTGAGGACTAAATCCGTTTCTTCACATCTTGCTAACACCCTCTCTAAATTGCCGAGACAGTCGTCGAAGTCATTACCAAAAACCGAAAAATCATCCATGAAGATCTCAAGGAAGTCTTCGACCATGTCTGAAAAGAGCGCCATCATGCATCTTTGGAAGGTTGTCGGGGCATTACACAATCCGAACGGCATCCTTCGGAAGGCATAAGTACCGTATGGGCATGTGAAGGTTGTCTTTTCTTGATCTTCTGGTGCTATGGCAATCTGATTGTAACCTGAATAACCATCAAGAAAACAATAAAATGGTTTACCTGCAAGACGGTCAAGCATTTGTCAATAAAGGGTAATGGGAAGTGATCTTTCCTAGTGGCTTTGTTTAGCTTTCGATAGTCCATACAAACCCTACAACCGGTCACAGTCCTGGTTGGGATAAGTTCATTATTTTCATTGCTTACCACTGTTATACCTCCCTTTTTCGGTACACATTGTACCGAACTTACCCACGTACTATCGGAGATAGGGTATATAATGCCGGCGTCAAGCCACTTGATGATTTCTTTCATTACAACCCCTTTCATGGCATGATTCGGTCTCATCTGGGCCTCAATTGAAGGTTTGTGATCATCTTCCAACAAGATCTTGTGCATGCACACCGCCGGGCTAATTCCCTTCAAGTCGGCAATTGTCCACCCTATTACCTTTTTATGTAGCTTCAACATGTTGATCAGCTTCTTTTCCTGCTCAGGCTATAACTTAGAGGAAATAATTACAGGTAATGTATTATCGATCCCTAAGTATACATATTTCAGTTGCTCTGGCAATTGTTTCAACTCAAGAATTGGTGGATTTTCGATAGAGGGTTTTTCGAGCTTACCTTCCTTACCTGAGTAGTCCAGTGGTTCAAAGTATGTACCTGGTCGATTGACTAGCCAATTTGCCTCTTCTGGTTGTTCCTCATCGACCGGTTCTTCATACTCCTCATGTTCCTCGTGTTTGGCAATGTAGTTGCCGAGGCAACTAAATTCCTCATCGAAGTTAAACTCTGCCGTGGCATGAAGTAGTTGGCATTCTTCTGGATCATCGGCATGCCTTAGTGTTTGGAACACATTTAGTTTTACCTGCTGGTCATTCACCCTCATTGTGAGTTCTCCCTTTTCAACATCAATCAAGGTTCTCCCTGTCGCTAGGAATGGTCTCCCGAGAATGATAGGTGCATGCTCATCTGCTTCACAATCCAAAACAATAAAGTCAGCGGGAAAAATGAATTTATCAACTTTTACCAGTATGTCCTCAATTTTTTCCTCTGGATGCACATAGGATCTGTCGGCTAGCTGCAGCATAACTGTTGTAGGTCTTTCCTTCCCGATTCCTAGTTTCTGGAAAACCGATTTAGGCATCAAGTTTATGCTCGCCCCTAGGTCGCATAGTACTTTCCCGACATAGTGATTTCCAATAGAACAGGGTATTGTTTCAAACTCTCCTAGCCTTGTTCTTTTGGACACAATGTCTTTAAGGAACTTGGCATAGTTGGGCATTTGTTCAATTGCTTCCACCAGTGGCAAGTTCATGTGGACTTGCTTTAGGATATCAAGAAACTTCTTGAATTGGTATTCTTACTTTTGTCGCTTCAACCTTTGTGGGAATAGTGGTGGAAGTCGGATATCTTCGATTCTTTCATTGGTTTGAAATCTGATTGACGGCATTGCCGGTTCATCTGGAGAAGCCGAGGCGTCATCGGTTGCCGAGGCATGTTTATTGCCGGTTGCCGCAGCAATTCCTCGTTCAGCATCTGAGGCTTTGCCGCTAGGTTCGTCTTGATCTTTTTGTGGAGTTTTGTTTGACGAGTGGGTTTGAACCTCTCTAAGTTGTTGGCCACTTCTGGTGGTGATTGCCTTACATTGCTCATGGCCAGTTCCTCTTGCGACTTCAGTATCGCTAGGTAAACCTCCTTGTGGTCTAGTGTTTGATTTTGAGCAAACTGTCCGAACTTGATTTTCCAATGATTTGATTGCCGCCTCTTGGTTTTGCAATCTCATCTCGGTCCTGTTAATAAAATCATCAGTTCTTTTTATGAAATTACTATTCTCAGCCATATAAGATTCAGTTTTCATCATAAAAGCATTTAGAGAATTTTCCAAAGAACTAGATGTCGTCGGTTGTTGTTTGCGGCATCCATTTGCCGTGGCATATTCTGCTGGAACCCGATGCTTGTGCATTCTGATTGTTCTGGTTTAGAGCATTGTTGGGATTACTCCATGAAAAATTTGGGTGCTTCTTCCAAGCTGGATTGTATGTATTTGACATCATGTTGTTGCTCCGATTGTAATTCCCCACATAGAAGCTAGATTTCGGATTCTGCATACATTCAGAAGAATTATGGTTATCGCCACATAACTCACAAAAAGAATCCATTACCTTGACTTCATGTGTGTTGTTTGGTTTTTGCATGTTCTGGACCATCTTGGTTAAAGCGGCCAATTGTGCCGAAATTGAATCTGATGATCCTAGTTCATGTATTGTGGCTTGGTGTCTAACTCCTCCTCTTCTAGTAGATGGGAATTGATAATCATTCTTGGCCAGCCTGTTTAAAATTTGCATTGCTTCTTCCGGCGACTTATCTAGGAGTGTGTCGTTTGCCGAGGCATCTAGCATCATCCTTGTTGGTGTATTCACGGCATTGTAAAACATTGTTACTTGAGTCCACACCGGGAATCCGTGTAAAGGGCATTTGTGTAGAAGTTCTCTATATCGCTCCCAAGCCTCGTACATGGATTCATCATCCGCCTGCCGAAAAAGAAGTAATGTCGTTACGGCTTATCGATTAAATTTGTAGGATTAAATCTAGCAAGGAAATCACGACAAAGATCAGTCCAAGATGCTATGGATCCGGCAGAATGCTATTTAGCCATGCTTTTCGCCGTATCCCTCGGTGAATAGGGAATAATCTTAATCGTAAGACATCGGGGGTGACTCCGTGTATCTTGAACGAGTTGCAAATCTCGAGGAAAGATTTCAGATGTTGTCGTGCATCTTGATTCTTTGAGCCGCCAAATTGACCTATTGTGTTGATCATATTAAACATTACCGGTTTCAACTCAAAGTGGTCGGCTTCAATTTCGGGTGCGACAACTCCGGGTTAAGTCCATCAAGATCTTCTTCAAGATAGTCTCGAATAGTTCATTTCGTGCAGGAATCACTCCTCCTCCTGCTCGAACATCTTGATTAATATTGCCGTCTTGATTTGCCATTGCTTCTCTTATCCTTCATCTAAGTCTTTGTAAGGTTCGTTCGATTTACGGATCAAAGGGATATTCTGGTGAAGTCGGTCTCGCATACTGGTCATATACCAATGCAAAACCAAAGTTTGTTAGCCCTTTGAATTTTAAACAAGAAAAATAAAAAGAAAGTGCAAGAAAGTAAAAACAAAGTCGCTATTGCCAATCCCAACAGCGGCGCCAAAAACTTGTTGCGCGTAATAAGTGCTACGCAATTGTGCAAGTATACACGTCTCAAGTTATAGTATAAAAGATATCGTCTCCTCAGGGATTGGTGCTACTTCAAGAATCTAGTCTCTTACCTTTGTAAAAAGTAAAAACACAAATAAAAGATTATAGAAGTTTTAACTAATCTAGAAAGCAAATAAGTAAAAGAAAAGATGAATTCAATTGAGAGAGAATAGGCCGGGTTATCGTGAGTTGAGGTGTGACAGCTGATTGGATTGTCTTGGTAAAAGAGTACACGGGCAACAACTTCGTTGCCGTGGCAACTTGCACGACGGGGTTGCCTTGGCAACTAATTGATGGTTGCCAGGGGACTAGTTGGGCAACTACTTGGGCGATCGGGCAGCAACTTCAAGGTTCGGCGGGAGCGTTCTTCAATGGTTTCTTCTTATCCCTAAGTTGAAACTCTAGCTACTTGTGCATGCCTTGATAATACATCCTGCGTGAATCAAGGGTGAACAACAACCAATCTTGCGCTCCTCTTAGCCGTTGAAATCCTTAACTTATTCCTAAGCCGGATTAATCTTCACCATCATTGGATTGAATAAAGATCATATTCATTCGTTTCTTGAATCTAACTCTCCGATATTAGATAAATGGATGAAATCACGAGATCCTCTCCCAATTCACGCAAACAATAATAAGAATCAAGAATGAATAAACCTTGAAATAGAAAAGTGCAAACTCTTATTACCTAAACAAAAACCAATAGTTTCTCACAACCACAAAACACAATAACCATAGCCAAGTAAATTTAGTTCATGGCTAGGTTCCAAAGAAACACAAGATAAACAATCCCTAGCATGAACCCAATCGAACAAGGAAGAAAAGATGAAGCTTGTCGAAAATCCCTTGCCCTAGGTGCTTGCCGAAAATTCCCCTTTGCTTCCTCTCTTGGTCTTGTCGAAATTCCCTCTTGCTCTCCCCCTTGGATTTGTCGAATTTCCTTGCTATTTATAGGGCTAGGCCAAAGTCCTTCTTTGAGGAGGAGTTTGAGTTGGAATTAAATTATCTTTAAAGAATATAATTCTTTATTATAATTTTATTCCTATTAGAACTTCTCCTATCTTCTTGGAATTTAATTCTTCTTTAATCACTGCATGGCAATCAAATTCCTTTGGGCTTGGGCCTTGCTCCATGTCATCTTGGGCTTGTAAAGTCATGAATTTCGACATCCATATTGCTTTTGGTCTTTGTCGACAAATGCCATGGCAACTGGCTCGGCGTCTCCTTCATGCACTGCCCTGGCAACTAGCTCGGCATATCCTTCATGCATTGCCCTGGCAACTAGCTCGACATTGCTTTGGCAAGTGATCCTGCACATACGCACACAAAAACACACCAAAGCAGCATCTATTTCCACAAAAATCACCAAGTTATGTAATCAAGCTCAACGATTGAAGGAAACATGGATTAATGCATGAATGGCTAACTATGCAACTAATATGAGCCTAAGTCTAACAATAATATGAGTAAAAAGGGTAAGAAAAATAGTACTTTTGAACACTTATCACGCGTAATAAGTGCTACGCAATTGTGCAAGTATACACGTTGCAAGTTATAGTATAAAAGATATCGTCTCCACAGGGATTGGTGCTACTTCAAGAATCTAGTCTCTTGCACAATAAAATGTAAAAACACAAATAAAGGATTATAGGAGTTTAACTAATAACTAAACTAGAAAGCAATAACGTAAAAGAAAAGATGAGATCAAATGAGAGAGATAGGCCAGGTTATTGTGAGATGAGGTGTGATAGCCGATTGGATCGTCTTGGTAAAAGAGTGCACGGGCAACTCAGTTGTCGTGGCAACTTGCACAACGGGGTTGCCTTGGCAACTAATCGATGGTTGCCTGGGCGACTAGTTGGGCAACTACTTGGGCGTCTGGGCAACAATCTTCAAGGTTCGGCAGAGCGTTCTTCAATGGTTTCTTCTTATCCCTAAGTCCAAACTCTAGCTACTTGTGCAAGCCTTGATAATACATCCCTGCATGAATCAAGGGTGAACAACAACCAATCTTTCGCTCCTCTTAGCCGTTGAAATCCTTAACTTATTCCTAAGCCGGATTAATCTTCACCATCAATAGATTGAATAAAGATCATATTCATTCGTTTCTTGAATCTAACTCTCTCGATATTAGATAAATAGATGAAGTTACGAGATCCTCTCCCAATTCACTCGCAAACAAGAATAAGAACCAAGAATGAATAAACCTTGAATCGAAAAGTGCAAACTCTTATTACCGAAACAAAATCCAATAGTTTCTCACAACCACAAAACACAATAACCATAGCCAAATAGATTTAGTTCATGGCTAGGTTCCAAAGAAACACAAGATAAATAATCCCTAGCATGAACCCAATCGAACAAGAAAGAAAAAGATGAAGAAGAAAGCTTGTCGAAATCCTCCTTGCCCTGATGCTTGTCGAAAATTCTCTCCTCTTGCTCTCCTTGGAGTTGTCGAAATTCCCCTCTCTTGCTCTCTATGGAAGTTGACGATATGGCCTCTTATTTATAGGGCTAGGTCAAAGTCCTTCTTTGAGGAGGAAGTTAAGTTGGAATTAAATTATCTTTAAAGAATATAATTCTTTATTATAATTATATTCCTACTAGAACTTCTCCTATCTTCTTGGAATTTAATTCTTCTTTAATCTCTTCATGGAAATCAAATTCCTTTGGGATTTAGCTTTGCTCCACGTCATCTTGGGCTTGTCTAGTCATCAATTTCGATTACCATATCACCTTGTGCTTTGTCGACAATTGCCCTGGCAACTGGCTCGGCGTCTCCTTCATGCATTGCCTTGGCAACTAGCTCGGCATCTCCTTCATGTATTGCCCTGGCAACTAGCTCTAGCCTTGCTTTGGCAAATGATCCTACACATACACACAAAACACACCAAAGCAGCATCTTTTCCAACAAAAACTACCAAGTTATGTAATCAAGCTCAACGTTGGAAGGAAACATGGATTAATGCATGAATGGCTAATTATGCAACTAATATGAGCCTAAGTCTAACAATAATATGAGTAAAAAGGGTAAGAAAAATAGTACTTTTGAACACTTATCACACCCCCAAACTCGAACTATTGCTTGTCCTCAAGCAATGCAAACTAATAATTACCTGCCAAGACTTCAATTTTCACAAACTTAGCTTTGAACTTGATTTCAATTCTCTGAAGCGGGGCACAAAGTATGATTGGCTTTTCATTTTTTGGAAAACTTAGGAGTTACACAGAATCAAACTATAATGCTTGTGAGTGTGTGCGGAGTTGTGTGCAAGTTGATTTTTCAGATTCTATGCAAAGAATAGGTTTTCAAATTACTTCATTGGGTTCTTTTTAACATGTTTTAACTAGAGCCAGTTTTGGGCACCTCTAGTGTTTTGTTTTCTTAAGTTAATTTATTCGACTAGAGCCGGTTTCGAGCACCTCTAGCGATCAATTTTTTTAACACATACTATAGCCAGTTTCGGGCACCTCTAGCGATGAATTTTTTAGCACATGCTAGAGCCAATTTTGGGCACCTCTAGCATTCATCCAATTTTTATTCTAATCCCCCAATTTGTTAATTATCAACCTAAGTTCACTAGAACTCCTTAAATCAATCAAACCACAACAGTGTTTTATCAAATTTAGCATCATAGTAAAATTCTAAGTTTTTCCATGGTTATCCTAGAATAAAAATTCTATCAATTAAGTGCATTGGCAAAGTCATCATCAGATATTCATCAAATCTAAGCAATTCTTGTTCCAACTAAAGGCATGGCAAGCAATTTATGTATCCTAAATGTAATACTTAAGATGAATGTAACTAAACATGGTAACTACTAATAACAATCCCCCCCAAACTCGAGTGAGGCATTGTCCTCAATGTATGCATTAAAGAAAAATAAAAGTAACGAAAAATAAAATGCATACGAGGACTTACTTCGAGAGTTCGTCATCGTAGATGATTAGTTTCCTTTTGGTCGGTGTCTTGATTCTCTTGCTTGAACGCGATGGTTGTTTTCTTGTTACCGGTGGTGGAATTGATCCTCGTACGGGGTTGTCCTCATCGTCCTCTTCATCAGTGTCATTGGCTTTTCGCTTGGAGGATTCAATTGGTGTGGTCTTTGTTGGTGCAATGGAGGACTCGTCTGAATCAGAAAAATCAAAAAATGATTCCCTAGGAGTTGATTCGGGCATAGGTGTTTTACCTTTGGCTTTTGCAGTGGATGTCGGGATATCTTTAGCTTTGGTTACCGTGGCATCTTCAGGGTTGGTTACCGTGGCATTAGCTTGTGCAGGCATGATGTAGGTTGTCGGGGCAAGGATCTCGGCAGGAAAGATTGGGAACGACACGCGATTGTCCGGGTACTTTTCTAGGATGACTTGGGTGATGGCATTGTTGTGCTCCTTCATGTACCACATGAACATTAGTTGTCGGTCTTCAATTTGCCTTAGGTGGCTCACCAATGGTTGCAAGAGTGCTTCAAAGTGTCCCGGGGTTGATGGTCGAGTTGCCCGGGCGTTAGGTGCTTGGGCATTAGGGATTACCGGGGCGGCAGGAGTTGCCGCGACAATTGGAGGCCTTGAAGATTTTCCCGGTGCCTCTCCCATTAGCTTTTGGATTTGTGCTTGATTCCAACCGGACTTTAGTAGGGCATTTTCATCGGTGGACTCACTTGGTACATGCATCTCCTTGCAAAGATTAGAAATTAAGCAAGGGAAGAAAAGAGAACCCTTATCTTTTGAGCTACATACAAAAATCTCATCACAAATAATTTTTCCAATGTTAATGATACGATTATGCAAAATAGAATGTATGAGCAAAAGACGTGGTACATCAACGGTAGTATTGTGTGTGATGGGCATTAAAGAAGTTTTAACAAACTTATTCCATAGTTTTGCCTCGGGTTTAAGCCGAAGGCGATTTACTGTGCCCTTGTATTTACCGTCGTTCCAATGAGTTCCCGGTTGAGTGAGTTCTTGAAGCACCTTGTCGAGTTGCTTAGGCGTGATTTGATCGACGAAGGCTTAATGCTCGTCCTTCTCAATGTAAAGCCCGTAAAAGGTGTTGACGTTTTCGGGACTTATGAGTATGGCCTTGTCACGAACAAAAACATAAGGATTATCTGGGTTAGGTGAGTGAGCATAGAATTCTCTTACCCATGAGATGTTACCCGGTTCCGGTTGATGGCAAAAGATTTTCCACTTTTGATGTGCAATCCTCTCGAAGATGAATGGTTCAAGGCCGAAATCTTGATGAGAGTTGGAGTATTCAAAGCCTTGTTCTTCATAAATCTTCCGGCTTTCAAACATGGAGTGAAATCTTTCTTGAACCACCGGTGTAGCAAACTTCTTGTATCTTGGTTCTTTGGAGGAACTTGGATGAACTAAAAATTTAATTTTGGATGCCATGGATGATCTTGGTTGTGAGTTTTGTAAAAACAAATAAAAGAAAAGAAAAGAAACTAAAAAGTTGCAAGATAAAAAGTAGGAATAGGTTAAGGTTGATGGGTTTTATAGAAAAGATAGGTGGTAAATATGGTGGATGGGATTAGGGGAAATGAAAAAAAAAGGGTTTTGGTTTAGGGAGAGGGTGACGGCAAGGGGGGTTTGATTAGGGTAAATTGGAGGCTTTATATAAGCCTTAGATTCAGCCCATTAGTTTCCTTGTTGAAGATGTTTTCCTTCTTGGATTAAAATTCTTCTTTATCTTGAACTTTTTTCCTACAATTCAAAGACAAGTCAAATAAGGATTAAAATTAAAGATAAACTAATAAAAGAAAATAAATAAAGATGTATAAAGGGATTCTTAAACTTAAAAAAAAGAAAATCTATCCTAAAAAATGATAATAATCAGAAATAATAAAAAAATAAAAAAAAGTTTGAAAAAAAATTAATCAAAAATAAAAAAAATAACAAAAAATAAAAATAAAATATCAAAGGGAGAGCATGCTCATGCATCTCCTAAGTTGACCACTTCTTTGTTACGTTCCACATGGGCACCATTGTAGTGTTTCAATCTTTGTCTATTAACTTTGAATTCATGTTTTTCAGTGATGGACTTGATTATCACGACACCATGGGAGAATGGTTTGACAACTTCGAATGGTCCCGACCATCTTGATTTCAGCTTTCCCGAGAAAAGTTTTAGCCGAGAATTGAATAAGAGAACTAGTTGCCCTGGCATGAATTGTCGCGGTAATAGTTTCTTGTTATGCCATTGCTTTGTTTTCTCCTTGTAGATTTGTGCATTGTTATAGGCGAGTGCACGGAATTCTTCTATCTCATTGAGCTCCAACAAACGCTTTTTTCCGGCACTTTCCCAATCCATATTCACGGTCTTGATTGCCCAGTATGCCTTGTGTTCGATTTCCACCGGTAGATGGCATGTTTTGCCATAGACAAGTCGGAAGGGGGACATACCTAAGGGTGTTTTGAATGCAGTGCGATATGCACAAAGTGCGCCATCTAGTATTAATGACCAATCCTTCATAGAGGGATTTACAACTTTCTCGAGTATACCCTTCAATTCCCGGTTGGAAAATTCTGCTTGCCCGTTAGTTTGTGGGTGATATGCCGTGGCGATCTTGTGTGATATGTCGAAGCGTTGCAACATCTTGGCAATTAGTCTGTTGTCAAAATGCTTGCCTTCGTCACTGATAATTGCTCTCGTCATCCCAAACTGTGTAAATATATTTTTCTACAAGAATCGTTGCACGGTCTTGGAATCGTTGTTGGGAACTACAGCTGCCTCAACCCATTTAGACACGTAGTCGACGACAAGTAGAATGTAGAGGTTACCGAATAAAGATGGGAAAGGTCCCATAAAATCGATCCCCCATACATCGAACAATTCCACCTCGATGATGTTCTGGAGCGGCATCTCATATTGCTTGTAAAAGTCTTGGGCATCTTTGTACAATGTTGGCCAATACAAACCGGATTGCAAAAATTTGGCCGTGGTACGAGTTCCTCCAAAATGTCCTCCATAGGGTGAAGAATGGCAATGCCGGAACACATTCTATTGCTCTTCTTCAGGGACACGTCGGCGTATAACCTGATCTGCACATTGTTTAAACAAAAGAGGCTCGTCCCAAAATTAATGCTTCGCATCATGGCGAAACCGCTTCTTCCCTTGGTGAGTAATGCCATAAGGTAAAATACCACAAACAAGGAAATTAACTAAATCCGCGTACCAGGGTATTGCTGAGGCATGTGCTGCCGTGGCGACTGCTCCCAAAATTGCTGAGGCGTGCGCGTCAAGGGCTGCTGCAGCGTCGAGAGTTACCGAGGCGTGTGCATCCATGGTTGCCGAGGCGTCGAGGGTTACCGAGGCATGCACGACATGGTTACCGAGGCAACTAAAATTTGTTCATCCGGGAATGCATCGCATATCTCTAGATGCGCATCCTCCTACCTGTTGCGTTCTAAACGTGATAAGTGATCGGCCACTTGATTTTCTGTTCCTTTCCTGTCCTTAATTTTAATATCAAATTCTTGTAAAAGTAATATCCAACGAATCAAATGAGGTTTGGCATCCTTTTTAGTAAATAGATATTTGATTGTCGAATGGTCCGGATGAACAATTACCTTTGTACCAATCAAATAGGATCGAAACTTGTCAAATGTGAAAACTACAGCTAGTAACTCTTTCTCCGTTGTTGTGTAATTCACTTGAGCACTATTAAGAGTTTTACTAGCGTAATATATCACATGGAAAGTCTTACCTGTGCGTTGGCCCAGGACTGCTCCTACCACAAACTCACTTGCATCACACATAAGCTCAAAAGGTAGCGTCCAATCTGGTGGAACAACAATAGGTGTCGAGGCAAGCTTTTTCTTTAGGGTTTCAAATGCTTGGGTGCAAGAATCCTCAAAATCGAAATCTTTATCATGTTCAAGCAAATTGCACAAGGGTTTAGTGATTTTAGAAAAATTATGAATGAACCTCCTGTAAAAACCTGCATGTCCAAGAAAGCTTCAAATTCCTTTAACCGAACTTGGTGGGGGTAATCTCTCAATCACGTCCACCTTGGATTTGTCTACTTCAATTCCCTTGGATGAAATCTTGTGGCCGAGCATTATTCCTTCATCTACCATAAAATGGCATTTCTCCCAATTGAGGACTAAATCAGTTTCTTCACATCTTGCCAACACCCTCTCTAAATTGCTGAGACAGTTGTCGATGTCATTACCAAAAACAGAAAAATCATCCATGAAGATCTCAAGGAAGTCTTCGACCATGTCTGAAAAGAGTGCCATCATGCATCTTTGGAAGGTTTCCGGGGTGCTACACAATTCGAACGACATCCTTCGGAAGGCATAAGTACCGTATTGGCATGTGAAGGTTGTCTTTTCTTGATCTTCTGGTGCTATGGCAATTTGATTGTAACCTGAATAACCATCAAGAAAACAATAAAAGGGCTTACCTGCAAGACGGTCAAGCATTTGATCAATAAAGGGTAATGGGAAGTGATCTTTCCTGGTGGCTTTGTTTAGCTTTCGATAATCCATATAAACCCTCCAACCGGTCACAGTCCTGGTTGGAACGAGTTTATTGTTTTCATTACTTACCACTGTTATACCTCCTTTTTTCGGTACGCATTGTACTGGACTTACCCATGTACTGTCAGAGACAGGGTATATAATGTCGGCGTCAAGCCACTTAATGATTTCTTTTATAGCATGATTCAGTCTCCTCTGGGCCTCAATTGAAGGTTTGTGATCATCTTCCAACAAAATCTTGTGTATATACACTGCCGGGCTAACTCCCTTCAAGTCGGTAATTGTCCACCCTATTGCCTTTATGTGTAGCTTCAACATTTTGATCAGCTTCTTTTCCTGCTCAGGCTGTAACTTAGAAGAAATAATTACAGGCAATGTATTATCGGTTCCTAAGTATGCATATTTTAGTTGCTCTGGCAATTGTTTCAACTCAAGAATCGGTGGTTGTTCAATAGAGGGTTTTTCGAGTTTACATTCCTTACCTGAGTAATCCAGTGGTTCAAAGTATGTACCTGGTCGATGACTAGCCAATTTGCCTCTTCTTGTTGTTCCTCATCGACCGGTTCTTCATACTCCTCAGGTTCCTCTTGATCGGCAATGTAGTTGCCGAGGCAACTAAATTCCTCGTCGAAGTTAAACTCTATCGTGGCATGAAGAAGTTGGCATTCTTCTGGATCATCGGCATGCCTTAGTGTTTGGAACACATTTAGTTTAACTTGCTGGTCATTCACCCTCATTGTGAGTTCTCCCTTTTCAACATCGTTCATGGTTCTCCCTGTTGCTAGGAATGGTCTCCCGAGAATGATCGGCGCATGCTCATCTGCTTCACAATCCAAAATAATAAAGTCAGCGGGGAAAAATAAATTTATCAACTTTTACCAGTATGTCCTCGATTTTTCCCTCTGGATGCACATAGGATCTGTCGGCTAGCTGTAGCATAACTGTTGTAGGTCTTGCCTTCCCGATTCCTAGTTTATGGAAAACCGATTTAGGCATCAAGTTTATGCTAGCCCCAAGGTCGCATAATGCTTTCCCGACATAGTGGTTTCCAATAGAACAGGGTATTGTGAAACTTTTGGGATCCTTCAACTTGAGTGGCATACGATTGTGAAACATTGCCATGCATCCTTCTGTTGCGGCAACTGTTTCAAACTCTCCTAGCCTTGTTCTCTTGGACACAATGTCTTTAAGAAACTTGGCATAGTTTGGCATTTGTTCAATTGCTTCCACCAATGGCAAGTTGATGTGGACTTGCTTTAGGATATCAAGAAACTTATTGAATTGGTATTCTTGCTTTTGTCGCTTCAACCTTTGTGGGAATGGTGGTGGAAGTCGGATATCTTTGATCCTTTCATTGGTTTGGAACATGATTGACGGTAATGCCGGGACAACTGGAGTTGCCGAGGCATTATCAATTGGGGTTGCCGAGGCATGCTTATCACAAGTTGTCGAAGCATCTTTATCGTCGGTTGCCGAGGCATGCTTATTGCCAGTTGCCGCGGCAATTCCTGGTTCAGCATCTGAGGCTTTGCCGCTAGGTTCGTCTTGATCTTTTTGTGGAGTTTTGTTTGATGAGCGGGTTTGAGCCTCTCTAAGTTGTTGGCCACTTCTAGTTGTGATTGCCTTACATTGCTCATGGCCAGTTCCTCTTGCGACTTCAGTATCGCTAGGTAAACCTCCTTGCGGTCTAGTATTCAGATTTTGAGCAAACTGTCCGACTTGATTTTCCAATGATTTGATTGCCGCCTCTTTGATTTGCAATCTCATCTCGGTCCTATTAATAAAATCATTAGTTCTTTTTATGAAGTTACTATTCTCAGCCATATAAGATTCAGTTTTCATCATAAAAGTATTTAGAGAATTTTCCAAAGAACTATATGTTGTCGGTTGTTGCTGCGGTAACTGTTACCGGGGCATATTCTTCTGGAATCCCAATGCTTGTGCATTCTGATTATTCTGGTTTAGAGCATTGTTGGGATTACTCCATGAAAAATTCGGGTGCTTCTTCCAAGCTGGATTGTATGTATTCGACATCACATTGTTGTTCCGATTGTAATTCCCCACATAGAAGCTGGATTCTGGATTCTGCATACATTCAGAAGAATCATGGTTATCACCACATAACTCACAGAAAGAATCTATTACCTTGACTTCATGTGTGTTGTTTGGTTTTTGCATGTTCTGGACCATCTTGGTTAAAGTGGCCAATTGTGCCGAAATTGAATCTGATGATCCTAGTTCATGTATTGTGGCTTGGCGTCTAACTCCTCCTCTTCTAGTAGAGGGGAATTGATAATCATTCTTGGCCAGCCTGTTTAGAATTTGCATTGCTTTCTCCGGTGACTTATCTAGAAGTATGTCGTTTGCCGAGGCATCTAGCATCATCCTTGTTGGTGTATTCACGGCGTTGTAAAACATTGTTACTTGAGTCCACACCGGGAATCCGTGTAGGGGGCATTTGTGTATAAGTTCTCTATATCGCTCCCAAGCCTCGTACATGGATTCAACATCTGCCTGTCGAAAAGAAGTAATGTCGTTACGAAGATTATCAGTCAAATTTGTAGGATTAAACCGAGAAAGGAAATCATGACAAAGATCGGTCCAAGATGCTATTGATCCGGCAGGAATGCTATTCAAGCATGCTTTCGCCCTATCCCTCAGTGAATAGGGGAATAATCTTAATCGTAAGACATCGGGGGTGACTCTGTGTATTTTGAACGAGTTGCAAATCTCAAGGAAAGATTTAAGATGTTGTCGTGCATCTTTAGTTGTTGAGCCACCAAATTGACCAATTGTGTTGATCATATTAAACATGACCAGTTTCAACTCAAAGTGGTCGACTTCAATTTCAGGTGCGACAACTCCTGGATTAAGTCCATCAAGATCTTCTTCAAGATAGTCTCGAATAGTTCTGTTTCGTGCAAGAATCACTCCTCCTCCTGCTGGAACATCTTGATTCATATTGCCGTCTTGATTAGCCATTGCTACTCTTATCCTTCGTCTAAGTCTTTGTAAGGTTCGTTCGATTTCTGGATCAAAGGGATATTCTGGTGTAGTCGGTCTCGCCCTAGTCATATACCAATACAAAACCAAAGTTTATTAGCCCTTTGAATCATAAACAAGAAAAGTAAAAAGAAAGTGCAAGAAAATAAAAACAAAGTCGCTATTGCCAATCCCCGGCAATGGCGCAAAAAACTTGTTGCGCGTAATAAGTGCTACGCAATTGTGCAAGTATACACGTTGCAAGTTATAGTATAAAAGATATCGTCTCCACAGGGACTGGTGCTACTTCAAGAATCTAGTCTCTTGCACTGTAAAAAGTAAAAACACAAATAAACGATTATATGAGTTTAACTAATAACTAAACTAGAAAGCAATAACGTAAAAGAAAAGATGAGATCAAATAAGAGAGATAGGCCAGGTTATCGTGAGATGAGGTGTGATAGCCGATTGGATCATCTTGGTAAAAGAGTGCACAGGAAACTCAGTTGCCGTGGCAACTTGTACAACGGGGTTGCCTGGGTGACTAGTTGGGCAACTACTTGGGCGTCTGGGCAGCAATCTTCAAGGTTCGGCAGAGTGTTCTTCAATGGTTTCTTCTTATCCCTAAGTCGAACTCTAGCTACTTGTGCATGCCTTGATAATACATCCCTGCGTGAATCAAGGGTGAACAACAACCAATCTTGCGCTCCTCTTAGCCGTTGAAATCCTTAACTTATTCCTAAGCCGGATTAATCTTCACCATCAATAGATTGAATAAAGATCATATTCATTCGTTTCTTGAATCTAACTCTCCCGATATTAGATAAATAGATGAAGTTATGAGATCCTCTCCCAATTCACTCGCAAACAAGAATAAGAACCAAGAATGAATAAACCTTGAATCGAAAAGTGCAAACTCTTATTACCTAAACAAAATCCAATAGTTTCTCACAACAACAAAACACAATAACCATAGCCAAATAGATTTAGTTCATGGCTAGGTTCCAAAGAAACACAAGATAAATAATCCTAGCATGAACCCAATCGAACAAGAAAGAAAAAGATGAAGAAGGAAGCTTGTCGAAATCCTCCTTGCGCTAGATGCTTGTCAAAAATTCTCTCCTCTTGCTCTCCTTGAAGTTGTCGAAATTCCCCTCTCTTGCTCTCTATGGAAGTTGACGATATGGCCTCTTATTTATAGGGCTAGGTCAAAGTCCTTCTTTGAGGAGGAAGTTAAGTTGGAATTAAATTATCTTTAAAGAATATAATTCATTATTATAATTATATTCCTACTAGAACTTCTCCTATCTTCTTGGAATTTAATTCTTCTTTAATCTCTTCATGGAAATCAAATTCCTTTGGGATTTAGCTTTGCTCCACGTCATCTTGGGCTTGTCTAGTCATCAATTTCGACTACCATATCACCTTGTGCTTTGTCGACAATTGCCCTGGCAACTGGCTCGGCGTCTCCTTCATGCATTGCCCTGGCAACTAGCTCGGAATCTCCTTCATGTATTGCCCTGGCAACTAGCTCTAGCCTTGCTTTGGCAAATGATCCTGCACATACACACAAAACACACCAAAGCAGCATCTTTTCCCACAAAAACTACCAAGTTATGTAATCAAGCTCAACGTTGGAAGGAAACATGGATTAATGCATGAATGGCTAATTATGCAACTAATATGAGCCTAAGTCTAACAATAATATGAGTAAAAAAGGTAAGAAAAATAGTACTTTTGAACACTTATCAATAGGTGCTTGAGCATGTAGATGTGGCAGCTGAACATATTGTGGTTGCACTTGATTTTGCTGATGCATCTGATATTGTTGATTGAATTGTGACTACAATGGAGTGTAATTCTTTTGTCTTGGATTATAAGTACCTTGGGACAAAGTATTCCCATATCGGAATGTCCCAGCAAATTGACCAAAATTCTTATTTCCCCAAGACCGTTGATTGCATGCAAAAGCATTATAAGAATTGCCATAAGAAGTGTTCCATAAGAGTTGCAGAAAGTAATAAAAAATGTGGTTGTCACCGCAAATCTCACAACTGAATGTAGGCACATCAACTCTTTGGGTTGCTCTCGACAATTGCATGGGTTTGATTGTGTTGTCCAATTTAGAATTTTTTACCAAGAGTGTTGCATAAACATCCTATTTGGCTATAAAACGAAAACCATCCCCTGCAATGACTCCAAAACTTGATTGGCTGTAAAACATCATATCATTGTGCAAGCGACACGTTCGATGAAAGTATAGTAGACAGAAGTGAATCTGTCGGATATCGATCCCATAAGGACGGTTGTTTGAATGCTTAAAATCATCAGTACAATAAAAGAATAAAATAAGATAAATTTTTGTAAAGTTTTTGGAGCAATACATGAAAATAAAGATAGAAGAAATGTGATAATGATAAGATGGGATCCCCATAATGATTCTTCAGTTGAATACTAAATGCTACCACAAGGTGTAAGAGATAGATGAATGTCGGCGCAATGAAGATCTGACCAAACTGTAGTGACAGTTTTTTCTGGTGCCGCTATGAAAAATTAAGAAATCGTATTTGGGGGAAAATTTCCCGCTTTTATTAAAAAATTATTTAAAAGGGGAATTGTTATGAAAAATCGTATTTTAAGAAAACATAGAGACGCCACCAGCCACTTTGGTAGGTCGGACACCATAAAAATAAAAACTAGAGATTTTGAAAACTTGGGTTCGGGAGTTAATTACGGATGGGGAAGGGTTAGCACCCCCACATCGCCAAAAATTGGTACCTAACGGGTTCGTATCGTATTTATTAAGAAAAATAAAAAATTCAATTTAATGTAATAATTAATTCCTAAAATGCATGTACACGTAACACTATTAAATTTGCCTCGATATCTACGGTACCAAAGGAGATGACACCTAGAGACCGGGATGACATTCCCACTATAATACCAGAATAAAGGCCTAAAACTATATGTGAGAAATATATGCATGGACATGGCATTAATTCGAATGCATAAAAAATCTCACGATCTAAGGTACCAAAATAGATGACACCCGGAGACCCGAGATGCCACTCCTAACCGAATACCGAGACCTTAAGAACTATATCTAAGATAACATAAAAAATATATTTATCAAAAATGTCAATATTAAATAACATAATCAACAAAACTATATATTACCCTCTATCTAAACCAACATTAAATTGAAATAAATACAAAGATAAGTATCAAATTTTACCCCACTCGAAGCTCAGATGAAAAACTTCATGCCATCTAATCATGATAGACTCGATCGGACTGTAATACCCAAACATTGGCTTAGAAGTAAGTGATAATTTGATTATAGGCCAATTGCAGTTCATTGTTCCTAGAAAATCTATAAAGTAAATTTAAGGACTAAATTGAATTAAAAGGATGAAAGGATAGCTATTGTCTAAGGACTAAATTGAGAAGTATGCTAGACTAGAGTTTTGCATGGTAAATTAGAATAAGAAGTGAGCTTATACACATGTCTTTCTAAGCTAAAAACATGTGTGAAGGGAGGGGATATGTGTAAACATTTCGTGAAAGGGTGGGAAAAAATAAAGGAAGAAAATAATCATCTTCTTTCTCCTTTCCAAGAGGACCGATTCTGCATGAAAGAGAAAGAAATTTAGTGAGTATCATCCATGGTGAATTTGGAAGAAAATCAGAGCTTTATTGAATCAAATTGTTGAATATTTGTTCGAATAGCCTTACAAGGAGGGTAAGCCTACTCTTTTTTCCTTAATTCATGACTTGGTTTAAGTACTGGAATACGTCTTTCATATATGATGTAGTTATTGGAGAAATAATTCTATGTATGAACTTTCTTTTGAAGCATTCGTATAATACTTTGAAGGATTGAATTATGCTTAGTCTTAAAATAGGATCAAGATTATTTGTATAGTTTAAATCAAACATGATTATGCTTCATGTATACATATATAAATATACTTTATTTCGAATGGCTTTGAACAGCCATAAGATTAGTATATTGTGTCATTGGAAGTAACTAATTAAGATAGAATATCAATCATAAACATGGACTGTTTTGATTCAAACTAGAAACTTATAGAATGATTTTGAAATCTATGTTCGGTTTTATAAATTGAAAACAGCGGAATCTTCTCTACAAATGCCTTTTAAGTATTGGAATATTTTATAAGCCTTGTCTAAGAATTTAATTTACTAATTTGAGTAAGAGTTTTATTATGTCATGTTAGAGATTGATTTGGCATGTTAAAATGGGATATGTTAATTTCCTTCATGAAATGTATGTATGAGAAGAGTCAAAACAATGTAGTATAATCATATTAGATTAAGTTGTAATTTTGTGAAGCAAGGGATTAATTATCTAGTAAAAACAGTCTTGGAACTTGAATGAAAACATTATAAGAATATTACAGAATTGATATTATATGTAATTTATTTTGTAAGTCAGTTTAGTGGTTATATTTCAATGTTAAAGGGAACTAATAACTGCTGGAGTTTAAGAGAATGACTTTCCTTGCTATGTCTTAATAAATCATGCTTGATAGTATCTAAATTGACATCAATGCTGATCATATTTTCTAGTATCAAGTATGTGAATTTTTATGAAAATTTCTAGTTGGAAAAGCACATGAAAACAACGGCCAAGTATGAAAATATAGTCTTGTATGTTATGGAAAATGCAGAATTGTAAGACTTTTGGTATGCGTTAATTGCTGTTTTAATAGTTTAGAACCAATGCAGTTTGAGTGCAGTCTAATAATTGAGTAGAACTAGATGAGATGTGCTATATAAATAGTTTAATGTGCAATTTGTTTCTTACAAAACAGGATCGAATATAAGCAGATTTTTTTAATGCAACTTATGCAGACTTGCCGTGAGATAAAAATGCAGTGTGCATATATGTGCGTGTCTACATGAGAATTGGACCTTTTGGATGTACAGGAAGGTTTATGGGACTGTTTTATGTATGTAATTGTGTACTTATATAATTGAAATTGCTTAGTTTATATAAGAACCTTAGGGGCTGATTTGTACACATAATTGTATACACATGAAAAGCAAACTGTTTGCATAAGGATAAAATATAAAGAACTATTTTGATATACATATATATGTGAATACATGTAAATAGGACTGCTTTCTGTATATATATAGGAAAATTTTGGGCTGTTTTGAATGTCTTAAGCTTGTTAAGGAATTTAAGTAATCTTAAATGGTTGATATAGTGACCACTAATTATAAGAGAGTTGAGAAATTCCTAATAATGGTTGTTTATTTTGAGGTACACACTTTATTGAAGTGGTTTAGGAAAGAAAGTAAGTGGAAGAAAGAGGTGGTTGTGGTTCAGGTATCCCGTAATTTCGGGGTAAGAGGTGAGTGTAGTTGTGTTTGTCTCAGGTGACACGGTGTCATTCCGATCTTTTTTTTATATTATTTTATGATTAAATTCATGAGCATATGCATATGGCTCACATAGAGCATAATGTGTATATACATTCATAGCATGGCATCCTAATAAATCTTTTGGTTATGTTTACATTACATATGTATCTTGTATCTTGCTATGCTATGTTTGTAATGTAAGATTTCATATACTTTGATATAAAGTTTTGAAGCCAACTTCTGACTTACAATGCTATAAAATCCTAATAAAAGAATTAAATCCCAACGTTATAAGTTCATGAACCCTAAAGTCCTAAAGAGCTAAAAGCTCATTTTATGTTATAAGATTATAAGTAAAGAAACAAACATTATTATTTGTATCATAAGATACCCCTCCTATCTTTAAAGTACAAATAATTAAGTTGCATAAACAATGGAAGTCCCTGGACACTTTGGCATGGTGCAAAGGTATAGACTTCGGGACAACGATCCATGAGCTACAGCTCAGGGGTGATGACCCTATATATGACATATTGGCGATAGTAGGAGGTAACGGGGAGATGATAAGGAGATTGGCGACAGTTGGTTGGATAGATGAGAAGTTAGGTTGTTATGTTCTAACACTAGTCATTGCTATGTGCTTTGAAGTACGTGTAAACTGGTCCAATATGGTTAAATACAAACCAATGTTTCCCATGTCCAAATGTGATTCAAGGCAAATGTTTTAAAAGATATGAACTCAGATATTAAACTTCAATAAGAAATTCTGATCGGCAATGTTATGAACTCAGATAAGCTCCGTTATGATCTTCAACAAGCTTTGTTAAGAACTTTGATCAGCTTTGATACAGACTTCAGTAAGATAAGATTCAAATCCTGATAAGTTGATAAGAATTCGAAAGAATTTAGTTAAGACATTAAAAGATTTTCGAATAAGATTTGGAAGAAGCTTCAAAGACAAATCTAATTTTAATAAAGTTAACATTTGAGTATTTCATTAGTACTAATAAAACTTGGAATTCTATTACCTCTTCTTTATAGGTTGATATCATCAATATTTATGTTTTTATGGTTCACTACACTTAGGCTATATCAGCATAATGCATTCATTGTTCATGCATGTGCAGGTTGAATTAAAGCTTGTGTGACTCAATCGTGGTCAAGCGTTGCAAGTCACTGCTTAAATTTCTAATTAGAGTCTATGTTTGTTCTTAGAGGAAACTCCATAGATGGTGGCATAGTGTTTGTAAAGAAGTACACAAAATAAATTATTGTAGTATTGATTTTGACACTACAAAAGAAATTGGCTTATCTATTTTCTTGTCAACGTTTAATAAGTTATTATTGGTTGATCATCTTAATGAGTAAATATTATAAAAGTATATAAGAACTAACTAAGTGGTTCAAATGAGACTTATGTATATGAATGTGATAACTAGATAGTTGGTATGAAATTTATGTATGGACTTATAAGTTTGTTTAATTTTGGAATTGTTTATTTGTATGCTTGATAGAATGTTCATACATGATTCCTTGAATATAATTTGTATGACAAGTAGGATGTATCAAAAGAACTTCATGAATATATCCTATGAAAGAAAACACATACTTGTTGGTACCTTAGTATATGTAGGTTCGATTGATGAATTAAATATATATATATATGTTTGGTTCGATTAGTTGATGCTTTATTCGATAAATAATTCATGTTAAGATATGCTAAGTTAGATTATTCGAGTGTCAAGAATTTAGGCTTTGAAAATCTATGATAAAGAGAAATTAAGTTCATAAATCAAAATAATAAATTATTGTAAGTATGGCATAGCAAGTAATATCTTTCTATAAATTTTGAGTAATTAATTGAGTAATAAAAATACTTGATCAAATACCCATGCACGATATATATAAGCCATATTTGAACAGTTTTTTGGATATATATATATATATATATATATATATATGAAAATGTTATATTAAATAATTACTAGAAGGAGTAATCTTATATAAGTGTATATGTTTAGTTCGATTTATCCATGAAAAGGTATGATCATTTGTTTGAATGGTATTGAACCCTTTTGGTATTTGATATGAGATTTTTCTTATTTGATGTTGTAAATCCATGAAATGATTGGAAATGCTTATTGGGTCACACACATGTTTCCTTAATGTCTCATCCATCTGCATATTTCGATGCTTGGGGTTTATATGACGTGAGATTTGTATATAGTGTCATGGTAGATATTTATTAAGTGTATAATATGAATGCTCTCAATAGTTTGATCATGAATAAGTAAATCTATCATGATAAAAATTTCTGAATTATAAATTTTTGCTTAGTTTTATTCGAGGTAATAGATTTTAAGTGTATTCAGATTTATCAGTTAAAGATACGTTTAAAGATTTAAAAAAAAGAAGCTAAAAAAATAAATATATATTAGTTTTGGCCATATGTCTCATAGATATGTTTCTGTTGACATCCTCGATTCTGGTTTTCTTCTAAACCAGGTCAAGGGTATTACACGGACCACGAAAGGACCTCCAATCGAATGCTAGATCGAACCATTTGGGGCTGAGAGCACTGCTCTCTTTGGCTGCCTTGGCTCCCATTTTGCCTCAATTGCTTCACCCCACTCTTTTTTTTTTATTTCTTCTTTTTTTCCTCTTTTATCTAATTTTTTAATTAATTTTAATTTAATTATTTTTTAATTTTAATTTTTTCCTTTTTTTTATTCATTCATTTTTTTCTTTTTTTTTAATAATAATAATAATAAAATATCAACACACGCAATGTACACATATAATATACGGTATACATACAATATATTAACTTTAACACATACACATACACACTCATACATAAATAATAATAACAACACATAAATATTAATAAAATGCATTCATACATATATAATACTAAACACACATGCATACATAATAAACACTAATGGTATATACATCTATATACACACAATACATACACATTTAAAAAAAGCATATTAAATGTAACAATAATAAGCAATACACATATGGCATATAATAATAATAACAATATTAATTAATAATATTATACAACCCGAAAAAAATGAGTGATTACAGCTGCCCCTCTTTGTTTGTTCTCGTGAAACAAGAACAAAGCAAAGATTAAAAACACTTATTTTTGTCCTACTTCCTTGTCTTTAGCCTTGGAATCATGAGTTCTTCTGAAATTTTCCGCTCTTCCTCGGCCAACTCTTCAAGCAGCTTCAATCTCCAATGCTTCGATATATACTCATCTCAAAATCAACTAGCAAATTCTCCCTATATAGAATTTTAGCTCGTCCTTTGTAAAATCTTTGGCTGTAAGTCCTCTTCATATAGAACTTTTTACCTTTATCTATTAATGCAACGGTTTCTCCCTACATAGAACTTTTTGCGTCTTGGATTCTTTAAACTGAGAGTTCTCCCTATATGAAAGTCTCCGTTTTAGAATCCCGAAGCACAAGTTTTCTCTATATAAAACTCTTTGTTTCAAAGTCTTTTGAGCTACAAGTTCTTCCTATATAGAACCTATCGCTTAGAGTCATGAGTTTCTCCTATATGGAATCTCTTACTCTAAAATCTTAAGACTACTAGTTTTTCCTATATAGAACTTCCATCTTGAAATCTTGAAGCTACAAATTTTTCTTATATAAAACTTTTTTTTCTTTCTTTCTTCTCTTCTTTTTCTTTTTTCTATTCCCTTTTCTTCTTCTTCTTTTCTTCTCTTTCTTTCTTTCTTCTTATTCTTCTTCTTCTTTTTCTTCATCTTCTTCTTCTTCTTTTTTTCCTTTTTCTTCTTCTTTTTCCTGAAATCTAGAGCAGTGAGTTTTTTCTATATAAAACTCCCCATTTTGAAGTCTTTGAGCTACAGGTTCTTCCTATATGGAACCTTTCACCTCGAAGTGTTAGAGCTGTGGGTTCATCCTATATAGAACCTCTCACTCTAAAATCTTGGCGTTGTTAGTTCTTCTTATATAGAACTTTTCACTCTGAAAATGTGGGAGCAACGGGTTCTTCCTATATAGAACCTTTTGCTTTGAAATCTTTGAAGCTGCGTGCTCTTCCTATATATAACTTTTTGCTTCTAATCTTTTGAGCTACAATTTCTTCCTATATAGAATTTGACAGGTTCTTCCTATATAGAACCTTTTGCTCTAAAATCTTGAAGTTACAGGTTCTTCCAATATAGAACCTTTTACCTCGAAGTCTTGAAAATGCGGGTTCTTCCTATATAGAATCTTTATCTTCAAAAATGACAGCACGATTTCTATGGTGTGAGTACTAAAAAATTTCCATTACTTCTCAGAAGGCTGAAGACTGAAAATTCCTAAAGGATGCCCTGATTTCTGATCATCTTGGCATCAAAGGGTATCTCATTTTGAGACTGCCAGAAGATTTTCACTACTTCCCTAAAAGCTGAAGACTGGAAAACACTTGAAGGATGTCCCGATTTTTGATCATCTGGACATCAAATGGTATCTCGCTTTGAGACTACCAGATAATTTTCATTGTTTCCTTAAAAGCTAAAGATTGGAAAACTTTGAAGGATGCCTCGTTTTTTACCGTCTTGACATCAATAGAAGGCTTAATAACGTGCCTGAAGGTATTACTGACGACCTGAAGAACTTAAGATTTGGATTCACGCTAACATGGCTACCAAAATCCCTTAAAATGATGCCCGGGTTTCTACTAGTCTTAACATCAAATTAAGGTGGTGCAGCACATAAACACTTTAAATGCACAATATTATTTTCCTTCGTTTTATTTATTTTCATTCACACTTTTAATGGCTAAACTATGAACCGAAATATACTGACAGAATGCATGGAATCATTATAAAAACATCGATGAGTCTCACCAAAATTAGTTTACGCATCAAATCAAATGGAAGATGAAACTTGATCTTTCTCCAAAATTTTTTGAGCGAATTCGTGTTGATAACATGTTATAAATAAAGTAAAGAAGAACAAGAATAATAACAAAGGGACGAGAGAAAGAGAGACTTGTATTTATTCTCAATATTGAAGTGTGTACAATATCTTCTTCAAATCATATATTTATAGGCATAAGAAGTACATAATACATTGAACTCTAATTAATGAAGATAATATTGCAAATGGTAAAGCAAATCAAATCTCCTAGATAAAATATTTATCATGATAGATATCTACATAGATAAATATTCATAACAATCTAATAATTATACATATCCATGTAGGTACAAACACACTAAAAATTGCGACATGATGAAAAGTAAATAGAAAATTACTAAAAATATAAGAGATAAATTGTTGGTTAAAACATAAATTGGTTGTTTTAAAAATAAATTATTTTAATTTTAATTAAAATGTTAATGATTGAAAAATGTTAATTTATTGTTTATGTTTGTTATATCCTTTATTCTCCGCCACTCAATCCTCCGTTACGAGGACTTTATGAAAACCTCATCTCTCAGAACCCAAAACATACCTAGCATATTCCTCACACTCCCTAAAGCCTATTAATGTCATAAAGAGGCCAACGTCAAGTCTATTTGCGTAATTAGTCGAGTCTACCACATGAGACACAAACTTATCCACATGCCTAGCACATCAATCAGTCAGACCTAGCCAAGACATTTATCCACAAAGGGCATCTTCCATTCTCTTAAATACCCATGTAATGGACAAGCAAAGATCATCTTCAACCTTACACTTGACCAGTTCCTTACGCATCCTAATATATCGGGCATCTTTGCCTCCATCCTCACTCCAGCCACTGTCTACAGCGGCTCCCCGCCCAAAATCACCACAACCACCTCCATCCACATCCATGTTCGATGCCAATCTATTTTGACATCAACAATATTACAAAAATAAATTAAGTATAATAAATTCGATGAGTTGATCGAACAATTGAAATTGGCCAAGAGGAGGTGAATTGGAAATTTAAAAAGAAATGGAAGGAAGGTGCAAGAATGAAAAATTTCAAGGGAGATTTAGAGTGATTCAACTCCCACTATAGAGTCTACATCCACTACTTTAACTACCACACTAAGGATTTCACAAATTCACTCAATTTGTCTTTCTTTTGAGGATAAGGAGTAACCTGACAACACTCACCAAGATTTATACCCCAAAATTTTGCAAGACTCTTTCGCAAAGTTACAAACAAATAAGAAAACTCACTAGGTAGGTGCTTGCAATAATTAAGCTCCCTCAAACCCCATACACTGAATAATAAATTGATACAATAAGAACACTCAAAGTGTTTAGAAGAAAAAATGTGAAATAAAACACTAGTAGACTTTGGATATTTCTTGAATGCTTTTGGGTAGTTGTCTTGTTATTGAAGAAGTTTTGGAGACTTCTTTTATATCCTCTAATTGACTTCCAAATGTTTGTGTAGTTGGGATATTGAATATAGCCGGTGGGGAGAGTTTTTCTCGCCATAAATGTTGTCTGGCAACTGAGGGTATCGGCACGCGAAGGCCTGTATCTGTACCTATGTAACACCCTCAACGTATATCCGATATTCGAATACACATTAAAGATGTTACTAACTGATTTACACTGATTTTCAAACTTGTAAATTTTTTTATACTATTCTTGCTTAGCTAGTCCAGTGGTTGGCCCTTTCTCGGTTTCTACTAAATTACAAATCTGTCTAGAGTCACCTAGTTTCGACCCTGAATTGGTTTATAATATGCTTTAAGTAGTTATTAAAATTAAAATATAATTTAGGGTGAAAACTATGAGAGCTGCCTAGACCCTTTCTTGATTTTAAAATCGCTACGTGATAAACAACTAACTAAGTTTAAAAATCATTTGCAGCATCTTTTATGATATTTTTAATTCCTCAAACTAAATCATGTTTCTAGATCATACAAAATAGATACTTATTTAATATCTATACATGCCCCACTAAACTAGGATGTGGTGATACTTACTGATAATGCAGGCTAACTTGATCCAACGATGTGCAGCACCTCCTCTGCTATCTAGTCCGAGGTACCTACGTGTGATACAAAACACACGCTAAATATAACTTTGTGAGGCATAATCATAACAATGTAAACAATGATTATTAATCTTTAATGTAGGAATAATCATGTAAGAAATTTGTACTGTAATAATTTTGTATTGTAAAGTCATGTACTGTAAAATCTTATGGCCCAAAGTAAATATCAAATCATATAACAGTGCAATACAGTTCCTGCAAAATGGCAAGCGATTTCCAATTGCAGTTGATAACATTTTATCATGCATAGAACTACCTTACATGTATAGTTCATTAAACCAATATAATATTCAAATCATAGGATTCGATCCGTCTTACCAATCTTGTGCACGATAAGCTCTTTGCTCCTCATAATCAAGGACGCTCTTTACTCCTTATTATCACACTTTTTGTGCTAACAACATCGAAGTGTCTGAACAACGTCGTAGCGTCTAAATAGACACCGAAGTGTCCAAACACCACCAAAGTGACTGAAACGCACCGTAGTGCTAGGACACAGCTACTAAGACTCTATGGATATCCAATTATACCTATACTATATGAGTCATCATAACGACACTGTAGTGTCTGCAACGCCGTAGCGTCTGATGGTGAGTACGTACTCGAGGATGCCCTTTGCTCCTTATTATAACATCTTTTTGTGCTAGTCGACACTGTAGTGTCTAATCATCATCGAAGTAACTGCAACGCCGTAGCGTCTGTTATCAACACCGAAGTGTCTGGATCGCACCGTAGTGCTGGATTGCAGCTGCTATAACTCTATGGATATCCAATTATACCAAAGACTCTCATACTAGTATTTGGGAAAAACAATATAATATTTTCATATTTAATATCCAATCCTTCAATATTGTTATCCATAATTCGCTAATGGACAGTTCATATCCAAATATCTATAATTCGATTTACCTTGAGTAAATCATTATGCTACAATCATTGTATCAATATGCCATTTAATATTTCATGCTATTTGCATAAATAAGGCATCATACATTTTTATTTATACCAATGTCAGTTCATCGCAAGTTGTCCTATTTATCAACATGTCATAAATACATATAGTGAAATCACTCATATCACATATATAATACATAAGTAAAAATACACTCACATGGGCCATGCATGATATTAGCCTCACTAAGCTATTTCGATACTTTTTCCTTGCTTTTCTTTGATTTGGTACCCTTAGCCTCGTTGATAGTTGTACAGTACCATTTGAACATACATAACAATATTCATGTTAGATTTTTAATCTAACATTGCTTAACTATACTATACTAGTATAATTATCCGAATATAAAATATTTCCAATTTTTTCACTTTTTCCTTTAATAATGTTGAATTGTTCATTATGGTCCCTAGTGACCATTTTGCACATTTTACAATTTATTCAAGCTCGAATCACAGTTATTCAATAATTCCATGATTTTCACTAACTTTTATTTAATACCCTTCATCCACTAACTTTTACCAAAATGACATTTTAGTCACTAATTTTACACATTAACTTGCAAACTTGTATCGAATAATTAACCCAACATTTCTATAATTTTCTCACATTTTCCCTACTTTTAGACCTAAACTGAATTGGTCCTTGAACTAACCAGGGATGTTGAAATTGTCCCTTGCTATTTCCTTTCTTGTCAATTTAGTCCCTTGGATTCTAATTTCAATTCTAACTTCATACAACATATTTGAATCATAAAATCTCATAATTATAATTTTCATAAAATTTTCCCATTATTCTTCCATGTGACCGAATTGGTCACTTAGCTTCTCTAGGCTCATTTTTCATCCAAACAACATTCTAACATGCTCAAATTATTTTTTTCCAACATATATTCTTCATTTCCAAGAATTAACACTTAAAACCCCAATTTCTTCCTTCAAGCCGAATTGGGTGTCTAAACTTTTCAAGGACTTTATTTTAGTCCAAAAGCCATAATCAAGCTTCTAAGTTTATAATCTTTTCAAATTCATCACTAGGATAATTTTCACAATATTTCCTCATGTATGCCGAAATGGTCATTTAAAGGACTAGTTGAGGATTTTTCATTTTAACATCAAAATCAAGCTTCTAATATCATCAATCTTTCATTTTCATCATCAATTTCAAAACCCTAAATAAAATCCCAAATTCTAGGGTTAGGGTTTTTAACCTTAAACATGAAATTAATCACAATCTAAGCTTGATTTCATATCTATAAAACTATATTTGCATAAATCAAGCTTCAATCTAAACATGGAACATGAAAACCTATTTTCTCTCTCTTCAAGAACATAATAAAATCTTCATAACTCTTGATAAATTACTATCAAATGAAAGAGAATTGAAAATAAATCAACTTTCTACCAAAAACATACCTTGAACCTTGTTCGAGAGCCTTCAAAGTTGCCTAGGAAAATTTTGTAAATTTTCCCCTTTCTCCCATGGTGTTTTCGAAAATGAAGGAGAAAAGATGAACATATGTTTTTTCATATTTTATTAATTTATGCCACATGTATTGATAAATTGAATTTTTTTATTCAATTTAATCTTTATTCCAAAATTAACCTCTAACTGAATCATAATTTACAAATTGTCATTCTAGTTAAATTCCAACCAAATTCCATTCAACTCTAACCAACTAGAGTATTGTTTTCACATGGGAAATTACCATATTTCCCATGGTACTTTCAAAATATTTCAAAATTGCCATTGTGGCCAAATTACCAAATTAGCAAAACTAGTCACTTAAATCACTAATTTTGCCATTTTGTAAAAATCCAACTATTCTAGTTAGATCAGAATCAACCAATTAATAATTTTTTCATAAAATAATATTTTATGAATTTTCATGGAACAACCTCTAAAATAATATTATCAAATAAAATATTCCATATTTATGAAATCAAACTTAAAATTTTGACTCAGTCCAAATATACCGATAATTACCCGAAATCCTTATCGGATACAGTTTCTCTTAATATTTCTTAATCGACTATCCATATGAATAATATTAACTCAGATTGATTCCTTTTTATCAATTAAAGTACTGACATGAGACCTTCCCTTCCACAATGGATTGTATCTTTTTAGGGTCAACGTGGATCCCTTCGGTTAAAACAATGTGACCCAAGAAAACCACTTCTGATAACCAAACTCACATTTCGAGAGTTTTTCATGCAACCTTTCTCTATCATATGGTAAAATTTCATAATTTTTCAGTTTGATCTGGGTATCTGAATTCTTCTTAAACTTTGACTGTGGTTTCCCAATTTTTGAAATATCGGATCAAACTAGTAATTCCACATTCGGTCCACACCAATAGGTGCTTTATCTATTTATGAAAAACATCTAACTTTTGGGAAATTACAACTCTGGTCCTTTAATTATTCATATTTCGACTTGTACCATACAAGTTTTGAAAACTTATCATTTTGGTCACTAAACTTTAACCTTGAATTCCCATTCCAATTTTCCTTGGATTATTACCAAACTTTGCGATTACCCTAAATTGCTTATCCTCTATCTTATGGTACTCTTAATTCTCAAAAATTCCTTCTATAGAATCAATAATTAAAGAAATCCCAACTTTTGCATTTTTATCATTTTAGTCACTAAGTTAGATTTTAAGCCCTTATCTTAGTACTAAATGACCCTTAAACAGTACTGTAAATTTGGGGTGTTACAATTCTTCCCCCTTAAGAAAATTCGTCGTCGAATTTTCAAGATATACTTGTTTCAAATAAATGTGGGCAATGCTTTTCAATTGTATCTTTAGCTTCCCATGTGGCCTCTTCAACTTGGTGGTTGTGCCAATAATATCCCAAATTTTTTGTTAGTTATCAAAATGAAAATTTTGAAAGTTTGGTGGTCAAAGTGTAAACTTTGGAAAAGTTTAGGGACTAAATTGTAATTTTCAAAAGTTGTGTATTTTAGTCCCGTAAATGGATAGGTTACCCCCAAGAATGACATTTTTGTGATACTCGGATTTTTGTATGGCGTTTGTATTTTTGGCTATTAAGCTATAAAGTTTAGAAAATATTCGGATAATCAGATCAAATCATAAATTTAAGATATTTTAAAGGATGATGAGGCAAGGTTAAAAATGTTATTTCCATGTCTTAAAATGGTAGGATTTAACATGGACCATTGGATTTAAAGTAGATTTCCATGTTAAATATGAGTCGTTGGATGAAAAATGGCAAGATGGTAATTTTGGGAAATTCCAAGGGCAAAGTTGGTAATCACTAACTATTTGGATTATTTTTTACCCTTGGATAAGTAGGTAGACATGTGGAAAATTTTGAAGCATTGGATTACAAGGGCAAATTGGACTTTTTGTCATAAAGAGATTTTTTTAGATTTTTATATTAAGATGACAAATGGATTAAAATGAAAGAATAGAAAATTCAAGAATTTCTCCATCTTTTTCTCTCTTGTTCGAATACTACCAAGGTAAGAGGAAAAAATTTTCTTCTTGATTTTCAAGCTTATTTAGTTGGATTTGGATGAAAGCATGAAATATGAAATTGATCTCCATGAAATTCCCTATCTTTTGGTACTATTTATTCATGTTTTCCTTGCTTGAAACCCTAGTTTTGTGATTTTGATAGATGAAGGGGGTGTTTAAATATGATGCGTTAATGTTAGTTTTTGATGAAGTTGTTGTTGTGGAATCATATCCAAGCTTGTATGATGATTGAAACTACTTGAAAGTAGTTAAATCCTGTAATCGCTCATTTTTATCTGGTCTGTAAATACATATTAGTATAATTATTAGTATATTAGCATTGCATGTATACATGTATTATATTATTATACTATATGTTTATTATGTGCATGAGTGTTATTAATATACGTAAAGTGTGTGTGATGTGTGCATGTATATTATAAACTATGTATGTATACGTATTAATAAGTAATATGGTGTATGTGTGTCACGCATGTATTTACATTTATTACGAGTGCATTGTTTGCACGTATAATGTGTGTGGATATTCATGATGTGTGTGATTATATATGCATGTATATAGTATATTATGTTAATCAATATTTGTATGTGGGTTCGTATGTTGCATGTATGTGTGCGCATGTGTATGTATATACGTATTATATATATATATATTTATATAAACATATAAGGTATTAAAGAAAAAGAAAACAAACAAAAAATATTATTTATAGTCCAAGTCCAAATTACATAGCCCAAAATTAAGTTTACATGGCCCAACCGGCCAAACTCAAATCCTATATCTGAAAGCCCTAAAATGTCTAACCCTAGTGTTTACCTTTTGCGCAGCCAACCAAGAGACGTTGGATCAAATTTTGATCCAACGGCCACGATCAAAGGGGGAGATTATCCAGCTGGTCGCGTGTGTTACACGCCCAGACCGTTCGGTTGCCAGCGCGCATTTGATCCACGTGCGGACTCTTCGATCTCCCACGCGCGCATGCATCCCACGCGCCAGAACTCCTCGGCTGCTGAGATCCACGTGTCACGCTCTGGCGTCGTTCCACCCGTTCGAGATTTCATTTGAACCATTTATTCTTCAAGTTATCTCAACCGTTGGATCAAATCTAATCCAACGGTCGAGAACGCCTCTGGCCGAAGACATCTCCCCCACATTGCCACCATACCTCCACCATGCCGGCCTCCAACCACCAGGCTCAGGGTTTCTAGATGCATCAAAAAATCACCAAAAAGAGGCTATGTCAATATCATTTCAGATCTAAAAATATGTATTTTTATAGTACTTTCTACCAAACGATCAGAGTAGGATATAGGTATGAAAAAGTTGTAAGAAGACTCAGTTACCAAGTTATCAGAAAAAAATACAAGTTTCCATCGGTAATCTCCTCTCTTTTTTCGAATCTCATACATGTATGAAAAAAACAACAAAAAAATAAAAATAGAGTTTACCTAAGGAAAAATCTCTCCTTGCCGACGATAAACCCTGAGGAGTGAGCCACCAAAGGGGATTTTTCTTTGTTTCTTTGTTTCAAAATACCATAGATCTAGGGTTTTGGTGGTCTCAAAATAAGAGGGTGATAGTTTCGGTAAAGGTTTTGGGGCTCGGTCTTTTCAAAAGTAGAGGTTTTTTTTGTTTTTTTAGAGGTGTCTAGGTTAGGTTTTGGAACGTTTTGATTGTTGAGGGTGGTGGCCGGAGTAGCCGGACCATTGCTGGCCTCTAGAACTACGACAGCTGAAGGGTTTGGGGTTTGTGTTTTCTGGGTAAACAGAGAGAATATGAGAGCTTTATCTCTTAGGGGCTAAAAAAACTGAGAAAAGAAGGAAAGAGGGGTCGGTTGTGATGTCTTATAGACACTGTTTTTTTAAAAATGGTGTAATTACCTCATAAGGATTCCCGCATTTCTGGAATTCACGTTTTTAGCTTGCTGCATGGGCCAATTACAATTTCAATCCTTTTTCTTTTCTGTTTTATTGCAATTTGATCACTAAATTAACCAAAATCAGGTTTATAATGGTGAAATCACATGCTGAGCCATCCCGCATTTTTAAAGTTTCCATTTCGAGCTTTCCCCTTGGTCATATCACACAATAGGTCCTTTAGAGTTTACTTCGGCTTTTAATTAGGCCCCTAATTAAGTCTTTTGTTTATATAATTTTTGTTTTAGATTTTGTTTCCATTTCGGTTTGGCCCCTAATATTTTGAGCATTCGTGCCTTCTTTTATTTGTTTTTAGCATGTTATGTTACATATAATATTTATATGTGTTTTATTTACACCATGTTAACTTATGTTTGTAGGTACCATTATCTTTTATGTCTTAATTTATTTTGTTCATATTATAGGTCCTTTCTTCTGTATTTTAATTTGTATGATCATATCCATGTGTTTGTTTTCTTTTTTCTTTCTTTTTTTGTTTGCTTGCCTTGCACGTTTTTATATATTAACTTATAGCATGTCTTGTTTTTTTAATGTCTATTTCTTTCTTCAGGCTTTATATGCAATTTTAGTCATGTTTACTTATATATATTTTCCATCGTATGTGTTATTATATGTTTAACTCTGCTTGGTTGTAATGAAGTAAGTGTTAGTTTTTGTTGCTTTATTTTTAGGTTATAAGTTAGGGAAATTTTGTTAATTTTCCGTGACATTTTTACTTTATGTATGCATATTTTGTGTTACATATTAAGTTCTAATTTTTATGTTTGCATGTTATTTTGTTAATTTAGTATCGCTATATGTCATGTGTATATGTCATGCAAATTTTGCATTGGTGTTTTCTTTATGTGTAAGAATGTTAGATTTAATTAATTTAGTTTTGGGAAGAATGTCTCTCTTTGCATGTTTATATTTGTATTTGTTGTTTTATTTTCAGGACATGTTACATTGTTTTTGTTCATGCATTTTGCATTTTAATATTATTATATTTATGTCTTTTATGTTTTTTAGTTCCATGTCTTTGTAAATATTTGTTTATAATGTTTTTGTTAGGTTTGCATAACGGAATATTAATTGTCATTGCGGCACCCTTTTATCCGAGCGCAAACGGGACCAGTATCAGGTGTAGTGATAGTGGTTGGGCGTTTGCTCTCGGATAACGGGGCCTTTAAAATTTACTCGCACTTATAACCAAATTTTAATTTAATAGTCACTTTAATCCGGAAAGTTTAATATTAATAAAGCGGTAATTATTAAAGTACCAATTTTGGGCGGTGTGGGGGTGTTAATCCTTCCCCATCCGTAACCAACTCCCGAACCCAACAGTTTTCAAATCTCTGGTTCTATGGTGTCCGACCTACCTAAGTGGCCGGCGGCGACTCCCATTTTTCAATAAAACGCGGTTTTTAAAACCCCCATAGAATAAACATTTTTATATCCGAAAGACAACAAATACTTCGAAAACACTTTTTTTAGCGAAAAGGACATCACTACAAATCCTAATTTGGATTAAGTTAGGGTTTTGATAGGAAGTTGAATTTAGATTGATTTTTATATGAGAATGATTATATAAGCTTGGAAATGAGGTTTAGAAGTTGAATTCATGCTTGAATCCAATTGGAAAATTTGGATGTAGTGACCTTTCATATTTGACATATTAAAAGAATATTAGGGAAAATTATGGAAAAATTTCCTAAGGCTAGAAATGATGTGAGAATAATTTTACAAGGCTTAAAATGTTGTTTGGATTAATTTGGAACTTCGTTAAGTTCTAAGGACCTTTTTGCATACGTTGAGAAATTGAGGGATTAAGATGTAAATATTGGAAAACTGAGGTATTATGCTGAAAATTAATGTTAGAAGATTCAATTGGATCATTTTGAGAAGTTTCCTAAGTGTTGGGGACCAAATAGCAAATTAAGGGAAATATGGGATTGAAATGGAAATTGGTTAGAAATTTATGTGTTAAGCTTGAAAGTATTCTTGGAATACTTGAATATGTTGTTTAATTGTTGAATTTAAAGTTTAATGGCAAAGGACCATTTTGAATAATTTGGAAAGTTGAAGTGAATTCTAAAAGAATTCATTTTATGGTTATATTATGAAAATTTAGATTTTCTTGTGAATTTGTGATGATTATGAATAATAAAGGATTTTTAGGAATTTTATTCCTAATATGTGCCTATGTTAGAATGATACTGATTTTATAGATCGTGACCGTGATCAAGATTGTACTTCAAGCAAGTATAAAAACAAGGAAAAAGTTCAAGAATAAGGTTAAATCGACAATATGATTTCTAGTAAGGCATTAGGTGACTGGAATGCATACATAACATGATACATGGATGTTTTATACATCAATGGGAAGACTTGCGATAAGTCTACCTGGCGTATATATTGGCATGATATTTATGTCATTGATCATATGATTGACATATTTTAAATACGTCAAAAGTTGAATATATATGCATGGATCACAAGCTATATATGATGTTATATTATGAATGTTATTTCGGGTATGAACTGCCCAATGTTAAATTATGTTGATATACATTGCCATGGATGGAATAAATACGAAAACTATGCCCAAATAAATCATTGAGGGACAGGGTATAGTTGGCATGCCATTGAGTCTAGCAGCACGCTGCATATTCGGTTATCCGGGTTAGAACTATAGTGTATATAAAGGACACTTAGTGTATGCTTAGCACTGCCTTATAAATGTACGGATTGTGTATTAACACTTCGGTGCATCTTTGACTCGAGTACCCAGGGTCCTCATGGGTTTTATATTTGGGCTATGAAATCGGTAAATAATTGATAAACGGGTTAAAGTGTATATACACTCTTAAAATTATGGCAAGTATATTGGTAAGAAATTATATCCAATTTACATTATTGATATTTGAATTACGTACTGGCAAGACACATCTTGTGATTCAAAATGCATGAATACGGTTACATATTATTAATTATATTTATGTTATATTGCATTGAATACTATTATTGCCTCACTAAGTATATACTTAGCGTGTGATGATTTTTCACGCGTAGGTAAAAAGCAGAAATCGAAGTAAGGAGCGGACATCCTGCTTATCTGGAGTATATTAACGGTATTAGTAATAACATCCTTTGATGTGTTTTGATATTTCTAGATGGCATGTATATGTTAAAATTAGTCGGTTATATGCTAGTTTATATATGATTTGCAATAACATATATACTAGTTTATGTTTATAGTAAATGATGAGTAATTATACTTAATTTAAAATTGGATAATAATTAAATAAGGGTAAATAGAACAATCAGGTAGATTTTTGTTTTAGGCAGTTTTTAGGTAGTTATATTCTTTATATATTATAGAAAAGAATTGTTAAATTGTTGCCTAAAATCAGACTTAATTTGATGGGATAAAAATTTAGAATGTGATTTTATGCAATAAAAAATATTTATAATCTTTATGTGATACTCTAATTAGTATTTAATACAGAATACTGATTAGGGTGTTACATTTATTGGTGTCAGAGCTACAGGTTTAGCTGGTTCTGGACATAAATCGGGTATATAGATAGTCAGCATTATATATAGTCGGATGTCAAGATTACTGATATTTGTATGAATATAATTGGATGCCCATTAATTAGTATTGTTACTCCTTACTTATAAGGGATGATTGTGACCTTAACAGATGTCAGATCATCGGGAATCTCGTCAGGCATTTGAGCAAGATATGCCTGCTCAAGTGGAAGTAATGAGGTGAATCAGAATCCACCTCAGAGGCAGCAGAATGTAGAGCCATTAGCTTAGGAACAACGAAATATGCTTGTGCAAGATTAAAGTTTATTTATTCAGGCATTGGATGCTATCATAAATCAGCGAGCATCAGTATCAGTTTTAAAGGAATTAAGGAAAATGAAAGCACCAAAATTTGAAGGTGACGTTGATGTTGATTCTATGGTTGTTGATTATTGGTTGAATGATATTAAGATCATGTTGAGTAGGATTCCTTGCGGTAATCAAGGAAAGTTGGAAGGAGTAGTATCTCTTCTGATGGAACAAGCAAGCATGTGGTGGAATGTAGTCACTGCACGAGTTCCTTCATAATAGAATACATGGGAATTCTTTCTAAAAGAATTCAAAGAAAAGTATATTGGGGACCTGTTCATTGAAGAAATAAGGCAACAATTCATGGATTTGAAGCAATCAGGCAGGACAATCTAAGAATACGAATGTGAATTCAATAGACTAAGCCGATTTCAGAAGAATTTCTTCTAACCGAAAAATCCAAGATTGATAAATTCATAGTTGGGTTGGATTCTCAGTATAAAAAGGTATTGGTCTCCCGCAACTTCATCACTTTTCAAGAGGTGGTGAATCAAGCAAAAGGTATGGAAAAAAGTGAACCTTGAGGAAAAAGCGGGAAAACAGGTCCAGTCAAGAAAAAGACCTGGAAATTCTTTTGCTGCGTTGTCATTTAAACGCAGTAAAGGATTTCCACAGCAACATCCAACGACATCAGCTTCCTCTGCTAAAAAAAGGATATTTCATAGGGAAGTCAAAGTAGGCTCAGACTGTTACTGGGGGTACTCGGGGTTCCAGATATCGTCCTCCTCCAGAATGTGAACATTATGGAAAGAGGCATTTGGGTCAATGTTGGTTCGCTGGTGGAGAATGTTATTATTGTGGACAATCCGGTCATTTCAAAAGGGGGTGTCCAAAGCTTCACTCTAATCGGTCAGTTGCATCGCCTCAGAAAAGTAGAGGAAACAAAGGTGGCAAACCAGGAGTACCTATGTCTATACCTGGTCGAGAAGATAAGGGTGCTGCTCGAGTATATAATATCAAGACTACTCACGACCGAGATGATTTAGAGATCGTAGTAGGTATGATCTAACTCTTTGGCAGACCTATTTTTGCATTAATTGATCCAGGCTCTACCTATTCGTATATTAGTTCTAAAGTAGTACTTGAAAGAAATATACCAGTAGAACCAATTTTGAGTGAGGTAGTTGCTATTAATCCTCTAGGACAAAGCGCCAAAGTAGTTCAAATATGTAAAGAGTGTCCTATAAGGATCCAAAGAGGAGAATTTCCAGCCAATCTTATAGAATTGCCTTTCCAAAAATTTAAAGTCATTCTTGGAATGGATTGGCTGTCAGCATATGATGCTACGATTGAATGCCGATTAAAAAAGGTAGTCTTAAATGAACCAGATAGTTTAGAAATAATATTTGAAGGAGAAAGACAGAATTATTTGAGTAAGGAGATTGCAGCTGTAACTGCTGCAAAGTTATTATCACTTGAGTATAAAGCTTATTTAGCTCATGTGATAAATGCTCCGGAGACAAAGATAGATCTGGAAATATATCCACAATGCAGGAATTTCCAGATGTTTTTTCGGATGAATTACCAGGATTACCTTCTGATCGAGAGGTGGAATTTGGTATTGATGTGCTTCCCAGAACAACACCAATATCAATAGCACCTTATAATGGCTCCTACAGAACTCAAAGAGCTGAAGGCTCAATTACAAGAATTATTAGATCGGGGTTCTATTCGACCAAGTTTATCACCTTGGGGAGCTCCAGTTTTATTTTTGAAAAAGAAAGATGGATCAATAAGGTTATGTGTGGATTACCGTCAACTTAATAAAGTGACGGTGAAGAACAAATATCCTTTACCAAGGATTGATATCTCTTTGATCAACTTAAAGGAGCAATGGTGTTTTCTAAAATTGATCTTTGATCGGGGTATCATCAATTGAAGATCAAAGAAGCAAATATACCAAAGACAGCTTTTAGAACTAGATATAGGCATTATGAGTTTGTAGTAATGCCTTGTGGACTTACAAATGCATCAGCCACTTTTATTGATTTGATGAATCGAATATTTCATCCATATTTGGACCAATTTGTGGTGGTATTTATAGATGATATATTGGTTTATTCAATAACCAAAGAGGATCATGATACTCATCTTCGAGTAGTTCTTCAGATCCTCCGAGAAAAGAAGTTATATGCAAAGCTTCCAAAGTGTGAATTTTGGTTGTCTGAAGCAGCTTTCCTTGGACACATAATCTCTGCGGAAGGAATTTGAGTTGATCCTAAAAAGGTTCAACCAATACTCGAATGGAAAGTTCCGCAAAGTGTCTCTGAAGTAAGAAGTTTCTTGGGATTAGCTGGTTATTATCGGCGGTTCGTAAAGACTTTTCAATGATTGCCGCTCCAATAACTAAGCTATTAAGAAAAGATGTGCCATTTGTTTGGACAGAAAAGTGTTAGGAAGACTTCGAAAAATTGAAGAATATATTAACATAAGCTCCTATTTTGGTACAACTAGAATCCGAAAAGGATTTTACAATATATAGTGATTCATCCCATAATGGTCTGGGTGTATATTGATGCAAGAAGGAAAGGTTGTTGCATATGCTTCTCGACAACTCAAAACTCATGAGAGGAATTATCCTACTCATGATTTAGAGTTGGTTGCAGTGGTGTTCGCTTTGAAGATTTGGCGTCACTACTTATATGGTGAAAAGTGCTATATTTTCATAGATCATAAAAGTTTGAAATATTTGTTGTCGCAAAAGAAGATTAATTTGAGACAAAGGAGGTGGATAGAACTGATTAAGGACTATGATGTAATCATATATTACCATCCAGGGAAGGCTAATGTAGTAGCAGATGCACTTAGCCGGAAGACATTTTCTGCATTGAGAACAATGAATGCTCAGTTAAGGTTACAGGAAAATGGTGTAATAAGGGCTGAGTTTCAAATCAAGCCTACTATGATAGAAAGGATTAAAGAGTTACAAGCAAAGGATAAAGAATGCTTGGAAAAAAAGAGGCAAGTTGAGAATGGTAAATCGAAAGACTTTGAAGTAAAATCAATTGGATGCCTATTTTACAAGGGACGCGTGTACATTCCTGGAGATGAGGATCTAAAGAGGGAAATACTTTTAGAAGCATATTTCAGTCCTTTAACTATACATCTAGGAGGCAACAAAATGTATCAAGTTGTAAGGATTCAATTTTGGTGGCCTGGCATGAAACGAACTATTTTTGAGTTCGTTGCTAGATTCTTAACATGTCAACAAGTAAAGGTAGAACATCAAGTTCCATCAGGTTTGCTCCAACCGATCTCAATTCCACAGTGGAAATGGGAAAAAATTACAATGGATTTTGTAGAAGGTTTACCATTGATGCCAAGTAAGAAAGATTCGATTTGGGTGATTATGGACTATTTGACTAAAATGGCACATTTCATACCAGTTCGAAGAGACTACTCCTTGAACAAGTTGGCGGATTTATATATTAAGGAAACTATTAGATTGCATGAAGTTCCTATGTCTATCATTTCTGATAGAGATCCAAGGTTCACTTCGAGGTTTTGGAGTGCATTACATGAAGCATTGGGAACTCGGCTACACTTCAGTACTGCTTTTCATCCCCAAACAGAAGGACAATCAGAAAGAATTATCCAAATACTTGAAGATATGCTCAGAGCATGCATAATTAATTTTGCAAGTTCATGGGAAAAATATCTTCCATTAGTTGAGTTTGCCTACAACAATAGTTATCAATCAAGTATAAAGATGGCACCTTATGAAGCATTATATGGAAGAAAATGCCTAACACCAGTTAATTTGTTCGAGTTGGAGGATCGAAAGATCATTGGACCAGATCTTGTTCAAGAGACAGAGAATAAGGTAAAGATAATTCAAGATAATCTCAAGGCTGCTTCCAACAGACAAAAGTCATATTCAGATCTTAAAAGAAAATATATTGAGTTCGAAGTTAGAGATAAAGTATTCTTGAAGGTTTCACCCTGGAAAAAGATATTACGCTTTGGAAGAAAAGGAAAGCTTAGTCCAAGATTTATTGGCCCTTATGAAAACTTAAAAAGGGTTGGTCCAGTGGCATATCAACTAGCTTTACCACCGGAGTTGAGTAAGGTCCATGATATATTTCATGTGTCCATGCTTCAGAGATATCGATCCAATCCTTCGCACGTTATTACACTAGAAGAGATCGAGATTCAATCGGATTTGACATATGATGAAAAACCTATAAGAATTTTAGCTTGAGGAGAAAAGCAATTAAGGAATAAAAAGATTCCTCTAGTTAAAGTCCTGTGGGGAAATCACAAAGTGGAAGAAGCTACTTGAGAAACAGAAGAATCAATGAAAAAGCAGTATCCGTGTCTTTTATAAACCGACTATGTAAGGAAAATTCGAGGACAAATTTTCTTTAGGGGGAAGAATTGTAATATCCCAAATTTTTTATTAGTGACCAAAATGAAAATTTTGAAAGTTTGGTGGTCAAAGTTTAAACTTTGGAATAATATAGGGACTAAATTGTAATTTTTAAAAGTTGTGTATTTTAGTCCCATAAATGGATAGGTTACCCCCAAGAATGAAATTTTCGTGATACTCAGATTTTTCGTACGGAGTTTGTATTTTTGGTTATTAAGCTATAAAGTTTAGAAAAATATTCAGATAATCGGATCAAATTGGAAATTTAAGATATTTTAAAGGATGATGAGGCAAGGTTAAAAATGCCGTTTCCATGTCTTAAAATGGTAGGATTTAACATGGATCATTGGATTTAAAGTAGTTTTCCATGTTAAATATGAGTCGTTGGATGAAAAATGGAAAGATGGTAATTTTGGGAAATTCCAAGGGCAAAGTTGGTAATCACTAACTATTTGGATTATTTGGGACCCTTGGATGAGTAGGTAGACATGCGGAAAAATTTGAAGCATTGGATTACAAGGGCATATTGGACTTTTTGCCATAAAAGAGATTTTTTTAGGTTTTTATATTAAGATGACAAATGGATTAAAATGAAAGAATAGAAAATTCAAGAATTTCTCCATCTTTTTCTCTCTTGTTCGAATACTACCAAGGTAAGAGGAAAATTTTTTCTTCTTGATTTTCTACCTTATTTAGTTGGATTTTGGATGAAAGCATGAAATATGAAATTGATCTCAATGAAATTCTCCATATTTTGGTACTATTTATTCATGCTTTCCTTGCTTGAAACCCTAGTTTTGTGATTTTGATGGATGAAGGGGATGTTTAAATATGATGAGTTAAGGATAGCTTTTGATGAAGTTGTTGTTGTGGAATCATATCCAAGCTTGTATGAAGATTGAAACTACTTGAAAGTAGTTAAATCCTAATTTGGATTAAGTTAGGGTTTTGATAGGAAGTTGAATTTAGATTGATTTTTACATGGGAATGATTATAGAAGCTTGAAATGAGGTTTAGAACTTCAATTCATGCTTGAATCAAGTTGGAAAATTTGGATGTAGTGACCTTTCATATTTGGCATATTGAAACAATATTAGGGAAAATTTTCCTAAGGCTAGAAATGATGTGAGAATGATTTTACAAGGCTTAAAATGTTTTTTGGATTAATTTGGAACTTTGTGAAGTTCTAAGGACCTTTTCGCATACCTTGAGAAATTTAGGGATTAAGATGCAAATGTTGGAAAGCTGAGGTATTATGCTGAAAATTAATGTTAGAAGATTCAATTGGATCATTTTGAGAAGTTTGCTAAGTGTTGAAGACCAAATAGCAAATTAAGGGAAATATGGGATTGAAATGGAAATTTGTTAGAAATTTATGTGCTAAGCTTGAAAGTATTCTTGGAATACTTGAATATGTTGTTTAATGGTTGAATTTAAAGTTTAATGGCAAGGGACCATTTTGAATAATTTGGAAAGTTGAAGTGAATTCTAAAAGAATTCATTTTATAGTTATATCATGAAAATTTAGATGTTCTTGTGAATTTGTGATGATTATGAATAATAAAGGATTTTTTAGGAATTTTATTCCTAATATGTGCCTATGTTAGAATGATACTAACATACGCTTTGAAATTTATGTATTTGGAAAATGATGATTTTATAGATTGTGACCGTGATCAAGAATGTACTTCAAGCATGTCTAAAAACAAGGAAAAAGTTCGAGAATAAGGTTAAATTGACAGTAAGATATCTAGTGAGGCATCAGGTGAGTGCAATGCATACATAACATGATACATGGATGCTTTATACATCATTGGGAAGACTTGCAATAAGTCTACCTGGTTTATATACTGGCATGATATTTATGTCATTGATCATGTGGTTGACATATTTTAAATATGTAAAAAGTGGAATATATTTGCAGGGATCACTAGTTATATAAGATGCTATATTATGAATGTCGCAATGTTAAATTATGTTGATATACATTGCTATGGATGGAATAAATACAGAAATTATACCCAAATAAATCATTCAGGGACAGGGTATAGTTGGCACGCCATAGAGTCCAGCAGCACGCTGCATATTCAGTTATCCGGGTTAGCACTATAGTGTATATAAAGGATACTTAGTGTATGGTTAGCATTGCCTTATAAATGTGCAGATGGTGGGCACGACCTTATGTGTATTAGCACTTCGGTGCATCTTTGACTCAAGTACCCAGGGTCCTCATAGGTTTATATTTGGGCTATGAAATCGGTAAATAATTGATAAACGAGTTAAAGAGTTTATACAGTCTTAAAATTATGGAAAGTATATTGGTAAGAAATTATATCCGGTTTACATTATTTATATTTGAATTACATACTGGTAAGACATATCTAGTGATTCAAAATGCATGAATACGGTTGCATATTATTAATTATAGTTATGTTATATTGCACTGAATACTATTATTGCCTCACTAAGTATATACTTAGCGTGTGATGATTTTTCATGCGTAGGTAAAAAGCAGAAATCGATGTAAGGAGCGGGCATCATGCTTATCCGGAGTATATTAACGGTATCAGTAATAACATCCTTTGATGTGTTTTGACATTTCTAGATGGCATGTATATGTTAAAATTAGTCGGTTATATACTAGTTTATATATGATTTGTAATAACATATAGACTAGTTTATGTTTATAGTAAATGATGAGTAATTATACTTAATTTAAAATTGGGTAATAATTAAATAAGGGTAAATAGAGCAATCGAGTAGATTTTTGTTTTATGCAGTTTTTAGGCAGTTATATTCTTTATATATTATAGAAAAGAATTGTTAAATTGCTGCCTAAAATCGGACTTAATTTGATCGGATGAAAACTTAGAATGTGATTTTATGCGATAACAAAATATTTATAATCTTTATGTGATACTCTAATTAGTATTTAATACAGAATACTGATTAGGTTGTTACATTGCCAAAGAACCTTCACCAACGATATCTTTTTGTTCCTTAATTCTTTGACACCATAAGCTAGTATCTTTATTGGTTTCTCTTCATAAGTCAAATCTGATTGCAAATCTATCTCATTCAGTATAATCACATGTGAAGGATCCGATCTATATCTTCAGAGCATCGAGACATAGAAAACATTATGAATTGTACTCATCTCCGGTGGAAGAGCTAGTTGATACGCCACAAGGCCAACTTTCTTTAGGATTTCATAAGGTCCAATACACATGGACTTAGTTTTCCTTTGTTTCTGAAACATATTATTTTCTTCCATTTCTTGCAACAAATCTGGCTTAATCAGCTTGCAATCATATAACCCAAACCAATTTTATGGCGGTTTGTACTTTCGACCATAGAGGGTTTCGTAGGGTGCCATCTATATACTTGTTTGATAACTGTTATCGTAGGAAAATTCTGCTAGTGGTAAATACTTTTCCCATGATACCTCAAACTCAATCATGCAAGCTCTTAGCATATCTTTTAGTATTCAAATTATTCTTTTAGATTGGTCATCTATTTGAGGATGAAACACAGTACTGAAGTTCAGTCGTGTCCCCAAAGCTCTGTGTAGTACATTTCCCAAAATCTTGATGTGAACTTTGGATTTTGATCTAATACTATAGATATTGGCACTGCACTTGTTTCACCTTTGCTATATAGTCTTCATCTTGTTGCCGTAGATTTAACCCTTTCTGTGTCATCGAATATTTTAAACTCTTATGATTAGTATACACGTGGTAGCGTTCACCATAGAGATAATGTTGCCACACTTCCAGAGTAAAAACTATAGCCGGAAGATCCAGATCATGAGTCGAATAATTCCTTTCATGTGGATTTAGTTATCGGGAAGCATACGTGACCACCTTCCCATCTTGCATCAACACACACCCTATTCCATTATAGGATGTGTTATAGTACAGAGTAAACTCTTTTTATGACTCTGATTGTACCAAAACTGAAGCTTCTATTAAATTTTCTTTAACTGAACAAAGCTTTATTGGCACTTCTCAGTCCATACGAATGGAACATTATTTCTCAATAGCTTTGTAAGTAGAGCAGCTATCATCGTAATGTTGTTCACAAACCTTCTATAATATCTAGCAAGTCTCAAGAAACTGCAAACCTCGTTAACATTATTGGGAACCTTCTATTCAATATGCTAAGATTTTCATCAGTTCTTCTTCATATGTCAAATATCGGGTTGTAATTCAACTTCCTTTGGGTTCATAACGTAAAAAGGATCTAATCGATACATTTGGAGCAAATTCAATATATCATGAGTCTTGCTCGCCTCCGAAGTTAAAGTCAATTAATAAGTCATTTGTCCATCTCTTTTAAGAGTCTCATACGGTCCAATGAATCTGAGTCCAAGCTTTCCTTTTGACCAAAGCATAGTACTTTCTTTTCAAGGTGAAACTTTCATACATACCTTGTTTCTGAATTTAAACTTAATGTTTTTTTTCTTTTTTATCCGCATATGTGTGTTGTGGATCTGCAACTGCTTTAGGATTATTTTAAAGAATGCTCACTTTGTCTTCTATTTCTCAAGTCAGATCAACTCCATCCACTTTTGGATTATTCTGAACATTTGAATCCTTTCCCACAATCCCGTGTTTTCAATAATATAGGCTCGTAACTTATCTTCAAAGACCATAATAGTCCAATGGAGTGTCCTTCTATTTAAAATTTCTTTCTTCATTTTATCATTATAAACTTTTCCTTAATAGCAACCCATTATATTTGTTTTCATAATCTTAGGCTTCTCTAGATTCAACTTGCTTTCTCTTTTCGAGGCATTCTTCATCTCCTAACATATTCCCATCATACTCTAAATTTTCATATTTTCTCTAAATTTTCATATTTTCAGCCTCTAACTTATCTTAAGCAGGCTGTCAGATTACATCTATAATAATTTCCAACAAATTTCATGTTTAGCCATTTAACAAATACGTATTTCTAGAATAAGAATACTTCTTCTTTTTCTAGCTTTTCATATCTAACTATCTTAATTTATTAATAACAATCACATTTCCATTTAATCATAAGCTTACCATCCTATGACTACCCTTTTACCTTGAAATGTGCATATGAGCCCTTACTCTCTAAATTTCTTATAACTTATGCTATTATAGGCGTAAGTGCAATTACATATGTTAGATACTAACATCTTATAATTACTGTACCAGTTCTCAATTAAACAGATAACTCATCCTGGATAGGAGTTGACTACCATATTTATTTCACTGTGTTGTATCCACTATGGGTCTTTCCTTAACCCTCTAATTTCGTCAACTGACAAAATCTAACAGTATCTTATTTTTCTTATAGGCATTAGAGTCTTATTCATACTATTGATGAGCTACATCAAGTTATGCAAGCAATACATTAGTAACATCACATCCTAAGAGCATGTACACCTTAGCAAAAACATATTGGACTCGGTTTACCCTCTAGAATCGGCTAAATCTTTGCTCTGATACCACTAAATGTAACACCCTCAACGTATATTCGATATTCGAATACACATTAAAGATGTTACTAACTGGTTTACACTGATTTTCAAACTTATAAATTTGTTTGTACTATTCTTGCTTAGCTAGTCCAGTGGTTGGCCCTTTCTTGGTTTCTACTAAATTACAAATCTGTCTAGAGTCACCTAGTTTCGACCCTAAATTGGTTTATAATATACTTTAAGCAATTATTAAAATTAAAATATAATTCAGGGTGAAAACTATGTGAGCTGCCTAGACCCTTTCTTGATTTTAAAATCGCTACGCGATAAACAACTAAGTTTAAAAATCATTTGCATCATCTTTTATAATATTCTTAATTCCTCAAACTAAATCATGTTTCTAGATCATACAAAATAGCTACTTATTTAATATCTATACATGCCCCACTAGACTAGGATATGGTGATACTTACTGCTAATGCAGGCTAACTTGATCCAACGATGTGCAGCTGCTCCTCTGCTATCTAGTCCGAGGTACCTACGTGTGATACAAAACACACGCTAAGTATAACTTAGTGAGGCATAATCATAACAATGTAAACAATGATTATTAATCTTTAATGCAGGAATAATCATGTAAGAAATTTGTACTGCAATAATTATGTACTGTAAAGTCATGTATTGTGCTGTAAAATCTTATGGCCCAAAGTAAATATCAAATCATATAACAATGCAATACAATTCCCACAAAATGACAAGCGATTTCCAATTGCAGTTGATAACATTTTATCATGCATAGAACTACCTTACATGTATGGTTCATTAAACCAATATAATATTCAAATCATAGGATTCGATCCGTCTTACTAGTCTTGTGTACGATAAGCTTTTTAGCTTAACTACCTGCATAAATGCATTTCAAGTTTTATAGCCCAAAGTACAAAATCATGTGATGTTATGGTATGCGAGTCATCATGACACCGTAGTGTCTACGACGCCGTAACGTCTGCATCGCCGAAGTGACTGAGATGAGTACGTACTCGAGGACGCTCTTTGCTCCTTATTATCGCACTTTTTATGCTAACAACACTAAAGTGTCTGAACACCGTCGTTGCGTCTAAGTCGACACCGAAGTGTCTAAACATCACTGAAGTGACTGAAACGCACCATAGTGCTAGGATAAAGCTGCTAAAACTCTATTGATATCCAATTACACCTATAGTATATGAGTCATCATAACAACACCATAGTTTCTGCAACGCCGCAGCGTCTGATGGTGAGTACGTACTCGAGGACGCCCTCTGCTCCTCATTATAGCATCTTTTTGTGCTAGTCGACACTGTAGTGTCTAATCATCACCAAAGTGACTGCAACGCCGTAGCGTTTGTTATCAACACCGAAGTGTTTGGATCGCACCGTAGTGCTAGATTGCAGCTGCTATAACTCTGTGGATATCCAATTATACCAAAGACTCTCACACTAGTACTTGGGCATAACAATATAATATTTTCATATTTAATATCCAATCCTTCAATAATGTTATCCATAATTCGATAATGGACAGTTCATTTCCAAATATCTATAATTCGATTTACCTTGAGTAAATCATTATGCTGCAATCATTGTATCAATATGTCATTTAATATTTCATGCTATTTGTATAAATAAGCCATCATACATTTTTATTTATACCAATGCATGTTCATCGCAAGTTGTCCTATTTATCATCATGTCATAAATACATATAATGAAATCACTCATATCACATATATAATAAATAAGTAAAAATGCACTCACCTGGGCCATGCATGATATTAGCCTCACTAAGTTATTTCGATACTTTTTCCTTGCTTTTCTTTGACCTGGTACCCTTAGCCTAGTTAATAGTTGTACAGTACCATTTGAACATACATAACAATATTCATGTTAGATTTTTAATCTAACATTGCTTAACTATACTATACTAGTATAATTATTCCAATATAAAATATTTCCAAAAATTTTCACTTTTTCCTTTAATAATGCCGAATTGTTCATTATGGTCCCTAGTGTCCATTTTACAATTTATTCAAGCTCCAATCACAGTTATTCAACAATTCCATCATTTTTCGCTAACTTTTATTTAATACCTTTCATCCACTAACTTTTGCCAAAGTGACATTTTAGTCACTAATTTTACTCATAAACTTGCAAACTTGTATCGAATAATTAATCCAACATTTCTATAATTTTTCTCACATTTTCCCTACTTTTAGACCCAAACTGAATTGGTCCTTAAACTAACCAGGGTTGTTGAAATGGTCCCTTGCCATTTCTTTTCTTGTCAATTTAGTCCATTGGATTCTAATTTCAATTCTAACTTTATACAACTTCCCATTATTCTTCCATGTAGCCGAATTGGTCACTTAGCTTCTCTATGCACATTTTCATCCAAATAACATTCTAACATGCTCAAATTAATTTTTTTTCCAACATATATTCTTCATTTCCAAGAATTAACACTTAAAACCCCAATTTCTTCCTTCAAGCCGAATTGGGTGTCTAAACTTTTCAAGGACTTTATTTTAGTCCAAAAGCCATAATCAAGCCTCTAAGTTCATAATCTATTCAAATCCATCACTAGGATAATTTTCACAATATTTCTCCAAATTTCCCCATGTATGCTGAAATGGTCACTTAAAGGACTAGTTGAGGATTTTTCATTCTAACATCAAAATCAAGCTTCTAATATTATCAATCTTTCATTTTCATCATAAATTTCAAAACCCTAAATAAAATCCCAAATTCTATGATTAGGGTTTTTAACCTTAAACATGAAATTAATCACAATCTAAGCTTGATTCCAGCTCTACAACACTAGATTCGCATAAATCAAGCTTCAATCTAAACATGGAACATGAAACCCTATTTTCTCTCTCTTCAAGAACATAATCAAATCTTCATAACTCTTGTTAAAATTACTATCAAATGAAAGAATTGAAAATAGATCAACTTTCTACCAAAAACATACCTTGAACCTTGTTCGGGAGCCTTCAAAATTGCCTAGGAAAATTTTGTAAATTTTCCCCTTTCTCCCATGGTGTTTTCGAAAATGAAGGAGAAAAGATGAAGATATGTTTGTTCATCTTTTGTTAATTTATGCCACATGTTGCCATTCTAGTTCAATTCCATTCAACTCTAACCAACTAGAGTAATGTTTTCACATGGGAAATTACCATATTGCCCATGGTACTTTCAAAATATTTCAAAATTGATGTTGTGACCAAATTACCAAATTAGCAGAACTAGTCACTTAAATCACTAATTTTGCAATTTTGTAAAAATCCAACTATTCTAGTTAGATCACAATCAACCAATTAATATTTTATTCATAAAATAATATTTTATGAATTTTTCGTGACTTTTGGAACAACCTCTAAAATTTTGATTCGATCCGATTTCCCGATATTTACTTACTACTTCTACTGCAATTTCCCCTTCATCGAGCTATTAAATAAATTCTAAAAATTCCTTATTTCCATACCTGAAAAATAAATAATATTATCAAATAAAATATTCCATATTTATGAAATCAAACATAAAATTTTGACTCGGTCCAAATATACCGATAATTACCCGAAATCTTTATCGGATACAATTTCTCTTAATATTTCTTAATCGACTATCCATATGAATAATATTAACTCGGACTAATTCCTTTTTATCAATCTAAAGTACTGACACGGGACCTTCCCTTCCAAAATGGATTGTATCTTTTTAGGGTCGACGTGGATCTCTTCGGTTAAAACAATGTGAACCAAGAAAAACACTTTTAATAACCAAACTCACATTTCGAGAGCTTTGCATAAAACCTTTCTTTATCATATGGTAAAATTTCATAATTTTTCAGTTCGATCCAGGTATCCGAATTCCACTTAAACTTTGACTGTGATTTCCCAATTTTTGAAATATCAGATCAAACTAGTAATTCCACATTCGGTCCACACCAATAGGTGCTCTATCTATTTATGAAATAAAACATCTAACTTTTGGGAAATTACAACTCTGGTCCTTCAATTTTTCATATTTTAACTTGTACCATACAAGTTTTGAAAACTTATCATTTTGGTCACTAAATTTTAACCTTGAATTCCCATTCCAATTTTCCTTGGATTATTACCAAACTTTGCGAGTACCCTATTTTGCTTATCCTCTATCTCATGGTACTCTTAATTCTCAGAAATTCCTTCTCTAGAATCCGCAATTAAAGAAATCCTAACTTTTGCATTTTTGTCATTTTAGTCACTACGTTAGCTTTTAAGCCCTTATCTTAGTACTAAATGACCCTTAAACAGTACTGGAAATTTTGGGGTATTACAACCTATCTAAAGAAGAAGTAGTCGTTAATATTACAAGGTGTACCGGTACAGAGTAAAGGGTACCCATACTCGAAAGGTTGTACTTGTACTAAAATTGCTCACTGGAATTTTGGTGGAGCTTTGCGTATCTATACGCTCGAGGCCGTACGAGTACTCAATGTAAAAGACATTTAAATTGTAACATATCATATCAGTACGGGGTTCACCGTACCGACATTCACTGTATTAAAATTTTTTAAAGGCTCTAAGGTGTATCAGTACGGAGTCCACCATACTGGTACTGACAAGAAATTCATAAAAGAAAATTATAAAGCCTGTACCAGTACGTTATGGACCATACCGGTACTCGTTTGCCATTTTGAAAAAAAAGATGGTCTCTTTGAGTAACAAAACACTTAGAAAAATATTGAGACATAAAATGATTGACTTGTACATAATTTTATCTTTAAAGTAAGTCAATTTTGTTCGATTGCTTGTCACTTGTGAGAAATTTTAAATACCTTTAAAATTTATTTATTTGCCTAAAAATCATTGTTATATCAAAATCAAAACATAGGTTTAACAATCTCTCCCTTTTTGATATAACAAAACCAAATAATTTTTTAAGTCTCTCCCTTTCTTTTTGATTCAAAGGCTATAAGGTTTGGAAAAGTTTTAACACACTCACTTCTCCCCCTTTTTGTTAGTTCAAAATCAATAGGGCATGTCATAAAACAATTTTTTTGAACTATCATAAAACAAAATTAAAATCAAAGCATAAGGAAAAGATAGCTCCAAACTTCAAACAAAATATAATATAATAGTCATAATCATCTCATAAAACCTAAAGCCATAATATCCAAAACATATCCAAATAATGTCAAAGAATAAATCCAAAAACAAACTAAGTCATAAGAAACATCCAAATAAAACCAACATGGGTGCATAATGCAAGTCTAAAACCAAGTAAGTCTAAAATGTTATGGTATGCATAAAGAACTAAAGAGTCGATGATGCATCATCATCATCACATTCGTCGTCACCATCTCCATGGACATGTGTCCTCCACTCATGGTGAAAATCGGCAAGAGTGTTCTCAACACTAGAAATCTAGTTCTCGAACTTGATCTCCATAGAAGTGATCCTAGCATCAATGCTTGTCTCGAAAGCGGAAAACTTTTCATCAAGATATGTCAGCAAGGAATCAAGGGAATGAGGAGCAAACGAAGGCGCGAGAGGAGCCTCAACTGGAGGTGCTCGAGCATCATCCTTGCATCTCCATCGGCGGCATTAGTTGCACCCATTCTCCATTGATGATGTGAAACATGGCCTTATTAAGGGATTTGTCATCTATGGGATCAATAAGAGGACATGGAAGATCGAAAGAATAATAAATATCTTCTTTATGAAATATATGACTCAAAATAGTCCCGTAAGGAAAGGATTTGACAAGGTTGGTGCGATGGTGATTAACTACATGAACAAGTTCGGTGAAGATGATTTGGGCATGTTGGGACATTTTTTCTCACAGAAACAATAGAGCTAGAAATCGTCAACCATACGAATGGAAGACCATTTACCACCGAATGGTCAAAACCACTAAGTGATGAGAAGGTGAAGAAAACGCTCATGGGGACCAAGGATTTTTCCTGAGGAACCTGGGGTGTGTGAAGTAGAAAATTTGGTCTGATCATCTAAACCCTTATTTTTTAAACCTAGGTGATCGACTATGATTTAGGCATCAAGACAAAACTTCTTGACCATGACATAGGACTCAAGAGCAATGGTTTTGGTTTTCTCTTCATTGAGGATACACCTAGCATTTGAGTAAAAGATGCGAACAAGAGTTTTGTAAACAATACCTAGAATTTGAAGAAAATAAAGAAATTTCCATTGGCTCATCAAATCAAGATATTTAAATTTAAAGAAATCATAACAAATGTTCTCATAATCCACAACATACTCACGAAGAATAGTAAGATTTTGAAACATTTGAAAATTGCCGAGTTGGTGATGTGACCCCAGTTGCAAAATTTACCAAAATACACGAGTTTTCCTGGTCGTTAATCGAAGTAAGCCAACGACTTGGTGTTGCAATTGTTGAACACTGCTGCGAATGGTATATTGGGAAAAATTGGTCCAAACGGTACAATGTTTAGAATGTGTGAAAGGAAGATTTGGCATATGTATGGGTAGAAAGGATTTATGAATGGTGATGGATTTGTTGGTTGAAATTCGATCGACAAAATATGGAAATTGGAATCTTGTAACAAAAGAAAGAACCAATACTATATCTAGTATTGACCCAAATCCTATTGGACGTATAATTGGTCGAGGAAAAAACCTTATCTATAGAGAGATAAGACCCAAATCCTATATTAATCCTAAACAAAGGCTGTGACCCTCTAATTAGCAAATTGGGAACCAACAATATATGGATAATGGAAGGACGCCACAAGCACTATGCTTGATAAGTCAAAAAAGTTCTTGTTAAAATAAGAAAAGTGAAAAACCCATAAGTTTATAATATCTTAATTGTCTTATTAAAATGAAGATTAAAAAGCCTAATAAGAGAATAAAGATAACTAGAAGTTAATGTCTTTACTTAATGATATTAAAAGCAATGTCTCCAAGCTCTCTTTCGTGATAGCCCAAAGGTCTCTTGAATGGGAATAATAAATTTGGACGGCCACTTGTCTAGATGAATTTGATCGGTTGAGTGCCAAGCTTGAAACATTCTAACTATCTTCTTTATTCTCCTTTAATTGGTGTAATGATGGAGCTTGTAAATGCAGTCTTGATTGCTCTCTAAAGGAAATCTGCACAGCCACTAATCTTTTGAAGATATCATTAAGTGCTTCAGCTTTCAATCTCTTTTATTGCTGCTAATGCGTATGCCTACAGAAAAAATAGGATAACATAGGATGCAATTAATACAATGCGAGCGAAGAAAACATGCGAGCATAATGCTTGTGAACAATTATTGACATACAGACTCGTTATGTATGCAAACTAATAGAAATAGGAAACATGCGAACAAATATAGGCAAATGCGAACATGTTATAATACATATGAATGCAGATGCTAATAGAATTAAATGCTATGCACGTAGACGTAAAAATAAAGGCGAACTAGAATTACGCATGTAACACGTTGCATGATTGATCATCTATGAATCATTCACTTTGTTCGTTAGACGCACTGATTACCTTCCAGGCTTGATAGTAGCTGCAAGTCATAGCTTTCTGCAACTTTTTAGCCTTCGCTCAAGTGATAGGCCTGTTTCCGTTTGCGGACAAGTCTTTCTCATTATCCTTCGCACTAGCTGTGGCCTTCGCCTTTGTACACACGCTGCATGGTTCATTCGTAGTGACGGATAGGATCTCATCATCCCCCTTCTTGAAAATGATTGGTCCTCAAATCGTCACCTACATCAAGAAAAGATAAATCAGCAACATTAAAGGTAGCACTAACATTGTACTCACCTGGAAGATCTATCATATAGGCATTGTCGCTGATTTTCTCAAGAACTTGGAATGAACCATCTCCTCGTGGCAGTAGCTTGGATTTCCTTTGAGCAGGAAATCTTTTTTTCTTTAAATGAACCCAGACCCAGTCACTGGGTTCAAAAGTGATTTTTTGCCCTTTGTTGGCTTATTGTTCATAATGCTTGGTTCGTTTATCAATGTTCTCACGAACTCGCTGATGAAGCTTCTTCAAAAATTTTGTTTTTCCCTTCACATCCTTCTTAACAATCTATTCAATGGGCAAAGGAAGCAAATCTAAAGGGGTCAAAGGATTAAATCTATATACTACCTCAAATGGCGAGTACTTGGCGGTAGTATAGATTGTGTTGTTGTATGCGAAATCCACATGCGGTAAGCACTCTTCCCACGCCTTCAGATTCTTACAAAGAGTCATGCAAAACAAAGTAGATAGCACTCAATTTGCCACCTCAATTTGTCCATCAGCTTGCGGATGGCAGTTTGTGGAAAAGAAAAGTTTAATGTTGATCTTGCTCCATAGCATAGGCCAAAAATAACTAAGGAATTTAACATATCGGTTTGACACTATTATTTGTAGAAGTCCATGTAAGCGTTCGATCTCCCTAAAAAATAAGTTAGTGATGTTGGAAGCATCATCAATTTTATAACAGAGTATAAAATGAGCCATTTTTAAAAATCTGTCTACTACAAAAAAGATTGAGTCTTTGCCAGTCTTGGTTCGCGGTAATTCCAATACAAAATCCATTGAGATATCTACCCACGGTTCGCTAGGAATGGGCAGTGGCAAGTATAACCCATGGGGTTGTAGCTTGGACTTGGGCTTCTTGCATATTATGCAGCATTCATAACACCTCTCGACATCCCTCTTCATCTTTGGCCAGTATAAGTGTTCGCGAAGAATGTTAAGCATTTTGCTAACACCAAAGTGTCCCATTATCCCTCCATTGTGGGATTCTTTGACTAGTACCTTGCGAACAGATCCTTGTGGGATGCAAAGTCGCCCTTCTCTGAATAAATACCCCTCGTGCGTATAGAATTTCTCATGTGCTTTCTTCTCACAAACTCTATAAATTTCACCAAAATCAGGGTCAGTTTCATAAAGTTTTTTGATAAAAATGAATCCTAATAATTTGGAATCAAGGGTATTTAAAAGTGTATACCTTTGTGATAATGCATCTGCGACTGTGTTATCTTTACCCTTTTTGTACTTGATGACATAGGGAAAAGAATCTAGGAATTCTACCCACTTAGCGTGCCTTTTATTCAACTTGCGCTAACTCTTAATGTGCTTCAATACTTCATGGTCAGTATCGATGATGAATTCCTTTGGTAATAAATAATGTTGTCAAGTCTCTAATGCACTTATCAGCGCGTATGTCTCCTTGTCATACGTTGGATAATTGAGAGTAGCTCTATTAAGCTTCTCGATGAAATAAGACACTAGTCATCCTCTTGGGTTAGAACAGCTCCAATGTAACGCCCTAAATTTGAGTCTAGATGCTAGAAGGATCGATTAGACGGTTCAGGAGAACCGGGATAGGCAATTCGAGCTAGTTTTGGGAATTAAATCTTATAAAATTGTTTTTGGCTAAAATAAAATATGGAAAAATGCTAGAAAATACTTAATTAATATTCTAAGTATTTTGGTAAGTTCAATTTGAAGGAATTAAATCTGATTTTGGGACATTTTGGTCTGGTGACTAAAATGAAAAGTTTTCAAAATTGTTTTTGGTGACTAAATCGTAAAAGGGTCAAAACTTAAAATTTTTAAGAAGCTAATTAACCAAACATTTTCATCAGATTTTACCTTAATTTAGGCTATTTTTAAAGGGTTTTTAAATGGTTTTAATAGTAAAATAAAATAGAATTAATAAAAGGATTTTTAATTACGCAATTTGTTTTCTCATGTAACTATTTTGCTATCACTTTTCTCTCAACTTTCTTAGAAGCCAAACTATCAATTCTTTTCCAAAATTCTCAGGAATCAATCTTTTTTGATTTCCTACTTGGTTTCTTTGATTCCTACAAGAAAATCTACTTGATTTCTTGAAGCTTTCATCCAATCCTTGCCAATTAAGGGAGAAATCAGCAATTATAGGTGATTTTCATTTCTCCCCTCTAATTGAAGGTTTTTTTAATGAAATCCCACGTTCTTGATCCTTTACAACTGATTTATGTTATGTAATTATGATTAAAACATGAATATGACAATTTAATTGAGTTTTGATGTGAAAATTTGATAAACACTATTTTGGATCTATTTTGTATTGAATCTAATTGATTTAGATATCTTATAAGATTTGTTTTAATGTTGTAAGAAGAGATTAATTAAAGATATCCCGAAACTATGTGAATTACTAATTTTCTAGGTTGTAAATAGTTAGATTTTGAAGTGATCTTGGTGATGTTAGGTTGTTAGAGGTATAAGGATGTTATAATGATGTTTTTGGATGTTAAAGGCAGTAGATTTTGGCTGGGCTTTGTTTAGATGTGGTTTGGTAATGATTTCGGTTGTTTTAGAAAGGCGTTTGATGGTTTCCGTGAGGTGAAGTTGTATTTGTTGATTGTTGGATGTTAGAGATGCATGGAAGTGCATTAATCCTCTGTTTTTTATTGGGTAAAGTAGGGGAGTTGAATCCTATAGCTTTTGGAGAGGTTGCAGAAGCTTGATTCTTGTAATGGCAAGAGTGCTTGGGTTGCCGGTGAGTGGAAATGCTTTTTACTGCTTTTAAAAGGTTTGAAGATGGTTGTTGGGAGTTTAGATTAAGTTTGAAACACTTAGCTAAGCTCAGAAGTAAGTATTGGTCGAGCTCTCTCTCGTTTTTGGTTTTGCAAAATACAATCTCAAGCATAGTTTAGAGATTTGATTGATTACTGTCATATGCATGTTTTAGAAATAAAAGATGTTGCAAATGATTATACATGATGATGTTTGAGCATAACAAATGATTTATGAAAGGTTTTGAGAATGCTAGAATACATGGTTTAATGTATTGGAAAAATGACTTTAATAGAAGCATATGTGAAATAGTAAGCTAATGAGGTTTTTATTGAGAATATTGGCAAGTGGCTAAGATAAATTGTTATAGGATATAGTTGGATAGCCATAGAGTTTAAAGTGCATTATAATAAGTCGCCTCATGTGTGTCGAGGGGTCAAGAGTGTGCCAATTCTCCCGCTGGTGGATTTATATGTTATAACCATTGAGGGTTACTCTGGTTTGAGGACGTATGTGAAGTGGTCAAAAGAACCACTTGGGAAATCCGTGTATTCGATGTGTTTTTATAAAATAGAATGAAACTTGCTTTTGAGTCATTTGAATGCTAATATATGAGATGATGTATCATAAGTAATTGATTATGTTTTGTATAATATGGTTTATACATGACATGCTCTTTAAGCTTGCTATTTGGAGATTTTGGCATGTGAAGCTTAAATTGAGGTTTATAATAGGAATCCATGATACATGTGTTGCAAATGACTTAAATGTGCATATTTGAAGAGATTATAGAAGTATGAGATGATTTTTCCATGAGACTTATACATTCTATTCAAAGTAAAATAGCTTAAAATGCATTGATGAGTGTTTTTGAGATTTCCTCACTAAGCTTATAGCTTACGCTCTCTTTTCTCATCATTGAAGAGAAATAAACTTCTTCGAAAAACGAGTAAGCAAGGGAAAATCCAAGGACTGAAGTATTTTCAAGTATGGTTTTATAAATACATAGTAGTAATAAGAGGTAATGTAACCAAGTTGTAATTGGGAGGTTTATTTTGGATACTCCCTATTTGTACAAGTTATTTTTGATGTTTTAGACTTGTATGATGCTTAATGTTTGGTTTTGATGGGTTGGGAAACATTATACATGCTTGGGTAGAAATCATGCCTATAGGGGTATGTTTGGAATTGTTATGTTGTGTATGATCTCCTACCATGCTTTTATAATTGAGGAAATTATGCTTGGGATGATGTTTGATGATTAGATGTTGACTGGAGTACGTTAGATTGAGCCAAAGTGTCATATGTTGGACCAAGAGGTCAATACATGTCTGTTTGTACCGATACTTATCTTCAGGGATCGGTATGCGGGGACCTATCCTGCCTCAATCTAGGCAAAAATGCGTTGGCATACCGATATGCCTAGGGATCGTATCGGTACGTGATACTGTTATTTTGGCTTGGTTGCGGTATACAGGCAATTGTACCGGTATGCCTTTTAGCTACTAGAATTCCTATTTTAGAATATTGCATACTCGTACCGATACGCTTAAGGACTGTATCGGTATGCCTTTGAAACTTGAACCCGTATCGATATGGGCAGTTAGAGTACCAATACTCAGTTCGTTAATTCTGTTAAAATGCTTTCTAAAGATTGATTCTTTGCAGTTTTGTCCTTGTTTCTTGATCATGCAATTAAATAAGTTTGGATGGTTATTTTAAGTTGAAACTTAACCTGATTGTATGAAATATGACTAATTAAGTATTGGTAACTTTAATTTCAAAGAAGTCCTCTTAATTATCTCAAATTGCAAATTGGTCCTTGAAATGTTAAATCGTACAATTGGATGTCAAATTGACGCCTAATTGAGTTGTAAATTTCACCGTTGTCAGCATGATCACCTTAGGACTTAATTACGCATTTAGACAAGATAAAAGAAAAAATGGACCAGTTTTCAAGTAATTCTTTCAGGTTTGTCTCAGTAAACCCTAATATAGCTTACTCAATTCGGTCTTGCAACTAGTCCGGGTCAAGAGGGTTATTGTTGGTATCAAAGCCAGGTTATGATTGTTGGGAGGTGGATTATGGTTTTTTTTATGTAATGTTGATGGATGATTCTGTTGTTTAGTATGCACGGTGCTTGATTATGTGAGATTATGATTGAAATGTAATATCTTGAGTGTTTAGCTTGGGGACACATTACCTTATTACTATTAGAGTTAATTGATTTTTGTCTTTAAACATGAGGGACTTGGATTCTTGCTATAAGCTGGTCTAATTGTATCGTTCTATTACATTATCATGTTTTAGACTCATATTTTTCAGAATGGACCGAGACGAGAGATGGGAGCTTATATGGGGAGTGTTGTAGATGGACAAAATGATGAGTTGCTTCCTCCTCCACCAATTTCTCCTGCTGGTACTGGAGTTGATGGTGGTGTGCCTCAGGCACCACAAGGACATGTTTTTTGGTGATATGACACTGTTGATCCAGGCAATGACTGGAGCTTTTTAGGCAGCCATAGCTAGGGTGTAGGTACCTACACCGACGCTTGTAGCTATTAATACCAGGCTTCTGTTGGAGCATTTACATAGTTTGGGTGGTACCAAGTTTAGAGGTTTAGCTCTAAAAGCAGCTAAAGAGTAGTTTGCCAGCACGGAGAGGATCTTTGGCCAGATAGAGTGTACGAATGTTCACAAGTTGGGTTGTATAGTGTCGTTGTTGCAAGGTGATGCTTATAGTTGGTGGACGATTGCTATCGCGGGTATGGCACCTGCTGATGTAACATAGGAGTTCTTTTGTGTTGCTTTCCAGAAGAATTATCTAGGATCTCATTATCAAGATGATAAGAAGAGGGAGTTCATGGCTTTGGAGTAGGGGAACATGTCAATGTCCGAGTATGAGATCTAGTTTGTTCAGTTGAGCCAGTATGCTCTTGAGCTGGTTCTTAATGAGTGACAATGATGCGATCGGTTCTATTATGGGTTGGTAGATGAGGTAAAGAGTTTCATGTTGGCTACGGATTATACAGAGTTTGATGTCATGGTTTCCCAAGCTAAGGACATAGAATAGAATTTGGGGTTGTCTTCTTGGTCAAGAAGTTCTTTTACGGGGAAGAGGAATTTCGAGTCAAATGTTTGTAGAGATCTATATAAGAAGCATAGAGATAGGAGGTATCGTCCAAATTAAAGACGCGGAGGGAATAGTGCTGGACATGGACATCATGTTCAGAATACCTTTGCCGAACACTTGGGTGTAGGGGAAGTGGTAGGCTTCATTTGAGGGAATATTGGGGTACTCTTGGTACTTTTTGGAACTGTCATTCGCGGGATAACATTAGGCGTGATTGTTCGCAGTTAGCTAGGGAAGGTCAGGTTCCTGCACCTATTGTTATGCCCTAGAGAGGCCGCGGGCGCGGTCGTGGACATTTTAAGTGAAGGAAGGATGGTCAGAGAATAGTTGCTCAAACCGTAGCAGTTCAACCTGAGGGTGGTAGACCGGTGAGGATTTTTGCACATCGTGTGGGAAGAAATAATACCGATGTGATTGTAGGTACATTTACTTTACAGACCATACCATTGCTTTCTTTAATAGATTCTGTTCTACTCATTCATACATCTTGCGTGAACATGCATGCTTGCTTGATATACCTGTAGAGGTTAGATGTTGGTATGAGGGTAACTAGTTCTTTTTGTGAGACAGTAGTTGCTAGGAGGTTGTATAGGAGATGTCCTTTGATGGTTCAAGGGCATGTGTATGCTGCTGACCTGATGGAGCTGTCGTTTCATGGTTTTGATTTGATCTTGGGGATAGATTGATTGTCTGAACATAGGGCTTTAGTTGATTTTGAAACCAAGCGAGTTTCGCTGAAACTTGTTAGGGATTACGAAGTGGTGGTTGTGGGCGACAATATGAAATTCTTGTCCAATGTTGTTTTAGCTTTGGAAGTGTGAAAGTTGCTAGAATCTGGGGGTCAAGCATACCTAGATTATGTTATGAACCCAAATATGAAGGAAGCACATGCCTAGGATATTCGCACTGTTTACAATTTTCCAAGAGTGTTTCCAGAAGAGTTGCCAAGATTACCACCAAATAGGGAGGTAGAGTTTTTCATTGAGACGTATGCGGATACGGCTCTAGTGTCGATTGCACCGTATCACATGGCACCGAAGGAATTAAAGGATTTGAAGATACAACTGTAGGAGTTTTTAGACCGTGGTTTTATTCAGCCTAGTGTGTCACCGTTGGGAGCACCGTTGTTGTTGGTGAAAAAGAAAGATGACACGATGAGAATGTGTATTGATTATCAACAACTGAACAAGTTGACGATTAAGAATAAATATTATTTGTCAAGGATTGATGATTTGTTTGATCTATTTCGGGGAGCTTCGGTGTTTTCCAAGATTGGTCTGAGATTTGGGTATTATCAGTTGAAAGCAAAGGATAAAGACGTGCCGAAAATAGCTTTTCGCATGCGCTATAGGGATTATGAGTTCTTAGTGATGCTGTTTGGTTTGACAAATGCGCTAGCAACTTTCATGGACATGATGAATCGGGTGTTCCATGAATTCTTAGATCAATTTGTGATAGTGTTCATCAATGACATTTTTGTGTACTCTCGTACAGAGGAAGATCAAGATCGACATCTACAGATTGTGTTGCAAGTTTTGCTAGACAATAAGCTTTATGCCAAGTTAAGCAAGTGTTAGTTTTGGATCAAACAAGCAGTTTTTCTTGGTCATGTTGTTTCAGCCAAGGGTATTCTCGTGGATCCGTAGAAAATTAAAGCTGTTGTGAATTGGAAGCAACCTAAGTCGGTGTCAGAGGTTTTTAGTTTCTTGGAGTTGACAGGATATTATTGCCGATTTGTAGATGGTTTCTCGAGGATTTCTGCTCCTTTGAAGAAGTTGTTGCAAAAGGATATAAGTTTTGAGTGGACGGAGAATAGACAACAAGCTTTTGATAAGTTGAAGGAAGCTTTGACGCAAAATCCAATATTGATTTAACCTGAGTCAGGGAAGGAGTTTGTAGTTTATAGCGATGCATCCTACATTGGTTTGGGAATGTGTTGATGCAAGAAGGAATGGTTATGGCTTATGCATCTAGGCAGTTGACGGTGCACGAGCGCAACTATCCTACGTGCGATATTGAGCTAGTTGTAGTGGTATTTGCGTTGAAGATTTGGTAACATTATCTTTATGGTGAGTAGTTTGTTGTATACATAGATCACAAGAGTTTGAAATATCTGATGTCACTGAAAGAGTTGAATCTTAGGCAATAGAAATGGTTGGAGTTGCTTAAGGGTTATGATTTGACGATAGAGTATCATCCGGGAAAGGCTAATGTTGTAGTTGACACCTTGAGTAGGAAGGTTGCGGTTGAGTTGAGGGTGATGCTTGCTCGGTTGAACGTAATGCGTGATGGTGGTTTGTTGGCTGAGTTGCAAGTGAAGCCATCATTGTTGCAGTTAATCAAGGAGCAGCAACCATATTACAATTCTTTGGTACCATGTGTCAAGGACATAATGGATGGCAATCAAATAGATTTTTGTTTCAGTGACGAGGGAGTTTTGTGTTTCAAGAATCGAGTGGTGGTGCCAAAAGATAAGGAGTTAAGGTACACTATCTTGGCTGAAGCACATTCAAGTCCTTTTGTTATGCATTCAGGAAATACAATGATGTATAAAGACTTCAAAAAGGAATATTTCTGGGTTGGTTTGAAGAAAGATGTAACGGATTTTATTGCTCGATGTATTGTTTGTCAACGTGTTAAGGCGGAGCATCAGTTTCCTTCTAGGTTGTTGCTGTTGAAGATTCCATAATGGAAGTGGGATAGAATTACCATGGATTTCGTGTCTGGTTTCCCTTTGATGCCATCAAAGAAGAATTCGTTGTGGGTAATTATGGATAGGTTTACAAAGTGTGCACATTTTATGGCTGTGCATACGACGTATACCTTGGATAAGTTGGTGGAGTTGTCTATTGCTGAGATTGTGAGGTTGCACTGGGTGCCTAAGTCTGTAGTGTCTGATAGAGATCCGCATTTTAGAGCAAGGTTTTGGGAGTGTTTGCATAAGGCTTTGGGTACGCGGTTGCACTTCAGTACTTGGATCATCCTCAAACGGATGGTCAGTCTAAATGCATTACCAAGTTCTAGAGGATATGTTGCGGTGTTGCATCATTGATTTCCAAGGAACATGGGAGAAGTGGTTAAATTTGGTGGAGTTTTCCTATAACAATAGTTATCAGGCTAGTATTCAAATGGCTCATTATGAGGCTTTGTATGTTCGAAGGTGTCGCACGCCACTTTGTTGGGAGGAGGCCGGTGAGAAGTTTGTTTTCTTGCCTGATGCGTTGAAGGATACAAATGAGAAGGTGAAGCTTATCTGTGATAGGTTGAAGATGACTTCGGATCGACAAAAGTCATATGATGACTTGAAGCGTAGGGAGATTGAGTTTTCGGTTGATGATCGAGTGTTCCTTAAGGTTTCACATTAGAAGAAAGTTGTGAGGTTTGGACGGAAGGGCAAGTTAAGTCCTAGGTTTATTGGGCCTTATGAAGTGTTGGAGCGTGTTGTTCCAGTTACTTATAGGCTGAGGTTGCCGGCGGAGTTGGAGAAGATACATGATGTTTTCCATGTATCAATGCTTCAGAGATATAGATCAAATCCTTCGCATGTGATGCCTGTTGAGGAGATTGAGTTGAATATGGATTTAACCTATGATGAGGAGCTGGTGAGAATTCTGGATTCAAGAAGCAAGGTTCTTCGTGGAAAGACCATAGAGTTGGTGAAGGTGTTGTGGCGACACCGTGTTGTCGAGGAAGCCACATAAGAAAACAAGGAGGACATGTTGAAGCAGATTTCTTATCTTTTTCTGCCAAGTAAATTTCGGGGATGAAATTTCTTAAGAGGGTGAGAGTTGTAACGCCCTGAATTTGGGCCTTGATGTTAAACGGACCGATTAGACGGTTCAAGAGAACCGAGTTAGGCAATTCAAGTTAGTTTTAGGAATTAAATCTTATAAAATTGTTTTTGGCTAAAATAAAATATGGAGAAATGCTAAAAAATACTTAATTAATATTTTAAGTATTTTGATAAATTCAATTAGAAGGAATTAAATATGATTTTGGGACATTTTGGTCCGGTGACTAAAACTAAAAGTTTTCAAAATTGTTTTTGGTGACTAAATCTTAAAAGGGTCAAAACTTAGAAACTTTAAGGATCTAATTAACCAAACTTTTTCATCATATTTTCCCTTAATATAGGCTATTTTTAAAGGTTCTTAAAATGGTTTTAATAATAAAATAAAATAGAATTAATAAAGGATTTTTAATTACACAATTCATTTTCTCACGTAACTAATTTTGCTATCACTTTTCTCTCAACTTTCTTAGCAGCCAAACTATCAATTCTTTTCAAAAATTATCAGGAATCAATCTCTCTTGATTTCCTACTTGGTTTATTTGATTCCAACAACAAATACTTTATTTCTTGAAGCTTTCATCCAATCTTTGCCAGTTAAGGGAGAAATCATTAATTAGAAGTGATTTCGTTTTTCTCCTCTAATTAAATGTTCTTTAATGAAATTCCAAAGTCCTTAATCCTTTACAACTGATTTATGTTATGGAATTATGATTAAAACATGAATGTGATAATTAAATTGAGTTTTGATGTGAAAATTTGATAAACACTATTTTGGATCTGTTTTGTATTGAATCTAATTGATTTAGATCTCTTATAAGATGTGTTTTAATGTTGTAAGAAGAGATTAATTAAATAAATTCCGAAACTATATGAATTCCTAATTTTTTAAGTTGTAAATAGTTAAATTTTGAAGTGATTTTGGTGATGTAAGGTTGCTAACGGTATAAGGATATTATAATGATGTTTTTGGATGTTAATTGATGTTATTAAGAAGTTAATGTAAGTAGGTTTTGGTTGGGCTTTGTTTAGTTGAGGTTTGGTGATGATTTGGGTCATTTTAGAAAGACGTTTGATGGTTTTGGTGAGGCGAAGTTTTGTTTGTTGGTTGTTGGAAGTTAAAGATGCATGGAAGTGCATTAATCCTCTGTTTTTGATTGGGTAAAGCAGGGGAGTTGAATCCTTTAGCTTTTGGAGAGGTTGCAAAAGCTTGATTCTCGCAACGACAAGAGAGCTTGGGTTGTCGGTGAGTGGAAACACGTTTTACTACTTTTAAAAGGTTTGAAGATGGTTGTTGGGAGTTTAGATTAAGTTTGAAACACTTATCTAAGCTCGGAAGTAAGTATTGGTTGAGCTCTCTCTCATTTTGGGTATTGCAAAATACAATCTGAAGCATATGTTTAGAGATTGGATTAATTACTGTTATATGCAAGTTTTAGAAAAAAAAAGATGTTGCAAATGATATATGAAAGGTTTTGAGAATGCTAGAATACATGGTTTAATGTATTGGAAAAGTTACTTGAATCGATGCACATGTGAAACAGTAAGCTAATGAGGTTTTTATTGAGAATTTTGGCAAGTGGCTGAGATAAATTGTTATCTGATATAGTTGGCTAGCCATAGGGTTTAAAGTGCACTATAATAAGTCACCTCATCTGTGTCGAGGGATCAAGAGTGTGCCATGCTTCACCATGAGAACCGCAGCGGTCGAGGGCTGCTCCGGTTTGAGGGTGTATGTAAAGTGGTCGAAGGAACCACTTGGGATATCCGTGTATCTGATGTGTTTTTATAAAATATAATGAAACTTGCTTTTGAGTCTCTTGAATGCCAATATATGAGATGATGTATCATGAGTAATGGATTATGTTTTGTATAATATGGTTTATACATGAGATGCTCTTTAAGCTTTCTATTTGGAGATTTTGGCATGTGAATCTTAAATTGATGTTTATGATAGAAATCCATGATACATATGTTGCAAATGATTTAAATGTGCACATTTGAAGAGATTATAGAAGCATGAGATGATTTTTCTGTGACACTTATACATTTGATTCGAAGTAAAATGGTTTAAAATGCATTGATGAGTGTTTTTGAGATTTTCTCACTAAGCTTATAGCTTACGCTCTCCTTTCTCATCAATGCTGAGAAATAGACTCTTTCGGGCAGCGAGTAACCAAGGGAAGATCCATGGACTGAAGTACTTTCAAGTATGGTTTTACAAATACATAGTAGTAATAAGAGGCAATGTGACCAAGTTGTAATTGGGAGGTTTATTTTGGATACTCCCTATTTGTACAAGTTATGTTTGATGTTTTAGACTTGTATGATGCTTAATGTTTGGTTTTGATGGGTTGGGAAACATTATACATGCTTGGGTAGAGATCTTGCCTATAGGGGTTTGTTTGGAATTGTTATGTTGCGTAGGATCTCCTACCATGCCTCTATAATTAAGGAAATTATGTTTGGGATGATGTATTATGATTAGATGTTGATTGGAGTAAGTTAGATTAAGCCAAAGTATCATATGATTATATGTATAATTGGATGTCAAATTGAAGCCCGATTGAGTTGTAAATTTCACCGTTGTCAGTATGACCACCTTAGGACTTAATTACATATTTAGAAAAGATAAAAGGAAAAATGAACCACTTTTCAAGTAATTTTTCTAGGTTTGTCTCGGAAAACCCTAATGTAGCTCACTCAGTTCAGTCTTGCAACTAGACCGAGTCAAGGGGGTTACATCCAATCCTAAATCTGATGCATCACATTTAATTTCAAATATTTTATTAAAATCAGGTAAAGAAAGTAAGGATGCTTTGGTCAAGCACGCTTTTAATTTTTTGGAATGTCTTCTCTTGTTCTTCTTCCCAAAAAACGTTGAATTCTTCTTAATAACATCGGTTAAAGGTGCAACAATGGTGCTAAAATTCGGTACAAATCGATGATAAAAACTGGCGAGTCCATGGAAACTTTGCACTTGGCTAATGCTTGTAGGTTGCGGCCATTCCTCAATAGCTTTAACCTTCTCTTGATCAACTTCCAACCCTGCTGAACTCACAAGTCCTAAGAAAATAATTTTGTCAGTACAAAATACACATTTATTAAGATTAGCATACAATTTCTCATTTCTTAAGGTATCCAAAACAAACCTTAAGTGTTGTACATGTTCATCAATAGTTCGGCTGTAAATTAAGATATAATCAAAATAAACAACACAAGACTTACCAATAAAGTGTCGAAGAACATGATTCATTAATCTAATAAATATACTCGGAGCATTGGTTAAACCAAATGGCAAGACTAACCATTCGTATAAACCTTGGTTGGTTTTGAAGGCTATCTTCTACTCATCACCTTCTCGCATCCTGATATGATGATACCCACTTTTTAGATCTATCTTTGAAAAAATGCTAGACCCACTCAACTCTTCCAACATATCGTCTAGTCGTGGTATAGGATGATAATACTTGATGGTGATTTGGTTAATTGCTCGGTAATCCATGCACATGTGTTACGTTCCATTCTTTTTTGGAACTAGCAGAACTGGAACTGTACACAAGCTACGGCTTTCATGAGCATAACCTTTTTCTATAAGCTCGATTACTTGTCTTTGCAATTCTTTGGTTTCCTCAGGATTGCTACGGTAAGCAGGTCGATTTGAAATGGTAGCGCCTGGTACGAAATCAATTTGGTGCTCTATCCCTCTAATGGGTGGTTACCCAATCGGGATGTCATCTGGCAGTACATCTTCAAATTCCTCCAATAAAGAAACATTGGAAATGGGAAAAGTGTTTTCAAAATTGTTAGCATTAAGAAAATTCTCCTTGTACATAAGTACAAGAAGAGTTTGTGTGGAAATCAAACATTTCCTCACTTCTCTTCCTTTTGCTAACAATCTCAATTTTGTTTTTTTTTTTGTTTATTTCTTCAATTTCACTGCCTACTTCTTTTACTTTCTTCTTTTCATCTCTATCTCTCTTTTTTTCTCCAAATTTTTCTTTTTTCATTTCTTTGGCTTTCTCAAGACTTTCCTTCATTCGGATCTGATATGTGTACACTTGTCTTGGTGAAAGGGGTGCCAAAGTAATTTTTTCCTTCATGTGTGAGTGTATACCGGTTGGAATATCCATCATGGATCACGCGCTTGTCAAATTGCCAAAGCCTTTCTTACAAAAGATGGTCGGCGTGCATCAGTAAAACATCACATAGTACCTCATCTTGGTATTTTCCAATGGCGAACGGTATGAGGACTTTCTTTGTGACTATGAGTTCTCCTCCATCGTTGAGCCATTGTAGCTTGTACGGGTGCGGATGCTTTGTGGTTGCTAACCCAAGTTTATCTATCATCACAGTACTAGCAACATTAGTACAACTTCCACCATCAATAATAACAAAGCATACCTTCCCATTGACGTGGCAGTGGGTGTGAAAAATATTTTCACGCTGCTATTTGCTTTCCTCGGTTTGCACACTAAGGCTCATTTTAAGAATGAGAACCTCTCCATCTATGGCAAACTCTATTTCCTCTTCGTCGGATAGGTTATCTAGTGTCTCTTGTTCTTTCTGCTCAGGTTCTAATCCAATTTCTCCTTCTTCGTAAAGAAGCATAGTGTTTCAGTTTGGACAATGACTAGCAATGTGTTCGTGCCCTAGACACTTGAAACATTGAACATCTCGCGTTCGCTCTCTTACCCTTGCTAGTGTCTGCAATGAATTTATTAATTCTGGATGAACCACCCTTTTCAAATTGCAGGGCTGACGAACTCTTCATTTATGATGCAGACGGTCCTCATTTGGATGTAGAACTTCCAATGGTTCGCATCGCGCTCCTTCGCTTTTGCTACCTCTCAACCTTCTTAGCCATATGAACCATCTCTTCAATCTCAATGTAGTGTTGTAGTTCGACAACACTAGCAATGTTTGGATCAAGTATTGCTAGGAATCTTGCCATCATAGCTTCCCGATCTTCGTCTATGTTAGCACGAATTATAGACACCTCCTGTAATCCCCTTGACCTAGCCTAGGCACTACGTCAAACCGAGCGAGCTAAATTGCGTTTGCCGTAGCAAACCTGAACAAAATATCTCGAATTAGGTCCATTTTTTCTTTTTATCTTATCTATATACATCATTATAACTTAAGGTGTACAAACCAACATCGAATAAAATCTCAAACTGAATCGGGCATTGAATTGACATCCAATTGCGCGCATTTGCAATTTAGGGACCAAATTGCAATTTTGGAAAATTATGATGACTTACTTACAATTAGGGTTACCAATTCGCAATTAGTTAGGTTCCATGGTTACGTGTTCGTTTTTAGCTAAAACAAATTATTAAAATACATCCAATTTGCACACCCACAAAATAGGGACTATAATAGAATAATCTAAACTTTAGCACCCATATAACTATCATAACAACCTTCGGTATTGGTACACGGGGTGTTGTACTGATACCATGCTTCATATACAAGGGTCGATACTAAAATACGCATACGAATACCCAAGTCATAATACACGAGGCCCATACCAATACATTTCCTTGAGTATTGGTACCCATGCTATTTTGGCCATAGTAAAAATTCCAATAGCTAAAACTCGTACCGATATGGCTCACCCCGTACCGATACCCAGGCTATTATCTAACTTTCCAGACCTGAATAAGATCTCGCGTATCAATACCCAGAGGCCTGTAATGCCCTTTTTATCTTGTTTTTGACCACCAAAACCACACACACTTGTCCCAAACATCCTAGCATGCGTACTAAACATACTTAGCATAAAAGGGTAGCATCCACAGCACATCAAACCGACGAATATACATTTTCATACACGAAAGCATAAACTATAGGCATGCTTCTTAAACATTTCATCGAACATGCTTAAATTTGAGACTAAGCATAAAACCATCACTCCACAACAAAAACTAAACAACAAACCAACAACCAACAAGATACAACATTTGAAAACATGTACAACCAAAATACAAATCCCCAAACTTGGACAACACATTGCCTTATTACCAAATGCTTTAAAACTAAACAATACTCAATGTCAAATGATGTCTTAGGATCTCCTTGCTCCAAATGCTCCTGCCAACCTCAATTCTCTTCAAAGAATAATGGGAGCGTAAGCAAACATATGCTTAGTGGCGCCACTCTTTCACATTCAACTATACAATTATATAAATTTAATATATTTGATTCAATCTTAAAAAAATATACAAAATAATAAATTAAAAATAAGTATAAAAAATAGGGTTATACCTTAAAGAATGGATGGATTTGGAGATGATTTTAGACTAACTTGATGATTAGGAGGTTGAGTTTGATGTTTTCTTGAAGATTCCCAAAGAAATTTGAGAGAAATAAGTGAAAAATTGAGAGATTTTGGTGAAAACCCAATTTGGGGGTCGGCTAGGATTTTGGTGTTTTGATTTGGGAATTTTCGGATACATAAAGCCCCTATTTATAGCCCCAGATACACGCGTACTGGTACGGTGATTTGTGTACCAGAACACCGCGTACCAGTACGGCCTGGCCGTACCGATCCATAAAGTCGCGTATCAATACTAGCTTACTAGTATCAATTTTCGTGATGAATCTCGTATCAGTACAAGACACCGTGTATAGATACCCTATGTACCAAATGGTTAAATTTTGTAGCAAAGGACCCAAAAATGAAACCCAAATGCCCTTATATGCATGTAAATAATCTGTGAGCATAAATTTATTGGCAAACAAGAATATATACTCCCCCTAACTATTTGAATAAAAGCGTCAAGGAAGAATTCACAAAAGCATGGATTTCAAACAAATCCAAGCAAGATCAAAGACTATACAAGGCTCTATGGTTCAAGAAAAGTTGGTAAGACCTAGCTCTATCCTAAGAGTCCAAAAGTGTTCCTTATCTAAATGCTTTGTAAAAATATCCTCTACTTGATGCAAGGTATCTTCAAATTCTACAACTACATCTTCTTTTAAGACATGATCTCGAATGAAATGATGTCTTATTTCTATATGTTTTGTTCTAGAATGCTGGATGGGATTCTTTGTAAGACAAATGGCACTAGTGTTTTCACACTTAATTAGAATGGTACCCACATCAATTCTATAGTTTAAGAGTTGTTGTTTCATCCATAAAACTTGAGCACAACAACTACCGGCCAAAATATATTATGCCACGGTGGTCGATAGTGCTACACTATTTTTTCCTTAGAAAACCATGAAATAAGCATATTCCCTAGGAATTGACAAGTACCAGAGGTACTCTTTCTATCTATCTTACAACCTCCATAATCCAAATTCGAATAAGCATGCAAACTAAAGGATGAGTCTCTAGGATACCAAAGGCCGAAACTAGGAGTATCTCTAAGGTATCTAAAGATTCAGTTAATGGTATGTAAATGAGATTCCTTAGGACATGCTTGAAGTCTAGCATACAAGCAAATACTATACATAATATTTGATCTACTTGCGATAAGATAAAGCAATGAATCTATCATTGATCTATAAATTTTAAGATTGACACATTTATCTCCTTCATCTTTGTCAAGCTTTGTAGAAGTGCTCATTGGAGTGGCTTGAGGTTTCACATTCTCTGAGTCGAACTTCTTGCGCATGTCTTTGATGTACTTTTCTTGATTGATAAATATGCCATCCTTTCTTTGTTTGATTTGGAGCCCCAAGAAGAATGAGAGCTCTCCCATCATGCTCATCTCTAACTCACCTTGCATTAACTTAGATAATTATTAACAAAGAAGTTCATTAGTAGAACCAAAAATAATATCATCAACGTAAATTTGTACTAGTAAGATATCTTTTCCATTTCTTTTTACAAAAAGTGTTGAATCAACCTTTCCTTTGTTAAAATCCTTTTTACTAAGAAAACTAGATAATCTTTAACACCAAGCTCTAGGAGTTTGTTTCAAATCATATAAAGCTTTTGAAAGTTTAAAAGCATGGTTTGAAATTTTGGATCTTCAAAACTGGGATGTTGTTCAACATACACTTCTTCATGTATAAAGCCATCTAGAAAAACACTATTTATATCCATTTGAAAAAGCTTGAATTCATGAAAGCATGCAAAAGCAAGTAACATCCTAATAGCGTCCATTCTAGCTACAAGTGCATAGGTTTCAACAAAATCAATTACGTTTTTCTTGAGTGTAAGCTTGAGCACCAAGTCTAACCTTGTTTCTAACAATGTTACCACTCTCGTCTAGTTTGTTTCTAAAAACCCATTTAGTACCTATAGTAGATTTGTTATTAGGCCTATCAACTAATTACCAAACATGACTCCTCATAATTTGATTTAACTCTTCTTGCATAGCCATAATACAATAATCATCATTTAATGCTTCTTTGATATTCTCAGGCTCTATGCATGAGATAAATGCAACATAATTACATGTATTTTTAAGGGAGGATCTAGTGGATACCTCTTTGGAAGGATCACCCAAAATCTCACCACATTTGACATAGTTGAACTCCCTTTCTTCTAGAGATAGCTTCTTTAAAGCTTCTTGAGGTGGATCTTGCGGTTCAACCTTTGATGATACTTCATCTACCATTGATGATTGTCCTTCACCATCATTTAAATTTAAAATCCCCACATCATCATCACACGAATCCTTCCTTGGGATGGGGTTATCATAAAAAAGCATGAATTGACTCTTCAATCACTAAGGTTCTTTTTTTAAATACTAGATAAGCTTTAGAGTTTAAAGAATATCCTAGAAAAATATCTTCACCACTTTTAGCATCAAATTTACGAAGATTATCTTTTCCATTATTTAAAACAAAACACTTGAATCCGAAAAGATGAAAATAGCTAATGTTAAGCTTTTTTTTGAAAAGTTCATAAGTAATTTTCTTTAAAAGTGGCCTAATCATTACTCGGTTTATAATATAGCAAGCGGTGTTTGTGACTTCCATCCAAAAATATTATGGCAAATTGTTTTCACAAAGTATGGTCCTAGCCATTTCTTCTAAAGTTATATTTTTCCTCTCAAAAACCTTGTTTCGCTGAGGGGTGTAAGGTGCCGAAAAATTATGTCTAATTCCAATAGAGTTACAAAACTCTTCAAAACCAAGATTTTGAAATTCGCTTACATGGTCACTCCTAACATGTGAAATGGAGTAACCAACATCATTTTGTTTTGCTTTTGAAAACGTGATGAATTTTTCTAAAGCTTCATCTTTAGTACTTAAAAATAGAACCAAAGTAAATATAGAGTAATCATCAACTAAAACAAATGCATGTTGTTTTCCACCCAAGCTCGTAGTCATGATACGACAAACAAGATCTATATAGCTCAATTGTAATATCATACTAGTTGATACATCATTAATGGATTTAAAAGAAACTCTTTTGTGTTTGCCTTTAGCACATGCATTACAAACTTTGTCTAGAGAAAATTTAATCTTTTGTAAATCTCTTACTAGATTATTAGAAATTATTTTTTTCTAAAACACCCATGCTAGCATGTCTTAGTTTTCTATGCCATAACATAGCATCATGCTCATCTTTAGTAACTAAACATAAATTAGCGACATTAATATCATCTAGATGCACCATGTAGATATTTTTTTCTATGACTTACAAGCATAATCATGTTAGATGCAATCTCAACAATTTTGCAACTATTTGATTCAAAAATGACATTGTATCATTTATCACATAGTTGACTTATGCTTAACAAAATATGTTTTAAACCGTTAACATATAAAACATTTTCAATGAGTATAGAAGAGTGATTACCAATAGATCCAATTCCTTCAATATGGCCTTTGGAGTTGTCACCAAATGTCACTACTCCTCCACTTTTTGGCTTTAGCTCTATAAACTGACTCTTGTCACCAGTTATGTTTTTCGAACATCCACTATCAAGGTACCACGAATTTGAACTTGCATTTTGGGCCTTGTAGCAATGCTCTTCCTACAAACATAGAATTACCTCTTGATATTTGGTACCCAAATTCTTTTGGGTACATGATTATTAACTCCCAAAATCTCCATCCCTTTAGGGATCTGTTTAGCAATTAGGTCATTATTTTTATTGACAATTAGTTCCTTAGGAACCCAAACACTCTTAATTACTTTTGCATTAGAGGTTCGATGGGGGATCTGTTTGTCCATCTTTTTAGGTTCAATCTTGAAGCCTTCTTTTCTTTGAAACATTCTTACTCTACTGGACTTCATGAACCTTGTGAATCTCTTGGCTAACATAATCATTTCTTCATCATCCTATTCACTAGAATCACTCTCGTCTATGGTAGATTTGAGAGTGATTCTAATTGTATTCTTCTCAACCTCCTTATTTTCATCCTTCTTTTTCTCATATTCTTTCTTTTCTTATCTCATTAACTCATGAATGAGTAAGGATCTAATGAATTCATCTAGCTTGAGGACCTTGAGATTTTTTGCTTCAATGATGGTCATCTTTTTTTATTCTGATGATTTAGGTGGAGAGTAGATAAACTTTCTTACAAGCATCTTCTCCGAAATCACTTATCCATAGCTCTTCAATCTATTTACAATAATGGAGAATCGATCAGACACGGACTTGATATCTTCGTATGGATCCATCTTGAAGTTCTCATAGCTAAGATTGAGGAGGCCAATCTTAGTCTCATTTACTTCATCCGTTCCCTCGCGAGTCACTTCAAGTTTTTTTCATATTTATTTGGCATTGGAGCAAGATGAAACCCTTTCGTATTCATCCAGACCAAATGCACAAAACAATATGTGCATGCCTTTAGTATTGGATTGAAACATCTTGTTCACTTCATTGCTGCAAGTCCTTATCTCGGTAGAAGGAGTAGTGTAGCCTTGCATGATGCTCTTCCAAGAACCAAGATCAAAAGCTTGGATGAATAGCTTCATTATATTTTTCCAATAAGTATAATTTGCTCCATTGAAGAATGGAGGCTTGTTGGTGGGTTGAGAGTCACTCCAAGACTCAAAATTTGACGATGAAGCAATGGATGACTTTGATGCTGATTCAACTCCTATAGGATCTTCTCAATTGGTTGTAAGACCTTTAATTGAGCCAGACTCTGATACTAATTATTGAGTTGATCAAAAAATCAAAATTGGCCAATAGGCGGTGAATTTAAAATTTTAAAAGAATTAGAAGAAAAGTGCAAGAATAAAAAATTGCAAGAGAGACTTAGAGTGGTTTAACTCCCTCAATGGAGTCTACATCCACTACCTTAGCTACCACACTAAAAAATTTAAAAATTCACTCAATTTGTCTTACCTTTGAGGAAAAGTAGTAACCTTACAACACTCACCAAGATTTATACCCTAAAATCTTGTGAGACCTTTTCCCAAAGTTACAAACAAATAAAGAACTCAAGAAACCTCACTAGATAGGTGTTTTCAATAGTTAAGCTCTCTCCCAAACACCAAACACTTGATAATAAATTGATACAATAAGAACACTCAAGTATTTACAAGAAATGATGTGAAATGGAGCACTAGTAGACTTTGGATATTGCTTGAATGCTTTTGGATAGTTGTCTTGTTGTTGCAGAAGGTTTGAAGGCTTGTTTTTATACCCTCTAATTGATTTCCAACTATTTAGGTAGTTGGGATATTGAATATAGTCGTTGGGGGGAGCTTTTACCGCAATAAATGTTGTATAACAACTATGGGTATTGGTACGTGAAGGCCCATATAGGTACCTACCTAAAGGAGAAATAATATTTAGTATTACAGGGCGTAACGCTACACTAGGCCATGTAAAGGGTACCGATACTCGAAAGATCATACCGGGAGTGAAATTGCTCACTGGAATTTTGGTGGAGCTTTGCATATCGGTACGCTCGAGGTTGTATCAGTACTAAATGTAAAAGACATTTAAATTGTAATAGACTGTATCGGTACATGGTTCATCATATCGGTACTTACTGTATTAAAAGTTTTCAAAGGCTTCAGCGAGTACTGGTACGGAGTCCATCATACCGGTACTGACAAGCAATTTGTAAAAGAAAATTATAAAGCTTGTACTGGTACGCTATGGACCGTACCCATACTCGTTTGCTATTTTGGAAAGCATATTTAAAAATTCGTACTGGTACGCATAGGACCGTACCGGTACTCACTGACCAAAATGAGCTCTTTAAGTACCAAAACACTTAGAAAAATTTGAGACTTAAAAGGATTGACTTATACATAATTTTATCTTTAATGTAAGTCTTTTGTTCGAATGCTTGTCACTTATGAGTAATTTTAAATACCTTAAATTTTTTTATTTTTTTTAAAAATCCTTATTATACCAAAATCAAAATATAGATTTAACAAAATTTATTAATAAAGATGTGTTACTTGATTTGTAAGACTAAACTTAGCCAAACATTTATAATGATGTTGGTATATATATAGAATTCTTTTATTTCATGATAACAAACCCTAGCCGCATAGTTTTCTCTACTCTTCTTCTTCTTCCTTTGTTTTTTATTGTTCTTTGTTTTCCGGCAGCGGGACTGACCTTGGTATATATATAGATGTCGCTCTTTTGGTTATCCTAATGATCTCCCTATTTTGGACCCTCAAAGTAGATTTGAATACGCGTACACAATCATCGTTTCTTGTTAGCGATTGAGTTGTGGTAATAACAGTGTTGTCAACGTGCCTTATTGCAATATGCATTTTTATGTTGTTCGTTGATGGTTTTACCTTTCATCGTCGATCTTTGGTGATGTTTGTATCAATTTTTTGTTTCGAGTCTTTGGGTTGGGTTTTACCTTTTCCTAGTATGGTCCTCTTATGATCTCGAGATGCTAGTTTCTTGTTTTAATGGTTAAATGAATATGTATGGATTAGGTGATTTTGTTTACTAGGATGTAATCTTTGATTGTAATTTTAGATATATAATCGTTCAATAAAATTAACGGATTTCAAATTTAATATATATATATATATACCGAAACACTGACAACATATAATTTCATTCATCGTCAGCTATTAGCAGGGATGGACTGGGGGTTGGAGGAGCGGTCGTCCCCCTGGAATTTTGAAATTCGTATATGATTTAGAGGTTTTCGATGAACTTTTTTTATTGAAAATTTATTTTAGCCCACCTAAAATTTTAGAAGTTCACATCCCCTAGAATTTTATTGGTTCGCCCCCAACATAAAATCCTACCTTCCTCCTTGGTTATTAAATGATAATATATGTTAATAAAATTCTAAAATTAAATTTATATATTTAAATTAATTCTTAATTATATATCATCGTTCAATTCATTGTTGATGCATCAAATTATTTACTACTAATACATCAAATATTAGTCACACATGAAGGAAAATGGAATCCTATACTCACACCACAAAACAAAATTTTGTTTGACCATACGAGCCATGCATCTATGATTTAGACGGAGCACAAAATCTTTTTAATTCCATCGTTACGTGCATTTTTTCTTGGTTCATTCATTAATTTTATTGGCAATCTGTGCCTTCAACTACAATGCAAAACTTAGTGCATCAATAAGATTCATGGTAAACCTTTTTTATGTATCTTTAATCTGTTGGCACATTTCATTTGATAAAAAAATCTGTTGCACATTCCGTGAACTACGTTGATGTGATTCAAGGTAGAGATGATGATATCAGAGGAAGGTAGAAATATGTTGATCAAAGTGAAACAAACTCGATTTGAAAAAAAATCGATTTTTCTTTTTCAATTTTGATTTATTAGTCAATTTATTTGATTTATTAGAGTCAACTCAAGTTAATTTTTAGTTAGAGTCGAGTTTGATTTTGCCAACTAGAAAAACTGAATTTTACGATTTGCGATTTAATCACTGGTTTCCTTTTTCTTTAAGTTCTTCATTTTATGTCTATGTTTGCCCAAATTTGAACCACATGCTTCTAAACCATTGTTGAATACCTATTTAGCTACAATTCATATTTTTTAAAATAAATTTTCTCTTTTTACAATTTAGCCCCTTAACTTTGTATGATTTCCTCATTTCTTCCTTCATTTTAAGTCCATTTTTGACCAAATTTGAACAACATGCTCTAAAACCACTATAGAATACCTATTTAACTTCAATTCATATATTTGAAACTTTTTCCTATTTTTGGAATTTAGCCCTCAACTTTGTATGATTTCCTCATTTATTCAATTTTTCCTTCGTTTTATTTCTATTTTTGACAAAATTTAAACAACATGATCCACTACCACTATATAATATCTATGTAACTTCACTTCATATGTTTCAAAAAAATCATTATTTTTGCAATTTAGTCCCTTAACTTTGCATTTTATTCAATTTAGTCCTTCAACTGTAATTTTTTGTAAATTGTTTCTTCTCATCAATTCCTTGAATCTCTTATATTCCCATCAGTAATTTATCCTCAAAAGTTCCTTCTTTAAAAATAACATTGTAAATGTATTTTAGAATTTTAGATTATATTTGTTTTATTAAATAACATTACAAATCTTACTCATGTTTGAAAACAATATGAAGATATATATTTATACCTTATATGTGTAGAGAAAGTCTTTAGATTAGAAATTAGAATCAATATGTACTATAACATTATAAATAAGTACAATTAAATTTCTGTAGAAACTAGACAACTCGATTCGGCTCGAAGTTCATAAACTCATTTCGAATTAAAAGAATTTGAAGTAGACGTGCCAACTCGAATAAGTTAAATTTTTTTGACTCAACTCGATCGAATTCTCATCCCTAGTAGGTGGAAACTCTCAAGGAGAAACTAATTATACAAGGAGGCAATTACGGTAACGAATAACATGACTTCTGATGTTTGAAGAGGCTGTGCAAATTAGTAGGATCATTGAAAAGGCTGCGTGGTGGAGCTGTCCTCAATTGTGTTGTTGTGATGTTGCTGGTCGGAGCGTTAGGTTGCGTCTGTTGGACTCCACCACCCAAGGGATGTTTAAAGCTCAATGTTGATGGTTTGGCTAGAGATAAGTCTGGTTCGACGGGCTTTGGTGGGCTGTTGCAAGAAGAGTTAGGTGTAGTCCTTGCATGGTTCCTTTGGGTATCATGGATTACAATGAGGCTTAGTTATATTGTAAAACCTATGTTCGATTTTGATATAACAAAGTGTTTAAGGACTAAATTGTAAAAGGAAATAAATTTTTAAGTATTCTAAAGTCTCATAAATTGACAAGGAAAATTTTCTTTAAGTCCAAAACTTAAACCCAAAATTTTTCTAAGTATTTTCAAGCCAAACTATGTATTTTTGCCCAGGTGTATCGATACATCCCTTGGTGTTTTGATACAGAAATTGGTTACTGGAATTTGGTTTTGCAAAAAGAACCAATACGGCTTATCCCGTTTCGATACGACATTCATATGTCTTTGAAAAATTAGGCCTTGTGTTTCGATACAGTCTTGACCGTTTCGATACGGCCTTTATCTGGGAAAATGTTTTAAGCTTTGCGTTTTGATACGGCCTTGTCCGTTTCGATATAATCTGAAATCTAGGTTTAGGATATTTTTAATCGTATCGATACGGTACCATTCGTTTCGATACTGTTTGTCAAGATCTTCGAGATCTTTGCATTAAATGTTTTCGACCGTTGTCTTGTCAATTATTGGAATCAACGAAATTTCAATTTTTCGTTAGCCGTATCGGTACGCCCCTAGGCGTACCGATGCAATTTTCAACTTGGATTATAGTAAGCAAATATCGTACTGATACTTCATTGTTGTTTTGATAAGCCCCCTATTTTACACTATGACCGTTTCGATACACCCTCCCGCATATCGACATGATATTGCACAATGGCTATAATTTTCTTGTAACAAGAATCGATATGGGCCTTCGTGTACCAATACGGTAGGTGACCGAACATCATTTATTGCGAAAAATTTGCTCACCAACGGCTATATTCAATAACTCAACCACCCAAATGGTTAAGGGGGTATAAATACAAGACTCCAATGTTGCTACAACAACTATTTAACATTCATTGAACAACATTCAAGCAATCAAGCAAAATCTAACCCTTAGTGCTCTTAGAGTCAAATCTTGTACACCCAACTTGTGTAATTATCTTGTATATCTTTGTTTCAAATTTGGGATTATGAGTGATCATTATTGGGCAAAAATTTGTATCTTGTGAGGATATTTTATTTGCCAAATTCTTTCTTTGTATTGTGATTGAATTGTTCAAAGCTTTGGGTAGAAAACTTGAACTTGTAAGGGTTGTCTCCTAAGACTTGAAAAAAGGAAGAATTTCATAGTGAAATTGTTGAAAATCCTTAGTATGAAGCTAATATAGTGGACGTAGATCTTGTTAGATGCTTGAACCACTATAAATCTTTGTGTCTCATTGTCTAAATCTTTCAATTTGCTTCCAAACTTTAAAATTGCCAATTCACCCCCTCTTGGCCACCATCACAATTGATTGATCATCCTAACAATTGGTATCAGAGCCAAACTTAACTGAAGGTCTAACAACCATTGAGGCGATCGTAGAAGGTGATTCAATCAATAGAAGTCAAAGCCATGGCATCTACCTCCGGAAACAACTTGTATGAGTCTCAATCCATCATCAAATTGTATGAGGTTCTTCATCAAATCCCATGACTATCTCCTATGGGATGTAGTGGAAGATGGACCAAAAATCCCAATGAAGAGAGAATGTGATAGATTAGTACCGAAGTCCAAGCACGAGATGACCGATGAAGATCGGAAGAAACTCTAAATCAATGATAAAGCAATGCACATGCTATTTTGCTTACTTGGACCGGACGAGTACTCCAAGATGTCATCTTGCTCAAGTGACAAAGAAATATGGGATAAGCTATAGATCACATAAGAAGGCACTAATGAAGTTAAGGAGACCAAGATTGGGTTTCTTAATTTAAGCTATGTAAATTTCAAGATGGAGCCAAATAAAGACATCTCCAAAATGTTTGAATGATTCTCCGTCATTGTCAATGGCCTCAAGGGTCTAGGAGAAATCATTCCGGAGGTGAAGCTAGTTCGGAAACTAATCTATTCACTTCTCGAGTCTTGGGATGGTAAAAGAACGTCCATCATAGAAGCGAAAGATCTCAAGACACTAAAGTTCGACGCTCTCATGGGGTCTCTTCTCACCCATGAGATAATGAAGAAACAAAGAGATGAGGAAAAAAAGAAAGAAGAAATGAAGGTCGAGAAGAAGGAAGTGAAGAAGAAGAAGAGTGGAATTGCTCTCAAAGCTTCATATGATGAGAGTGATTCTAGTGAGGAGGAAGATGAGGAATTGGCTATGATAGCGAAATGATTCACTCGGCTCATGAGATCAAACAAAAAAAGAAAATTCAACCGAAGCAGGGATCTCAAGAACAAGAGCAAAGAAGAAGAGAATGATCCTATCGTGTGCTATGAATGTAAGAAATCGAGGCACATCAAAATCGATTGTCCTCAACTCAAGAAGAAATGCTTTAGAAGAAAAAGAAGCACAAGGCCCATGTAGCCACTTGGAGAGATGAAGAGTCTTCAAGTGATGAGGAACACGAAATTGCAAACTTATGTCTCATGAACTTTGAGGAGGATCCTAAGGTAACCTGTAACTCATTAAATGATCTTACTTATGATGAATTATTTGATGATTATAATGAGTTACAAGAGGCTTATGACGAATTGGTTGAAAAATATAAGGAAACTATTTTGATGATTATAATGAGTTACTAGCTTGGGTGCTAAATCATATGCATTTGTTTTAGTTGATGATTACTCTAGATAAACTTGGGTTCTATTTTTAAGTACCAAAGATGAGGCTTTGGAAAAATTCATCATATTTTCAAAAATTAGTCAAAATGATCTTGGTCAAACTATTTCTCATATTTGAAGTGACCATGGTACCGAATTTCAAAATCTAGGTTTTGAGGATTTTTGTAACTCAAATGGTACAAGCCACAATTTTTATCTCCTAGAACACCTTAACAAAACGAGGTTGTTGAAAGGAAAATTCGAACTTTAGAAGAAATGGTTAGAACCATGCTTTGTGAAAACAATTTGCCAAAATATTTTTGGGCGGAAGCCGCTAATATGGCTTGCTACATTATAAATAGAGTAATGATTAGGCCTATTTTAAAGAAAACTCCTTATGAGATTTTAAAATCCAAAAGGCCTAACATTAGCTATTTTCATCCATTTGGTTGTAAATGTTTTGTTTTGAACAATGGAAAAGATAATTTACGCAAATTTGATGCTAAAAGTGATGAAGCTATTTTCTTAGGGTATTCTTCAAACTCTAAAGCCTATCGTGTATTTAATAAAAGAAATTTAGTTGTTGAAGAGTCAATACATGAGGTTTTCGATGATAACCTCCTTCCGAGGAAGGATTCTTGTAATGATGATGATGTTGTAATACCCCTATAACTGGGTTAGGAGTTTTACAAAGTGATCACATGCTTGATAATGTTATATTTGAATTGCTAAAGATTCAATTCGAGTCAATTGAATAAGTAAGTCAATGGGATTGAGAATGAAACAGTTAATTAAGCTAAAATTCAATTAGCAAATGAGTAAAGTAATTATATTTCAAGGAGTATGAAGGAGCATATATGAGTATGAAGAGGTTAATTAGTATGTGACTTGAATTATTAAGGATTAAATTGTAAGATGTGAGAATGGAATGATTGGAGATGTAACTAGTCTTGAAGGACCAAAATGCAAGAAGTGTGAAGTTGAGAACAAAGGACAAAATTGAAACAAGGGTAAAACAACAAATTTGCATGTGTAATTAGACCACTATATGATAGTGGAATACATGTGGCAAGGTTAATTCACACATGGAAAATGAATGTGTGATAGCCGGCCATGTAATTTGAGAAAAGAGAATTTGGAAGCTTTTCATCATCCTTGTTCTCTTCATGGCCGGAAGTGAGAGAGGAAGAGGAACCATAGGAGACTTGCATAATTTGAGCTCAAATTCAAGAGGAATTAATGAAAAATGAAGCAAAATTTTGTGGGAGTAAGTCTAACAAGAGGTAAGTTCATCTTGAACTATGAAATTATTGTGGAGATTGTTATTAAAATTGAGTTTAATTGATGGATTTAGGAATGCTTAGTTGGTTGAATTATTGAAATTCTTCATTTTTAGGGAGCTCAATACCTTGCTAGAAATTTGGTTTTTGAAGATACTTGAAGTGGATTCATGAATGAGAAGGTAAGAGGTTAGATAGATAGATGTATATGGATGAGAGCTTGCTGACATTCAATGATATAATTTCTTTGATGCATGAATTAATGCATGATAATGACATTGAAATATTCCTGGTTGAATTGAGTCTAAGATATTACTATTAGTGTGAGTTTGGAGCACTTATGTTAGTCTTAAACAAAGACCAAAGGTAATCTGCCCAGAAAAGTTCTGTTCTGGCGTTAAGTTTAGAAATTCATGAAGAATTGAATACTTTGAGTTTTGGGGTGAATTTTATGTGTGTGAGTCTAGTTTAATCTCCAACAAACGGTGATTGATTTTGAGCTCTAAATAAAAAGTTATGAATTTTTAAGTGAAGGTAGTGCAGAAATTCTGGAGGCAGATTCTGCTCTGGACAGTTTCTGTTTTGAAACTTCCAAAAATTCTCCTAATTGTTATAGAACTTGTTAAATTGTGAGGCTTATATCGTTAAAACCATGGTTAAATCTAGTTTATAAAGATGTAAAGATATTTAAATTCCAGTGTGTATTCTGTTCTGGAGAAATAGTTCTTTAATGATAGCTCAACTTGCTAAAAGTTTGAAATAAGGACTTATCTTGAAAATGGAATAGATAAATGACTAGTATATGTATAGCTAATTCTTGAATGACAACATTGGTCAAGTTTATTGAGTTAATGTGTGATGATGGGCATGTATATTAATGGATGTATTTTGATTATTTGAGCTAAAGATTGGAAGAAGAAGATGGAAGTAAGGTTGAAGAAGAAGGAAAGTTTGAAATCAAGGGCTTGGCTGAATCAAGTATCGAATGGAAGAAGTTTGGATGTGTTAATGGATCAGGATGTCTTATAACTTCGGGATATAAGGTGAGTGTAGTTTAAAGTCTCGGGCTAGATTAATACTACCCTGAGTATTTATGTTTTTTTTGTTTAATTTTGATTACTTATTGGCTAAAATTTGCCCGTATAAATAAGCTTGGATGCCAAGGTAAGTATAAAAATTAAAAGCTATATGTGATTGTGTATATTTGATATGCCATGAAAGCAATATGTGATTGTGTATATTTGATAAGCCATGAAAGCTATATGTGATTGTGTATATTTGATATTGCATGAAGGCTATATGTGATTGAGTATGTTTGATATGCCATGAAAGCTATATGTGATTGAGTATATTTGAGATGTTATGAAACATATGTTGAGTTATCAATTGATTAAGAATCCGAATATGAAATTTGAATCATGAAGGAATTGAATACATGCTTGACATGGTATGATCTAAATCTTGCTAAAAGTACATGAATACGAACTATACCACCTTATGATGTAATAAGATATACTCTTTTGATAAGATACCTTGGAGCTATGCTCATATTTGATTCACATAAGATATGTTGTCTGTTATTTTTTATAAGGAGCCATGTTCATTCTTATTTCTACTATAATAATAAGATACATGATTACATGAACATGGAGCTAAGCTCAATCTTGATTATGATAAGATAAAACTTGTGAAAAGCCTTGGTCTCAAGTCAGTCTTAGGTATAGTTGGCATTCCATAGAGTCTATAGAGCTCATGTTTTAGGGTGGACTACAGTCCTTATTTGGCGACAGTAGGAGGGAAGTGTTGTGGTCACTTGGCGACAGTAGGAGGGACTGACCGGTACTATGAGTACCTTTCTGTTGGCGACAGTTGGTTGAGGATTCGAGTACCTAGGCTGATGCTTGGTTTCAAGGCTATGTTAAAACTTCTTAATGAAACCTACTAATGAATTAAAGTGATAACTTATGAGACAAGTTACAAATGTTTTCAATATGTTATGTATGATAGCTTATTTGATAAGTAAATCATGTTTATAATATGTTATGCTTGATAAATTATATGAATAGTAACATGTATATGAGACACTATGATGGATAAAAAAATGTGTTATGGACTGTTTTACTTAGTTAAGAACATTAATGGACTATTTTAAAGGTGTATGTGGAAATTTATATGATTAAGGATTGTTCTATATGTAAATAAATGAATTTGGAGACTGTTTTGATGTATGTAAATATGTATGCAAGCATAATGGATTGATTAGTCATGGATTAGAACATTTGTGGACTGTTTGGAGTATGTAAATAAGTATATAAGAATTAAGGATTGTTTTGCATATGTGAGAACATGTATCGAACTGTTTTTGCAATGTATAAATGTGTATACATGTCAATTGGACTGTTTTGGATATAAATGAATATAATTGAACTATTTTGCAATGTAATAATGTGTATACATGTCAATTGGACTGTTTTGGATATAAATAAATATACTTGGACTGTTTTTGCAATGTATAAATGTGTATACATGTCAATTGGACTGTTTTGGATACAAATTAATATACTTGGACTATTTTTGCAATGTATAAATGTGTATACATGTCTATTGGGCTGTTTTGGATATAGATGAATATGCTTGGACTGTTTTGAAATGCATAATTGTATACATATGTTTTGTGGACTGTTTTGATAGAAATGAACATGAATTGGACTGTTTTGAAATGTATAATTGTATACATATGTTTTGTGGACTGTTTTGATAGAAATGAACATGAATTGGACTGTTTTGAAATGAATAATTTTATACATATGTTTAGTGGATTGTTTTTGATATGTTTACATGTATTTTTGGACAGTTTTGATTATATAAGAAAGTTTGTGGACTGTTTTTGAAACTATAAAATGTATACTCATGAATTAATGATAATATGGATGATTTAATCCAAAAGACGTATAAGTGAAATAGGTTGCTTGAATCACAAGACTATGATAAAATAAACCAAGAAAGTTTATAAGTTAAATTATGAATTGATAATGACTTGTTTATCAAGTAAAGTGAATCTTAGCTTATTATATGTTCTTTGTCTGATTAGATAAGATTGGCAAAATGCTACATGTTTGAATAGATAGAACTTCAAAGGCTTATTATTTGTTGAACAATCATAAATTCGAATCACCCATGTATAAGTGTAATCTCTTAATTGAATGTCTTGACCTAGAATGGTTAACTTCTTGTCCAAGCTTAGACTTTACGTGCATAAGTAAAAGATTTAAGTGAAAGGATATGTTTTGTTTTTATGCTCTAGATGCTTTAAGCTACCTCACTAAGTAATCATACTTATATATATATATATATATCCTTTCACTGTCTTTCAGGTTAAGTTCGTTTTTGGCGAGCTATGAGGCTGGACAAGATCACTGGAATTCAAGATTGTATGTCTTGAATTTCCTTAAAGAACTCCTAGATGGTGGCACATAGTTGTTAAGTTGCATAATGCATTTAGATTTCGTTTTGGCTATATATGTATATAAGTTTGATAAATGTTCAAAGTTTTGTAATGGGCCTTTAATTATTCCTTGGTTGTTGCTTGCCTTATATGATTTATTAGTTAGCCAGATTTAGTGGTTGCTTAATATCTGTAAGAGTCTAAATTTGATAGATCACCTTCATGGCATGTGTATTGCAATCTAATATATATTATCATGGGTTAAAGCTTAGAAAAGTAATGTAGTTCGTATGATTAATTGTCGATTAAGATAAGTAATTGGTTACATGACAATGAATAAGTATATGGTATTGCTATGTGATAGTTATGTGTATCTGGATATGACTAGTAAAGCTATGTTAGATATGTTGCTCGATTGATTGCTTATTGGTTAAGTTATGCTAGATATGTCGATTTAATAATTACTTGTTGGTTAAGCTATGACATATATGATGTTCGAATACTTTTTGCTATGGTTACATGTTTGTATGTGATATGTGATGCTTAGATAGTAATCTTGGATGATAAGTTTTAATTTTTAATTAATACAACATGTAAGATTAAAGATCATTAACCAATAGTTGATTGTTAACTTGAACGATCTTGATCACATATTGATATGTCCTAAATTGAATAGAGGTATGTAAGTTTATAATTGAGTTAATATTGATAATGTGTATGTATGAAAAGGAATCTTATGTGTTAGTAGAACAATATAATAACTTTGTGATTTGAAGAACATAGAAGATAGAGGCATCCTAAGAACTTGTGATTGGAGTGTATAGTTTATGGTTTGAAAATACATGTTTGCCCGAAATTGGCTCTAGTATGTGCTAAACATTGATCGCTAGAGGTGCCCAAAACAGTCTCTAGTCGAATAAATTAATTAACTTAAGAAAACTAAAAACAAAACACTAGAGGTGCCCGGAACCGGCTCTAGTTAAAACATGTTAAAAGAACCGAATGAAGTAATTTGAAAACCTCATGTTTGCATCGAATCCGAAAAATCAACTTGCACACAACTCCGCACACACTCACAAGCATTATAGTTTGATTCTGAGTAACTCCTAAGTTTTCCAAAAAATGAAAAGCCAATCATACTTTGTGCCATGGTTCTGAGAATTGAAATCAAGTTCAAAGCTAAGTTTGTGAAAATTGAAGTCTTAGCGGGTAATTATTAGTTTGCATTGCTTGAGGACAAGCAATAGTTCGAGTTTGAGGGTGTGTTAAGTGTCTAAAAGTACTATTTTATTCACCATTTTTATTCATATTATTGCTAGACTTAGGCTCATATTAGTTGCAGTATTAGCCATTCATGCATGTTTGCATTGTTTCCTTGGTGGACAAGCTTGATTTCATATTTTGCTTAATTTTGTTGAAAAAGATACTGCTTTGGAGTGTTTTTGTGTGTGTGCAGAATCACTTGCCAAAGCAAGGCTAGAACCAGTTGCCAAGGCAATGCATGAAGGAGATACCGAGCTAGTTGCCAGGGCAATTTTCGATAAAGGATAAGATGATATGGTAGTCAAAATTGATGACTAGATAATCCCAATATGACGTAGAGCAAAGCTAAATCCCAAAGGAGTTTGATTACCATGAAAAGGTTAAAGAGAAATTAAATCCCAAAAAGATAGGAGAAGATATAGAAGAAATTTAAATATAATAAAGAATTATATTCTTTTAAAGTATTTAATTCCAACTTAACTTCCTCCTCAAGAAGGATTTTGACCTAGCCATCTCCTATATAAAGGAGACCAAGCCGTCAAACTCAAGGGAGAGAAGGGAGAGATTTCGACAAGAGCAAGGAGGGAGAGATTTCGACAAAGGCTTCAACCATTCTTCATCTTTTTCTTCTTTGTTCAATTAGGTTTATGTTAGGAATTCTTTGTCTTGTGTTTCTTTGGAACCTAGCCATGAACTAAATCTATTTGGCTAAGGTTATTGTGTTTTGTGGTTGTGAGAAACAATTGGATTTTGTTTAGGTAATAAGAGTTTTCACTTTCAGTTCAAGGTTTACTTATTCTTGGTTTTTCTTCTTGTTTGAGAGTGAATTGGAAAAGGATCTCGTAACTTCATCTATTTATCTAATATTAGGAGAGTTAGATTCAAGAAATGAATGAGTATGGTCTTTATTCAATCTATTGATGGTGAAGATTAATCTGGCTTAGGAATAAGTTAAGGATTTCAATGGCTAAGAGGAGCACAAGATTGGTTGTTGTTCACCCTTGATTCACGCAGGGGTGTATTGTCAAGGCATACACAATTAGCTAGAGTTTCGACTTAGGGATAAGAAGAAACCATTGAAGAATGCTCCGTCAAACCTTGAAGTTGCTGCCCAGCCGCCCAAGTAGTTGCCCAGCTAGTTGCCCAGGCAACCATCGATTAGTTGCCAAGGCAACCCCGCTGCGCAAGTTGCCACAGCAACTGAGTTGCCCTTGCACTCTTTTACCAAGACTATCCAATCGGCTATCACACCTCAACTCGTGATAACATGACCTATTCTCTCTCATTTGATTACATCTTCTTTTACTTATTTGCTTTCTAGTCTAGTTGTTAGTTAAAACTCCTACAATCACCTACTTGTGTTTTTACTTTTTACAGTGCAAGAGATTAGATTCTTGAAGTGGCACCAATCCCTGTGGAGATGATATCTTTTATAATATAACTTGCAACGTGTACACTTGCACAATTGTGGAGCACTTATTACGTGCAACAAGTTTTTGTGATCGATTGGGAGAAGATCTAGAAGGAATTTAAATATAATAAAGAATTATATTCTTTTAAAGTATTTAATTCCAACTGAACTTTCTCCTCAAGAATGATTTTGACCTAGCCATCTCCTATTTAAAGGAGACCAAGTCGTCAAACTCAAGGGAGAGAGGGGAGAGATTTCGAAAAGGGCAAGAAGGGAGAGATTTAGACAAGAGAGTTCAAGAGGGGAGAGTTCGATTGGGAGAGAGTTCAAGGGGCTGATCGATTTCTTCTTCTTCTTCTTCTTCTTTTCTTCTATTAGATTCATGGTTTGGGGATTATTCTTTGTATATCTTTTGAACCCAACCATGAACTAACTTGATTGGTTGGGGTTATTGTGTTTTTGTGGTTGTGAAATCTTTTGGATTTTGTTTAGGTTTTTGAGTTACAATTCAATTTTCAAAGTTTGTTCATTCTTGGTTCTTAACATTGGTTGCGAGCGAATTGGGAGAGGATCTCAGAATTCAATCATACATTTATCTAATATCGGAAGAGTTAGATTCAAGAAACGAATGAGCATGGTTTTCATACAAACGGAAGTTGGTGAAGACTAATTCGGCTTAGGGATAAGTTACGAATTTCAACGGCTAAGAGGAGCGCAAGATTGGTTGTTGCTCACCCTTGATTCACGCAGGGATGTATTATCAAGGCGTGTGCAATTAATAGTTTTTCGCGTTAGGGATAACGAGGAATCATTGAAGAACGTTTCGCTGAACTTTGGAAGTGAATGCTCAATTGCCCAGCAATCGCGTGAGCATTACCCAGGCAATCTGATCAGACAACGCGGGGGAATTACCCTGGAAACTGACTAGGCAACACGGCAGAATTGCCTTGGCAATCAACTAGGCAATTGCAACCAAATTGCCCTGGCAATCGACTAGGCAATCGTAATAGAATTGCCCTGGCAATCCGGCTGCTACTCAATCACCACGACGAACCATTCGATCATCACTTCACAACTCATGATAACCTGGCCTATTCCCTCTTATTTGATTACATCTTTATTTTATTTACTTGCTCTTTTATTTTATTTGTTAGTTAGAACTCCTACAATTATCAATTGTGTTTTTACTTTTACAGTGTGATAACTAAGGCAAAGTGGCCCAAACCAATCCCTGTGGAGACGATACTCGATACTTATCATATCACTTTATTACTTGCAACGTGTATACTTGCACAAGCACTTATTACATGCAACAACAGGATCTCCCCGTCCAAAATATATCATGTTGCCATCTTTCTGAGTGTTTTCGGTTATTTTCGCTTGCCCCTTTGGGATACTTTTGATATTTGATATATTGCAAGATATCATAATACCAAGGGTTGCCATCTATTTCTTCTTACACATTATAACAGTGAGCTGGCTTCTTAAAAGTCTATATCTCAATTGGATTCATTTCTGCTTTCGTATTTGCTTTGAACATGGAGGTCAGAGTTGCCAAGGCGTCTGCCATCTGGTTGTCTTCTCTAGGAAGGTAGGTGAAACTGACCTTTTCAAATTCTTTAATGAGCTCTTGGATCAACTTGTAGTACTGTACTATCTTCGGATCCCTAGTTTCACATTCTCCTCATAGCTGATAGATCACTAAGGACGAATCTCCGAATACCCGAAGTTCTTTGATATTTCTTTCAATGGCTGTATTCAGTCCCATGACACAGGTTTCATATTCAGCTATGTTGCTTGTACAAAAGAATTCTAGTCTACTGGTGAAGGGATAGTAGACATCTTCTGGAGAAATTAGCACGGCTCCTATCCCGTGGCCAAGGGCATTGGAGGCTCCATCAAAGTAAAGCTTCTATGAGCCATCAACTAAAACAACATCTTCCGCAGTTGTAATACACATCAAGTCCTCATTCGAGAAATTGAAGTTCAACGATTCATAATCATCTGAAGCATGGCTAGCTAAGAAATCCCCTATAGAGCTTCTTTTCATAGCTTTCTGGCTAACATATACAATGTCAAACTCGGATAACAGCATTTTCCAGCGGGCCATCCTCCCCGTTAATGTTGGTGATTCCATTAGAAACCTTAAGGGGTCCAATTTGGATATCAACCAAATTGTATGGTATAACATGTACTATCTAAGCCTTTTGGTAGTCTAAACCAAAGCACAACATAGCTTCTAGATTGGCGGGTACTGTGTTTCGCAATCGGTGAACTTCTTGCTTAGGTAGTAGATGGCTCTTTCCTTTTTCCCAGACTAATCATGTTGCCCTAACACGCAACCTATCGAGTTTTCAAAAACTATCAGGTAAAGGATCAAAGGCCTGTTTGGGACTGGTGCGACCAAAATCAAAGCATTCGTCAAGTATTTCTTAATCTTTTCTATAGCTTCTTGACACTCTTCATCCCAGACACCTGGATTATTCTTCCTAAGTAATCTGAAGACAGGGTCACACTTATCTGTTAATTGAGAGATGAAACGGGAGATATAGTTTAACCTTTCCAGGAAACCTCGAACTTCTTTCTAAGTATGAGGCGGTGGGAGGTCTTGGATAGCCTTTACTTTTTCTGGATCGATCTTAATCCCTTTCCTACTCACTACAAACCCCAAGAGTTTTTCGGATGTGAATGCGAATGTGTATTTAGCCAGGTTGAGCTTTAACTAGTACTTTCGTAGTCCTTGGAACAGCTTTCTTAGGTTTTAAAGTTGCTCTTCCTTGGTCCAGGACTTAGCAATCATATCATCCACGTATACTTCTATCTCTTTGTGCATCATATCATGGAAAATAGTCACCATTGCTCTTTGATAAGTCACCCCTGCATTCTTGAGTCTGAAAGGCATCACCTTGTAACAAAACGTGCCCCACATGGTTACAAATGTGGTCTTCTCCATGTCTTCTAGGTCTATCTTTATCTGGTTGTATCCTGGGAAACCATCCATGAATGAGAACAATGAGTGTCCCGCGATATTATCAACCAACGTGTCAATATGTGGCAAAAGGAAATTGTCTTTAGGGCTTGCTCGATTGAGATCCCTGTAATCTACACACATTTGGACTTTTTTATCCTTCTTCGGCACCAGTATGATGTTTGCAACCCATTTAGGGTATTTGGCATCCTCCAGAAAGCCAACATCAAACTACTTTTTTACATATTCTCTGATCTTTAGTAGCTGTCAGTCCTCATTCTTCTGAGCTTTTGCTGGATTGGTTTGTATTCTGACCTCGTCGGCAGCTTGTGCATCACTATGTTTGTGTTCAACCCTGGCATATCTTGATAAGTCTAAGCAAATACGTCCTTGAACTCTTGAAGTAGGGTTATTAGTTCGCGCCTAGTTTCTGAGGAAAACATAGTCCCGATTTTCACTTCTTTTCTCTCCTCATCAGTTTCCAAGTTCACACCCTCTGTTTCTTCTTAGTGGGGCATGATTTGCTTTTCTTCGTTGGCCATCATCCTTACCAAATTCTTAGGAACCTCGCACTCTGCCTCGTCGTCCTCCTTGTCAATTTCTGCTAAAATCTCAGGGTATTCGAAATCTACCTCAAGATTTGATTCGGAATCATTCATACAGTTAGTTATGGGAACCCTGCATGAAATGAGAACAAATGTATTGGGAAGAGAATGATTTTAAATGAAGTGAATGATTATGAGTAAGAAATGAATGAAGTAAATGAAATGTTTGCCATTTGAGGAAACGAGGAAGATATTATTTCATTACAAACAAAAGTTAACATAGATGCCCTATACGAAAGATCCCCATTGCTCATGGGAAAAAATAGAAGGGTTGGTTCAGAGCATTACTCTAATCTAGCCCTAAAGATTACAGGTAGATCAATGTAGCTCCAGTTATTAAGAGTTTCCCCAGGACGGCAAGGGCTTATGCTGGCCAACACGTTACTGTCATTGTCATCTTCAGCTATCATGTTGATGGACATCCCTTCAAGAAATTCATTGAACATCTCATCCTCGTTAAGTATGTCGTTTTCTTAAATTGCTTCGTGTACTTTCTGTTCTGTATGGTCAATTCCTCCAAAGACAAAAATATCTTTTACAGGAGGGAAAGAGATCGGTCTCTATGGAATATCCTCTCCTTTCAGTCTAGCCCTCCTTTGTTCTTATTTATTTCTATATTCCTCTCCCCTCTGTTGAATGCTTGGTTTGTAGCCAAGCCCAAAACGATCCTTCTTGGTGATGACACTTCTGGGTCGTAGGCTTCCTTGCAATCTTCTTTCTAGCCCTCTTCCTGTTTTGTCTCCTCAGCCAAAAGTTTCAGAAATGGTCATCTTGGTATAATTAGATTACCTAGGAGAGGGAATCCGACTACCTTCCGCAACAAATGTAGCATTTACAAGTTCTAATGCTCGAAAAGAACATTCTGCAGCATTTTCATCGTTTTGGAGATAGGGGGCATCCGATGTTACCGAGACAATGATCTCTTGCTCAGCCTCTACGGTGACCAACTTACCTTCGATCACAAATTTCAATTTCTGATGGAGTGATGAGGGAACAGCTCCCGCAAAGTGAATCCATGGTCTTCCCAATAAGCAACTGTAGTTCAACTTTATATCCATTACTATGAAATCAATTGTGTGCTCTGTCGGCCCAATCAACAAAGGCAGCTCAATTTTTCCAAGTGCTCTCCTTTGAGTACTGTCGAAGGCTCTCACAGAGTTGTGATAGGGTTTCATATGGGAATCATCTACCGGTAGCCTTTGTAGAGTCACCATCGATAGTACGTTTAATGCCGACCCATTATCAATCAGCACTCCTGGCAAAACATACCCTTTGCAGTGGGTTGTGATATTTAGAGCCTTAGTGGATCTCATTCCTCCTTCTGGGATCTCGTCGTTGTTGAATGTGATGTGGTTGTATGCATTGATATGCCTCACTATTATGTCAAGCTTAGACACAGAAATGTCACTGGGTACAAACATCTGGTTGAGCACCTTTAACAATGCATCGCGATGCTTCTCCGAACTCAAAAGCAACTCCAACAATGTAATCCTTGTTGGTTGCTTTCGCAGTTGTTCCACTATATTGTACTCACTGTGCCTCAGGAGCTTCATAAATTCTTGTGCCTGAGCCTCAGTTACCGGCTCATTAATCTTTGGAAGGGGCTCCTCTCCAAATATCTTTGCAGGACCATTTGATGTACCTGCTCTCTTATCCTTTGTAGCTTCAACAGGTTTCAATGCCTCCGAAGAGTAGCACCTACCGCTCCTCGTGAAGTGGCCTACTTCGTTGACAATTTCACCTTCTTTTGTCTGGTCACCTTTCTAAGTTGGCTCTTCTTATGTCATTTATTCCTTTTCCTCATGAGGTTTTGATTGCTCCAGTATAGTCATGTTGGCGGCATAATTCCAAGAGGTTTGCAACATGCCTTTGAATGAAAAAGGGGTTAGGGCTGAGATAATGATTTTAGGGGCCACCTTTACAGCTTCTGCTTGAGAGGAACTTGCATTCTTTGGTTTGGATGGGATGACAAAGAGTTTGTCTATTCCATACTTGATGTTTGGGCTATCGGACGCACATACATCTAACCCCTTCCTTCCCGCGACCTCCTCAAAGAACTCTATCTTCTTACTCTCCATCAGCTGTTGAATTAACCTCTTGAATTCTTCATATTGTTGAATGTCGTGCCCTTCATCCTGGTGGAACTCGCAATAAGCTCTACACCCCTTCTACACCACGACCATGCCCTTGTCAATCAAGCGGGCCATGCATAATTGTTGGAACACCCACTATAAGGGAGACTTAATTTATGCCACATATTTCTTATCCTTCTTAGCGGAGTACTCCTCGATAGCGTTCACTCTGTGGTTCTCGTGATTAGGTAACGGGTTAGCAGCCACATTCAGTTCTTCAAACTTTAATACCCCATAATTAATCAGACTCTGCACAAGTTTCTTAAACGCGAGGTAATTTTTTATGGAGTGACCAGGGGCACCGCCATGATAATCACATTGTGCGTTGGGATCATACCATGATGGAAACAGAGGTTTGAACGGAGTAACATAGTATGGGCAGAGCAAATCAGCTTGGTACAACTGAGAATAAAGCTCGAAATAAGAAACTGGCAACAGAGTAAAGGATGTTTTCTCTTGTTCCTTTCTTGGAGATCTTCCTTCTCTTTGGTTTGGATTCTGAGCCTTCCCTATTGATGCTTGTGGCTGAGAGACCGTAAAGTTCTTTGGGGCATTGTAAGTGCTCGTAGCATTTACCTCATTCTTCTTATTATATTTTCGAGAGCTATCCCCACTGTCAATCCTGCCACTCTTAATTACCAATTCGAGAGACTCCTCAGTCCTGATCAAGTCGGCAAAGCTCTGAGTTGTATTGATTAGGTGATCGAATAGTGTTTCTTTTAGAGTTTTCATGAATAGGGGCGTAATCTTGTGCTCAGGAATTGGTGGCTGGATCTGAGCGGCCACCTCTCGCCGCCTCTGGGCGTATTGTCACAGACTCTCATTAGAATTTGGTCCCATGTTTTCCAACATGATCCTACTGGGGGTCATATCTACACTGCTCAATGAACGCCTTTAAAAGATCCTTCTAAGACTTGATGTTTACCCGGCTTAATTGGGTGTACCAACGAAGTGCTGCTCCAGTCAGACTATCCTGGAAATAATGGATCAAAAGCTTTTCATCCTTGATATAGGTTGCCATCTTTCGGCAATACATGGTCACATGTGCGGAAGGGCATGAAGTTCCATCATACTTGTCAAATTCCGGAGTTTTGAATTTTGGTGGTAAAATAAGGTCGGATACTAGGCTAAGATCACTAGCCTCATTCCCTGGTTCATCTACAGTTTGCAGTGCTCTAAATTTTTCCTCTATGAGACAAAATCTTTCCTCCCATTTCTATTCCACTTCTGTTCTAATTTTCTCGACCAAATTCAGATCCGGCACTTCTTCTTCGTAGAATGCCTCTGTACCAATGAGTTCGTTTTCAGATACCCCTGCCTAAAGACTAGCATATATCTCGACAGGGTCAATGTATACTCTTCTTGTCGGACTTGGCGTCTTCGGTTGAACCTTGCTGTGAGATGCAATACCTTCTAGGTCCTAGGCGACTTCGTCTTTAACCTTTTCTTCCCCAAGGCTTTTTCCAGCAATGCAGTGATATCGGATATTATCACAGCTTGTGATTGAGAAATCTGCTCACTAAGGCTCTTTTTGGCTTCATCGAAACGTGCTTCCAAATCCCTCTGCCCCTTTTCCAAATTGACTATTCTATCCTCCATTAGTTTGCTTTGTAACCGAGTAAAGTATGGATGTGGAATGGTTGCGGCTTATCTTTTAGTTTCACTGCCACAATATTTACACTATCAATATTTTTGCAAAGAAAGATGAATGCATGTATAATGATGCAAATGCCATGATGCAATACAAGAATGTATACAAATAAAGGTACAAATTTCGTTGGTAATCACCCTTTTGAACTACTTTCATGGGAATTAAAGGGTCCAGATTACAAAAATAGTAAAGTAGAGTTCTACACATAAGTCCTGGCCCTAGCTCCTAACTTCTCGATAGCCTTGAGTAGCTTGATGAACTTAGGCGCTTCTTTCATATCCGAGGTTATGAAAGGTCGAAGGGCTTCGGCTTCTACAGCTAAATCTGTCATATGTCCTACAACTCATTGTATTTCCACCATCAGGGTCGTGTAATACTGGTCTTTGTCTTGAATCATCTGGGAGGAATCACGAAGTTTTTGTCACCAATATTGTCCTCACCTGCTGCAGCTTCTTCAAATACCCTAATTCTTCCCCTATAATCCTAAACTGTTGCCTCAAGTGACTCAATACGGGCTTGTAACATACCAATTTCACGCTCTCGTTCTTGTAGTTTGATGAAACTACTCCTCTGACGATAGGTCTGAAAGAACTGCTCTAACTCTGTCAATCTCCCTTCTAACTCGATGTTCTAATCTTGGCTCTGGTTTAGGCTTTGAACAGTGTCGTTGTACAAGTTCTACATCTCTATAGCCTATTCCTGCTCCCCATGGATTTCTTCTTCCAAACGGAAGTGTTCTCTCTTTCGTAGATGATTGCTTGCTTGCCTTTGTCGATCTCTTGCCTAGCTCTTTCTTTCTCTTGGTTAATGGTGTCCCTAGAAGACCATCTTTCACTCTCGATGGCTAACTTACAGCTTTCTAACTCATTCTCAATTACTTGCTAGCCTATCTCTCGTTCTTCTTTGACTAAACGCATACCGTTCATCCTTTTCTTCTCCACGGCTAAGAACTAGCTTCGGCTAGCATTTTGTACCTTTGCTTAAAGTTGGAGAGTATCTTTCTAATAAAGAGCATTCTTCTCACTCATATCTGCGTTTAGCTTCTTCAATTGCCTAATGGTCATATCTCGTTCGTCGACATCTAAACTTGCCTTGTAAAGCTCGCTCATATTTTGAGTCTATAAAGCCTCCATCTTTTTATTAACCTCATCGAGTTCATTTCGTAAAATGCCGGCCTCGGACGGTGCTATCCTCATATGCTCCTCAAGTGACATGGTTTTTCCTTGGTCGGGTTTTGAAATCTTGTCGTTAATCCTTAGGAGCCTCTAAAGATCCTAATTCGGGGTGGTCATGCATTCGGAATCTTCTTCTACTCTTATCTGATAACAGTGATCCCAAGCTCTCATGATGGTCTGAATCTTTGCCCTGAACTCGCCCTTGAAAGGAAACTCACTTCGACTTAAACCGGTAGTAATAGAAACAAACTGTCGAGATTCGAATTGTTGGGACACCAAAAGCGGAGCACGAGCAATTCCACCATGTAGCCCTAAAATCATTAGCCAGTCATAATTGCCGCAACTGTATAGGAAGTAACTAACCCTGCCGAGCCAAGGAACTCTCCACACTATGTCCTCGTTCTTAATGGTCTTAAAGATCGGTCCATTTCTTCTTGTTCAAGTCTTCTCGCCATTCCTTCGCTAAGTACTCTTGCAAAGGCGAAAAGTCTCAAAATGATATTCCCGGCAAAACCCCTGTTGGTGTTTTCCACACATGGCTCTGAATCCAAACCTGTAGTAACTGCGCACACCCTCTGAAACGTCCCTCTTTATGTTTTCGGCTTGCGTTCAGAGAAATGAAAGTTTCAGTCAAGATTGCCGGTACTAGATTCGCCTTCCGCTTCATACACTCAAATAGATCTAGGATGGCTACATCGATGTTTCCACGAACCCTCGAAAAGATGAGCAAACCATATATCCCTAAGGCGAATAGGTCTATCCTTTTCCCCTCATCTGGGTGCGCTAGTATGATGTCTCGGATACTCTCCCATGCAAAGGCTGGGCTGTCTCCTTGATTTTGAATCGGGCCGTTAACTCAATCTTCACTCATCCCGGCAAAAGTTTTGAGCTTCGAAGGGTAATTCTGGTTCCTCGGCGGCTTTGCATAGATCCAATCTTTTTGGACATTCTTCTGATTAAGTAAGGCTGTGTATTCCTCTACCGTAGGCATCATATCTTGGCCGTTGAAAGTGAAGCAGAAAAAAGTAGGATTCCAGAACTGGAAGATGGCTCGGAGTAAAGGTTGGTTGACTCTGACATACATCAACTGTGCTATGTCGCCATAACTATCACAGAATAAGTCTTGTAGTCTTCGATCCCATCCTTCCCAAATCCTTTTAAGTTCCCATAAGTCATTCTGTTGGAGACTCACGTAAGTATACCCTGACATTATGCGCTCACTCGGCAAACTATTACCTTGGGTCCTCTGATTGACTTCTGACCAATGTTTGATGGCTGAGTTGAGGTCGTCCTTCTTAAGATACCTTTTATCCATGATGAAAGATTTTCTGATCGGGCAAACCACTTGATCCAGTACCTTTATCTAATGCATATGCAATGATATATGCAAAAAGCAAAACAAAAAAGAAAACAAGTCAGTACCGGATAAAATCAATAAATACATAAATAAAAGGACAAGTTAAATAAGATAAACAAACAAAACAACCTCATTGACATCTCGTCTAAAACACCTAAGTTATCCGCATGGCTCTAAAAGGGTGGGTTTTACATTCTCTGCATGCAGTGTTGGTGCTATGAGGTACCCGAATTGTCCTTGTTGTCCCCTACTAAGGGTAGCAAGGCCCCCGATCATCACCCATTATAGGCTCCTTTTAACCGGGTTCAATTCAGGGGGACCCATTCGCTTATGTCCCTATGAAGGAACGGTATCCTCAAAAAGCATAAGGTACTCGAGCCCCGAAAGTACTTTGCTAGGCCCATACGGAGGAACGATATCCTCACGAAAGCACTAGCATTTTCCCCCACTTAAAAAAAGGGTTTATATGCCAAATTTTAAATGCATTAAAATAAATGCGCAATTACAACCGAATGTTAATTTAATAGTCACTTTAATCTGGAACTCCCGATATTAATAAAGTGGTAATTATTCAAAAGCTTGACACTCTTTTGTTTATTTAAACAAAACAAAAAACGGGTCCCCAGCGGAGTTGCCATCTGTAGCGATCCTTTTTTCGTGTGAGGTTTCGCTAAAAGGAGGGTTTTCGGAGGTGTTTGGGGGTCTCTCGGGTATAAAAATGTATATTCAGTGGGGTTTTAAAAAAACTGTGTTTTATTTAAAAATGGAGTCGCCACCGGCCACTAAGGTAGGCCGGACACCATAAAAACAAAGATTTTTAGAAAATGTTGGGGTTCGGGAGTTTGTACGGATGGGGAAGGATTAGCACCCCCACACCGCCCAAAATTGGTACTTTAATAATTACCACTTTATTAATATTAAACTTTTCGGATTAAAGTGACGATTAAAATAAAATTTGGTTATAAGTATGAGTAAATTTTAAGGGCCCCGTTATTCGAGAATAAACCGATAGACCACCATCACTGCGCTTGATACTGGCCACATTTACGCTCGAATAAAAGGACACCGCATTGACAAAAATATATCCATTATGCAATCTTAGAAAACAAATTATAAAACGTACATTCACCTTGACATGGTGGCAAAACATAAAGACATGAATACTATGATTTAAACAAAAAATAAAATACATGAACGAAAAAACATAACATATCATAATAATAATAATAAACAAAGTATAAACATGAACAAGAAAAAAAACATGCTTCCAAAACTAAATTAATTAATCCTAACATGCTTAAACACATTAAAATGAACCACAACTATACACACATACATGACATATACATGGCATAGTATGATACTAAATTAACAAAGCAACATGTGAACATAAAAACTAAACTTAATACATAACACAATATATATACATACACAATATAAATGCGTCATAACAACATTAACAAATTTCCGCACTAACATGTAATATAAGAAACAAAGTAAACATGAAAAAAGGGCTAACACTTATTTATCGTGACCAAACAAAGTTAAACATATTAGCATGATAATGCATATAAAAGAAAACATGCATAAATAAACATGACAAAGACAACACATATATAAAAACATAAAGAACGAAATGGACATAAAAAAAAACAGGACTAAACATGCCATAAATTAACATGTAACATAATGTACAAAATAAACATAAAAATATGCTAACATACGGATATGATATGCAAATTAAACTAAGACATAACATGTAAAAATATACATATAGATAATATGAACAAACAAATTAAAACATGAAATAACATGTAATAAAAAAACATGTTATATGGAACCACATACATGAAAAAACATGAATAAAAAGAAAGAAACATGCTAAAAAACACAAAAAGAATGCAACCAACTTAACCATTTAAAAAAAAACCATAAAAGAGGGACTGAAATCAAATATAAAAAAGACAAAGGGCAGAAATAAAAAAAGAAATAGACATTATGGGACTTAATTTTAAACTGGAAAAAACTTAAAAGGATTAATATTGTAATAAAACCAAGGGTCAAACCCAAAATAAAAAAGTCAAAATGTAGAAGGATTAAGTGGGAAATTTCGCCTTTTAAAATCTGATTCAGTTTAATTTTGGGACCAAATTGAAAGAAGATAAAAAGAGAGGAGGACCAGACTTGCTATTAGACCAAGGGGCAGACCCGAAATGAAAATACCAGTGGGAAGGAGGGATTTATTAAGCTATTAGACCATTTTGTTTTTATTTTGAGTCTATAAAACCCAATGACCGGCCCCTAATTTCATTTTTCCTCATTTTTTTATAACCCTAAAATGAGAGGCTCCCCTCTCTCTAGTTTTTTCAAAAACCCAGCAACCCTAGGCCACTACCCTCACCCGACCGCCTTGAGCCACTGGTCTCAAGCGTGGCTCGGCCGTATCGGCCGCCTCGAGCCGTCTTGGACCTCCACTTTTCGGCCACTCAGAACCCCAAAGCAGAACAGAAATCTTTATCTCGAAACCAAAACAACCCCCTCCCTAAAACGGCTCACCATAGAAGGCTTATCGCCGGCGAGGGGGGACACGAACCGACCTTGGTAAGAACTTTGGTTTCTTTTTTATTTTACTATATTTTTGGTTTATACATGCATGAGAAAGGAAAGAAAGAAAAGAGATTTACCAATGGATTTTTTTTGTTCTTATTTCGAATCTCTAGATTGAGTACAAAAATATGGTTACATTTGATATATAGGCTGCTTTTGATTGATTGATTTTTTGCTTTGCTTACAAGATTAGACAGAAATAAAAATGATTTTCTCTTTGATCTAACTTGTACTTTTCTGATCTTGCATGTCCGGTTTTGTAAGCCGGTGAGGGGCGAGCGTACGGCGGCAGCGGCAAAGCAGACACGTAAAGGAGCTAGTGGATGTGAAAGGTTGTAATCGGCCAGAATTAGTCTTGGTCGTGGGATCAAATCTGATCCAAAGGCCAAGATTGTTTGAAGATTGAACGGCCCGGATCAAAGACACGTGGCGCCTTAAGATTTGAATGGTCAGTGCGTGCATGCCACACGCGCACGAGAGACGAACCGACCCGAGCGTGCATCCCACGTGGCATCCAAAGAGTCCCTATCCTTTTGATCTGGGCTGTTGGATCAAATCTTGATCCAACGGCTCAGATTGTGCGGCTGCAAGAGAAAAAGAAGAAATTAGGGCAGATATGAAATAGGGTTTTTGGACATTGGGCTAGGATTTGGGCCGATCAGGCCATGTAAATTCAATTGGGTCTTGTATATATATATATATAATGGACTTGGACTATTAATTTTTTTGGGGGGGGTTTAAATATTTGGATTTTATTTTATACTAGCCCAATACCAATAATAATAATAGTAATAATAATAATAATAATAATACCGGCAATAATAATAATACATGCACACATACATATACGATCATACACATACATTCAAATACATAATACAAACATATATTTGATCACACATAATTATTTTAAATATACACACATTGTACATATATAAACAATGCATACGTAAAACATACACATACACCACAACACTTATTAATAGGTACATAATACATAATATATATGCACCATGCATGCGTACACATATCACACACATATATTACGTACATTATTCACACGCACATAATAAACATATAATATAATATGCATACATGTGATAATAAATTAATAATTACACAATATTTTCAAACCAGATAAAAATGAGTGATTACGCATGCTCTCAATTATCTTAGCATGCAACTCATCACTTGAGGTTACTCTTAACTTTGAATCTTTCCAGAAACGCCAATTATCCTGAAACCATAACGAACTTTAAAGGCTAATCTCAACTCAAATAGGTTTAGCAAATATATATGCCACTATAATAATCAAACCTCAATTAGGATGTCATTACTGTGATTACCTGTTGAGCTTTCCAATATTGATGCAATGCTCTTCTCACTCTCATCTTGATTTACCTACGTGTGCACAATCAAACACACGCTAAGTACGAACTTAGTAAGGAATTAAAAGAAGTTAATAACAATAATTTAAACTTTATTCGACTTTATGGCTATGTTTATATAACATGATATATATGCCGAAGCATCAACTTTCACATTGCCTTAGTAATAATTTACTATATGCCAATGTCATAAGACTTTTATGCTTGTCCATTTGTCATAATATGTCATATATGCATAAATGCATCATGATCACTACATATGGATTACCATCATGTTAATCATGTATTAACATAATATAAACCGAATATAAATTTCTTACCAATATACTTGCCATTTACTTTGAGAGTTCGTAACTCTTTCACCTGTTTATCTATTATTTACCGATAAATAATAGCCCAAATATAAGCCTATGAGAACCCTGGGTACACGAGTCAAATATGCACCGAAGTGCTAATACACATAAGGTCGTGTCCACCATAATACACATAAGGTTGTGCCCACCATAATACAAAAAGTGTTCTTTATATACACCATAGTGCTAAACTGAGTATGCAACGTGCTGCTGGACTCTATGGCATGCCAACTATACCATGTCCCTCAATGACATACTTGGGCATATATTCCATATTTATTTCATCCATGTAAATGTATATCAACATAATTTAACATTGGGCAGTTCATACCCGAAATAACATTTCAAACTTACCTATCTAAGTAATCAAATGATCAATGCATTTTTTAATCCAATCTTGACATATTTATATTGTGTCAATCATATGCTCAATGACATAAATATAATGACAATAAACATTCAGGTAGGCTCATCACAAGCCATCCCAATAATGTATAAAATATCAATGTATTATGATATGTATGCAATTGCACTCACCTTGGCCACTTAACACAATGCCTCACTAAGTCTTAGTTCGATCCTTTCTTTCATAGAACCTCGAACCTTCTTTGATTCGGACTTGACTTCACTAATCACATGAATAAAATAAAATATTTGTTAGATTCAAATCTAACAATACCTTTAACATGTTGTCTAATATAATCATTTGAATATAAAATTTTCAAATATTTTTCCTTTCTTCCTTGTACTGTTCAAAAACTCATTATGGTCCTTAGTGACCAATTTGAACTTCCAATAATTCTTCCAAGCTTGCTAACTAACATTTAAATATAAAATGTTTCAAATTCCATAATTCGAGTATTCTATTCGATTTTCATTCACTTAAAGGTTTATGGACTAAAATGAAAATCTTTTCCATTTCAATGGCATTTTCAATATATTTATCACCAATATAATTTTTACCTAATAACATTCATCATAAATTCTTCACTTACAACTTTTGTACATTATAGTCCCTAAATCCATGAATTTGCCGAAATGCCATTTTGGTCCCTAAACTCGAATTCATTTTGATTCGAATGTAATTTCCAGCATTTAACCACATTTCTAACACATAGTTCCCTAATTTCCAGATTGTTGCACACTGGTCCTTACATTTTCTCACATTGCCGAATTGGTCACTAAATACAATCCAAGGATTCAAGCTTCCTAACTTTGCAATTAAGCCTCCAATCATTGTTAATTCATCAAACTCATCATTATACTCAAAAATCAGAACTGGTCTTTTTCAATTTCCATCATGCCAAATTGGTTCTTACAATTTAACAAATTGCTAAAATGGCCCCTAATCAAGATAACACCAATTTTAGCATTCCAACTTCAATTTCATGCTTAGCAAAACCTTATATAATCAATAAAAACTTATTAAATACAAAACAACACCTGTCTCTAATATTAATCAATCAAACCGATTAGGTCCATAAAGATTTCCAAATTGTTGATTTAGTCACTAGTTGAAATAACTAGATTTTCAACCTCCAAACATCAAATTCAAGCTTCAATTATCATCAAATCTATAAATACTCTTAAAAATTCAGATTTAAACACCAGCCCCTAACCTTTAAATGATGGACAAAATAGTCCCTTAACTTTAGACATCAATCCAATTTTGTCCCAAGCATGGAAGCAACATAAAATCAAACATAGTTTCTTAAATCTTCAAAATTCCCAGAATTCACATAACCCTAATTTCTTCCTCATATCAAATCTCATTAACCAAGCAAGTAGTCTATGAATTATTTACATCAAAAGATAGGGCTCGAAGAGTAGAACAACTTTGTAGTTCGAAAGATTACCTAAAAACCGAGATTCAGGGCTTAAATCGAGCTTGGAAAGTTTTTTTCTTCTGTCCTCTAGCTCCCACGGTACATGGCTGGAAAAAGATGAACATTTGTTCATCTTTTAACTGTTATTTCACACTTGTAACTATTAAATGAATTTAAATAGTGAAATTACCAATTTAGTCTTTTAAATCCAATGGCTAATTTAATCTCATCTAAAATCAAGGGACAATATTAAATCCATGTATATTTCATCTTCCAAAAATGGCCTCAACATTTCAAAAATATTTCAAAATTGTCATCCTTGCAAAATGACCAATTTGCGCTTCCAACTAGTCTTTATTTACTAGTTTGTTTCAAAATTGTCATTACATTATAATCTAACTAAATTAGTTCCTTCTCAACCGACCACTCTTCCATAAATATCATTTTATGATTTTCCATGGCTTATGGAACAGCCTCTGAAATTTTAATTCAATCTGATTTCCCGATATTCACTAAATACTTATTCTACGATTTTACCTTTACCTAGTTATCGGATCTATTCTGAAAATTCTATATTTTCATATTTGGAAAATAAATACTATTATCTCATAAAAACTTCCTTTCTTAAGGACTTAGACTGAATTTTCCTAACTCAGTCTATTATTTTGATAATTATCGAAAATCCTCATCGAGTAAAATTTCTCTTAGAAATCCTTTATCCGAAATCCATACGAATATTCTCTACTCTTAATGAGTCCAAAATATCGATCAGAAACACTTTTATGGGACTTTCCCGAGGTCACTCTTCCTAGTGTTTCCCTGGTCTGAGCACGCTTAAAAATAGGGTTCGATCAAAATTTGATACCTTATACTGCATTTTCATTCCCGGTACCTATATCAGATTTTTACTCACTAACCGAATTTATCCATCTATAGGATAAAATTAGTTATTGAGCAAATCATTTATTATGGATTTAAACATTTCCTTTCTTTTGATTTAGCAACTAATTTTTAAAAATTGCCATTTTGGTCACTAAACTTTATCTTCAATTTCCATTCCAATTTTATCAGATTTCAACCAAATTTTGCATGTACCCTAATCTGCTTATCATCCTTCAAAATATTTCGGATGTTCGATTCGATCTTATTGAAAGAAAATAAGTTACATATCTAGGATTGGTTCTTTGAAAGACCTGGTATTTTATTACCTAGTGCACCACCTCTCTTTTCTATTATATTGTTTGAACATTATTTTTCTATTATTTGGTGAACTTTTTAGTTTTTTCACTAAATTTTATCATCTAACAAAAGTTGAAAATTATGTTTCTGTTTTTTGGTTTTAGTTTATGACTAAATTCCTGATGATAAATAGATTCTTCAATTTTATGTTTCTGGTTTGTGACCATAAGCCACAATGAAAAACCAGTGAAATTCATTGGAGAGAGTTTCAAAACGAAACAATTGAGGTTGTTGTTCTATTTGACCATGATAAACTTGGTCAAATATCTGAAGGATGATCCTCCTATTGTTAGAGAGGATAAGGTAAATGTTATTACCACCTTTGAATGTTGCTAAGAAAAAGATTATCATGACAAACATAGTGGAAGTCAAAAAGGACTTTAGACCGCAAAAAGGCGGTGTGTTCAAAAAGCAAAATTTCTCGGGAAATGCTTCAATTGCCATAAGATGGGAACAAGTCTCCGTACTATAGATTTTCAAACGAGGTCAATGTTATGACAAATTATTGGCATAACAATTGACATGGAAAACTATTATCTGGAGGAATAAATTTATTACCTTCATTGATGATAACACAAGCTAGTGTTATGTGTATTTGCTCAAAAGCAAAGATAAAGCTATAGGGAAATTATTCTCTAAGAATGATATTGAAAGACTTAATAAAAGGGATTAAGATGGGAGAAACTCTATATGAGTAACGTTGGCACTATAATCTCGAAGATGACTTCTAAAAAGAACTAAAACTTCAAAAATGTCCCTAACATGTGGGGAGAAGTTGTTCTATCAACTAATTACCTTTTAAATAAGGTTTCCCACAATAAAAGAGACAAAACACCACATGAGTTATGGAAGGAAATAAAACCTTCCTACAACTACTTAAAAATGTGAGGTGTCTTGCAAAGGTAATGACCTCATTACCAAAGTAAATAAAAATAAGTCTCAAAATGGTGGATTGTATTTTTATTGGCTATACAGATCATAACAACGCATATCAGTTTCTTGTATACGAATCAAAGAACCCTGAGATTCACAAGAATATGATAATGGAATCAAAGAATGTCGTATTCTTTGAAAATATACTTCCTTGTATAACTAAGAAAGTTAATCCAAGTTCAACGAAATGAACTTTACAGACTATCAATGAAGACAGTCCAAATGTTCAACAAAAGGTTGAAGCTAAAATATTGTCATGATGACAAATAATGTGACAAATGTATGTATGTCAAACCTATCGACATTAGGATATATGATCATATGTTGATGACATACTCATTGTTATAAGTAACAATGAAATGGTAAACGTACCAATAGCATGTCAAATTCAAGATTGACATGACAAATATGAGACTGGCAAATTTGATTTTGGGTAGCCAATCTAACGACTTTCTGATGATCTCATATTGAAGCAGTCACACTACATGAATAAGAGAAGATTGGCAAGGATGTTTCCAGCATAGCTAAAACTATAATGAATACGAGCCAACGTTTGTCTAGATAGAATATGCAATTGTCGTAGATAATCTAAATAAATTGTACTAGAAAAGATATTTTTTTCACTGTGAGTAGCTTAAGTAGATTCACAAGCAATCCAGGGTCAAACCTCTGTAAAAATGATTATGAGAGTATTGGGATATCTTAGATATACTCAAGATTATAAATTGCATTATTCCAGAGATCCTACTATTCAGAAGGATTCTTCGATGCCTGTAGGATATCTAATATTCAAGATACCAAAGATACAAGTGAATATATTTCACATTGAAAATAAGAGCTATGTCATAAGGTTTACCAAGACAAACATTTGCAACCAGATCCATAATGGAATCTGAGTTTGTGGCTCTAAACAAGTTTGGAGAAAAATTCAAATGACTTTATAATGTCTTTGAGGATATTCCTAAATGGCCAAAGTTTGTCTATAATATTCATATATTGTGAAAACCAAACAAAATTGGTAGAGCAAAGAGCTTTATGTATAATGGTAAGTCGAGATATATGTGTCATCGACATAAAACCATTAGACAGTCAATCTCAAATGAAGTTATCTCTATAGATTCTATAAGATCAAAAGATAACATTGTGGATCTGCCAGCTAAAGGCTTAAATCAAGATCAGGTAGCCAAAACATCCAAAGGACTGTGACTAAAGCCCATGGAAATTTAAGGCATTATGTGAAGGAAAACTGTACCTAGTTGACTAGAGATCCCAAGATCTAGGTTCAAAGTGACAAACTAATTGCATAGAACTTGTATGGTCACTATAGAGGTTCTTCTCCCAAGTTCATTCCTATGATGTAAACAATGATCAAAAGTGGAATAGGCTAAGCAAAGCTTTTAATGACCATTGTGTGATTCGATGAGCCGAGCAACATAAGTCACATATGTGAGAGTAAAGTAAGGCCGCTTCAAGGAGACTATTGGGACATAGTTCTTTCAAACTCTTGCAGAACCATGAGATGTTCACGGTCATATGAACATAACCATGAGAACTAAAAACCTCGCTTATGAGGTAGATGTGTGAGGTATATCATTGTTTACACAAACGACATAATAGTTCAAGAACATCACGTCTACTAGTCAGCTAGTAAATTAAATATGCTTTCATGATGTAAGGTTCAAGGGTGGACACCTACATATCCTATGTAGTTATCGATCGTAGAATCTATTACTATATCGAGTCAAAATATTTTTGATTACATGATCAATTTCATTCATGTGGGGGGTTGTTGGAATTTTTTTTATTTTTGGAGATTTGAATGAAAAATTGATCCAAACGTTGTTGAGGAAAAAGGAAGAACCAATTGTTTGTTAGTAAATGTGCAACCGTGCACGACGTAGGTGACGTGAATGTCTAGACCAGTCTAGCCCTCTATGGGCTTGCGAATTTTTTAACCCAAATATTTTCCTCAAATATAGCATATATTTTTCAAATTATGTTTTGGAATTAAAAGGATAAATATTAAAAGTTTCCTTTAATTTAGATCATAATTTTAGAAATTACTCTTTAAAGGATAATTAATCCTTAAATGCTCCATTAGGTCAAAGTTTCCAATTATACTCTCTCGTGAAACTCCTATAAATAGCGTGTAAACCTTCTAGGTTGAACACAACTAAAAAAAACAGAGAATTTTCTATTGTTTTACTCTGTGATTTTCAAAACTAGCTTTTGGTGATAAGACAAGGCGAGGTTATTGTTTGTTGATCACTGCAGACGTACTACTGTTGTTTTCATTCCGTTGTTGTATCCTAGGAGATAGATGTCCATCGTTTCTTAAGCACCATAGGAGCGGAATCTGTCTTAAGAAAACTGTGTATTCACAAGCCTCAACGATTTTGCTCATCTGAATTGTTGTCCGAATACATGTCAACGGTTTCAATTTTCTAATTTTAATATTTGATTTATGTTGAATGAAGGTTTCTAAAATATATTTTTTCATATTTTTATCAATAATAAATTTAAAGTAATAATGAGTCAAAGTTGAAAAAATTGATCAAAAAAAGATAATACTAGACATATTGAATGGGACGGGGGGAGTATTTATTTCTTACTTCTTGGGTTAATTTCAAATTTCTAACAATGTCTACTAGAATCCTTAAATTCTAAAGACTGAGAGAGGTCATTTGAACAATTCCCACACTTTAAACCTTTTTGCTCTAACCTTCCCTTAAAAATATATGGGTGCTCAATATTTGTACATATTCACCAACTATTTTGAGCCAAACTAGATCCTATATTCATTAAATGCATTTTTATTTGTTATTAACCCACTAATAAGCGTTACAAGTGTTACTCTCCTACTACTAGGAAAACATATATTTCATGGATGTCACATTTTTGAAGACAAACTGTATTTTCCAAAATCTAAAATTCAGGGGGAGATTTCAAATGAATTTCAGTTTTTTGATAGCCTTCAACAAATTTAACCCATGCCATTTTTTTCTAAAAAAATTTAGATCAATTTTAGTTCTTTGACAGCATTAAGCAAATTCAACCCACGCCTTTGCCCAACAATGGTCCTATGTTATCATAAAGAACTCACCCTCATTCATCTAAAACTCCACAAAAAATCCAAACTTCTTCAAAGAATCAACTTGAAGGAAGATAACTTTGTGTCTATACAAGGAGAGAAGGATTAATCCCAGACAAAATTACACAACTTGGGACTTGCCAAAAACTATAACTGAATATAGCCGCCTCGAAAGATGGTGAAAGTATGGAATTCTTTCATAATGAAAATCTAATTTCGTTTGTTGATAACTTTGATCTACCCATTTTTCAGAGGAAAAAGGTAAGAAAATGTACAGGCCACCCTATAGAGAGATATGTTGCATATGAAATGCTAATGCCTTCATTTAAAAATTTTATTGTTAAAATTGATAGTATTCGAATTCCACAGTCAATACACGAGGCTCTAAAGGATCCTAGGTGGAAAAGGGAGTTGAGGAACAAGTGAAATCCCAAGAAAGCAACAACACATGGACACTAACTGAGTTACCATCGAAAAAAGACAGTAGGCTATAAATGGGTCTTTACTGTCAAATACAACTCGGATGAAGTGTAAAGAGGTTCAAAGCAAGGTTGAAAGCAAAAGAATTCACACAATACTATACAATTGACTACTAGGAAACTTTTGCATATGTGACCAAGTTGAATACAATATTGGTCTTACTCTCTTTAGCCGTGAATAAAGACTGGCCTCTCAATCCAATGGAATCAAGAATGTTTTCTTAGATGAGAACATTGCAGAGGAAGTTTATATGCAGATTCTCTCATGTTTGAATGAAAGCTTAACCAATAAGAAGGTATGTAAATTACAAAAATTCTTGTACAGTTTAAAATAATCTTCTAGAACATGGTTTAATATATCACTAAAGTGGTTGTTAAATAAGGGGCTACAAGAAGTGTCAAACAGAACATACATTGTTTGTAAACATGTCATCAGACAAGAAGAGAGTCGTCTTAATAGTCTAGTGGACGATAGTATTCTTACAGAAGATGACACTCAAGAGATTGATAGGTTTAAGAAGATTCTAGCAAGTGAATTTAAGACTAAAGACCTAGACTACCTCAAATAATTTTGGGAATGGAAGTTGAAAGATCCAAGGATGACATTGTAATCAACCAAAAGAAATACATCTTAAATATCTTATTTGAGACTAGGATGTTAGGATGCAAACCAGCCGAAATATCTATAAAGTCTAATATAAAGCTAAGGAAATATGGCATGGACATTCTAGTAGATAAAGAACAATATCAATGGTCATTTGGGAAACAAATCTATTTATCCCTCACAAGGCCAGACATAGCTTTCTTGTTTAGTGTTGTAAGCCAATACATGAATAATCCTCAAGAAGAACATCTTGAAGTAGTAAATAAGATTCTGAGATATATGAAAATAAAACTTGGACATGAGTTGATTTTTAAGAAAAATGATAACAAGAAAGTAGAGATTTTTTCATATGCAAGCTTGGCATGAGAGTTAACAGATAGAAGGTCTACCAGTGGATACTACATATTTGTTTGAGGAAATCTGATCACTTGGAGAAACAAGAAACACTTGGTTGTGGCTAGAAGTAGTGTAGAAGCAAAATATCAAGCACTTGCACATGAAAATTGTGAAACTAAGTTATAGTGATTAGTTTGAGCTAAAGGGTTACAGCTGATCAACTATCAGTATAGTGAGAAATTCAGTCCACCATGATATGACCAAGCATATGGAGATAGATAGACACTTCCTGATAAGGCAAACAATGGTAAAGTAAAAATAAACTTTTTCCAACCAAAAACTAGCTGACCAATGTTCTCACCAAGGCTCTTTCAAGAATTACTTCTGATGAGTGGATATCCAAGTTCGGGCTCTACAATGTATACTCACCGGTTTGTTGGGAGTGTAGATTGCAAACTATTGACAAATCTGACAGATATGTACTCGAAAAATTAGGTAATTATATCCTTAAATATATAGTTGTTAATATTTAGAAAATTATTTCCCTAATATCCAAGTCAATACAAGCTATAAATAGGAACACGATTTCAGTTGTGAATGTAGAAATCAATAGTGATTTTGTATAATTAAAACTTTCATAAAGTAGGCATTCTTTGTAAACTATAAATAACTGTTGATGTAAGAAAACAGAGAAATCACATCTTACTTCTCGTCTGATGACATTCACCCATCGTCAGATTTGATGTCTTTGATACCTAATTGATATGTGACTAAACTCCACAAACGAATGAACAAAATCCCAAGAATAATATTAAAATTAACGAAATAAGAGAGAATATGGAGAAGGTATAGAACAATAGAAATGTTTCATTTCATAAGATGGATGCCAAAATAGGAAAAACTCGGTCTTTTTAATTCCTAAATCCAATGACATTGTTTAAAGCTAACACAGACGACAACGTGTTATTCTAATAGCATAAAACCAAAACGACAACGTTTCTAAAAAAACATTAACATAGCTTATCATAATGAAAAAATTGCATTTGACGAAATGCATTAGTGGCAGATGTCAACTCATCAAACACAACCCACGCTTGTCCACGAAGTCTGGGTGTCTTCAAGCCAACAACATTCAAAATCCTTCATATTGAGAGAATAAAGCATAAAGCGATCTTTTTAAATGTGACAAAGGAAGCAAAATTTTTTGAATGTGAAACCAATAAGAAACTAACAAGTGTCCTAGTGAAAAAAACGGATGATGTTCATCTAAAGAAATACGGGTTCAAATCGCTTTGTTTATAAAATATATGCGCATTGTCAAATGGTTGAGAATATGTATAAACAGATACTAAATTACAATCACTTTTAGACTATTAAAAAAAACTAACAATTGGGTATTGGTAAAACGTTAACTTCAAAATCCCATTGAAAATGGAACCCAAAGAAAATAACTGGGGTTTGCATTTTGCGAGCGCAACTACACTGCTAAAGGGGTAATGTTCAGTTGAGAATTTAAGTAATTATTTTTCTGATCTTCTCCTTGAGGATATAAATATAAATAGTCTGATTCGGAGGTATATCCGTTGTCAGCATTTCTAGCCCTAATCTATGAATCAAATTACAAGGAGATTGAAAAAAAGAGAATATTCAAATATTGGCAATGGAAGGACGACAAAGGGGCAGAGCGAAATTATAAGAAATGAGTTTTAAGAGGATTTTATTGTGAGTTTAAACTTTAGAGACTATAGTGTTAGGAGATGGAGCCAAAATTTTGAATATGGCCCATAAAAAAAACATGAACTATACAAAAAACTCGACTTGTTTTGAAAGTTTGGAACATAAGCGATTAGGTGTTTGAACTTATCCCTAGATTTGATTTGGACCTGATCTTAATTTTTTTCTATATTTAAAGTGGTATTTGAATTTAATTTTATAATTTAAATCGGTTTTAAAAAATCTTTTTTCATATACTCAATTTGGCTTGAAAAGTCAAGTTCATGCGTTAATATATGAAATTTAAATATGATTGAATAAAAAAAATTGAAGTATTAAAATGAATAATAAATTAAATCTAGATATCTAATAAGACAAAAAAAATTGATGTCAACTTAAACTTGAAGCAAGTTTAAGTAAAAACAGTTCATATTTGATGCACATACAATGATTGTTTTCCACAAACATGCTTATTTAAGCCTTAAAATTTAATATTTAAATTTTTAACTTTAAAATTTTAAATCGATAAATTCTAAACCTTAAATTTTAAACTCTAACCATAAACTCTAAATTCTAAATACTAAACTAAACTCTAAATTTTAAATTGACCCTTTTGTAAAAAAAATTTAACGCCAATGAATAAAATATTTTCTAAAAAAAAACATATTTAGCTATGATTTGGGCTGCAAATAAAATGTCAAGTAAAAAAACATTTAGCCCCAAAAAGTTGGGCTCTGGGTATATGTTACGGAAATTAATTATGCTTTTATCCCATTTCTTCTCTTCTGATTCTTTCTTCTCCCAAACCTAAACCTTTCAGACTCAAAACCCCACCATTCTCCGCAAAGAAGATATATAGAAGGATTTACTGACACAACCAGCTAAGAAACGGAGAATGTTGAGATCCATTGCAAAACGAGCCACGCTCTATAAGCCCCGATCTGATTCTCCGGTAATCCCTCCGCCGCCCTCTCCTCAATCGAAGCTCTATTCTTCGAAGAGCCCAAAGCCCTCCCACGGGAAATCCAAGAAAGGCGACGCCAAGTCAAAGTCCAAGTCGAAGACAACCGGTTCCTCATCCGGCGTTGCTTCCTCCATTGGCGATGATTTCGAACACGCTGGCGCCGATGACTTTGAGGACGCTCGAGCCCGCCGCCTGGCCGAGGACGAGAATGACCCTTCTCTAGATGTGTGTCCCAATGGACGTCCCTTGTTCACTTCGACTCCCTCACTCTCCATGCTGACTCGGAAAGACTGTTGTTCGTTAGATCCTCCAATGTGGCCTTCTCATGCTAAAGGTGGATCTTTTTCATCATTTCTAATTCAGTTCCATTTTCAAATTGGTTTGTTTTGGATTATCCAGACAAGCTCAAACGATATAAGCTATATACATACCTAAATATTCCTTGCTACTAGATGGTAGTACCGTAAAATATTGCGTTTATGGTGTGAAATTATTGCGGTATGTACGTGTTCAGCTCCTAAAACGAGAAAGCAAATAGTATTGGACGGTCCAGTTAGCTGTGGGAAGAGTATTGCGCTAGCAATGCTTGTGCATTGGGCTCGTGACGAGGGTTGGCTTGTACTCTATGCCCCTAGAGGCCGTGAGTGGACGCATGGAGGATTTTTCTATAAAAATCCTGAAACTGGTTTTTGGGACACACCTCTACAGGCTGAAAATGTTCTTAAGGCAAGCCCTTCTCTCTATGTCTACTCAAACTGTTTTCTGCTCCAGTTGTCCTTCGCACCTATATTTTAAGTAAGCCCGAATAAACAAATACACTCGGTATTGGTTCATTTTCGTGGTATACTATTCTTCATGAGGTCAGGGCAGGTGAAAGTTTAGTTGTTGATGCCTCTCCCCTTTTCGCATGAGAGAATTTTAAGTCTTCTTTGGTTTTTTATATGATGCAATGTTCTTGGTGGGTTATATTTCTGCAGGATTTTCTGAAATACAATGAATCACGCTTACAATCATTGCCATGCCAAATTTTCGATCCTATTCGATTGGGAGAAGGTGCTGGTGTTGGATGGATGAAAGAAGTTGAATCCGTGGCCCTCCCCGAAGGTGCAACACTGTATGACCTGATTCAAATGGGAATCAAGTACACACATGCAGCTGTTGGAGTTGTAGTTCGGTTAAGAAAAGAATTATCACTCGTTAAAGATGTCCCTGTGCTTTTGCAATTGACCAGGTTGGTTGGCACCACATGGCCATTGTCCCTAGCTACATGATTAAACTCTATTTTGACTGATGTATCTTGTTTTGTCTTCAGTATAATAGCTGGTTTACCTTTAGTGAGTATGAGGAGCCAGTGACTGTTCGTTCTTGTCGACCAATACATGCTAAAGAACTTACAATGGTTGGTATCCATTCCTTTGTTTCATGTATGTTGCCTAGTGAACTGTGTTCTTTCTTAGCATGAGGATTATCCTAATCCTTTGTGAGAAGCTAGAATTCAGGCTATTAACTTTATTGTGTGTTTCACCATCTGTATCTAACAGTAGTTTCTTTCCAGCTTCACTATTTTTTTTATTATTTTATATTTCTTGTGCAGGTAAATGCCTTTAGGTCCATGATGCATGACGACATGATGGTTGGTGCTTTCTCTCATTCAACTGCTGTGGGGAAACTTCGTCTAGATTTGCCAAATGTACCTGTAGATGCTCGTGTTAACATGTCTCGTTATAGTACTGATGAGGCAGGAACTGTTTGCCATTACTACCTCAGGTTTGCATGTGTTGTGAATTTCATTTGGATCTCTTGCATATTACATGGTTTGCTGTTAACCTCCTACACACATTGCAGGCAAAGGCTTGTACGAAGGGAAGCATTCTCAGAGGAAAGCTGGAAAAAAGTGTACTTCTTAGCCAACGGAAACGGGGCAGAAATGAGATGGTTACTTCCTTTGATGCGGTAAAACAAGTTCTAGAAACCTGCATTGATAGACCCCAAGTGAGTAGTGCTCCTTGTTTAAGAAATTATTGGTTAGATTTCTTTACAGATGATTTTTCGCCAACAAAAAGGCTTAGATACCCAAACCTTTTCTAGAATCGAAAGAAAATGGATTGTTACCAGTCGAAGTCTGAAATTTAACATTATGCGTGTGAGCTTTCCTTCCATAAATGATTGAACTGCTTATTGTCTCTGCTTAATACAAAAGGTTCATTCATATTGATACTGGTAATTTATCCAGAAATTGAAATTTGGGGACCATTTACCAAGAATATCACCACCACTGCCACAAGTCCACAACCAAAGCGCTAGGAAACATGGTAAGTCCATATAACGGATTAATTAGCATAGATTGAAAAACTAACATAGTGGCGGTAGATAGAGATGAGAGGGTTTCCCTTGGAATCAAGGAGAAACGTCTTTTTGTGGTGTGATGATTGAAAAAGGACGTTGCTGGAAGGATCAGCGTGAGAGATTAGGGTGTTCTTTGCATACGAACAGTTCGACAGGAATGGGCCAATGTGCCATTGCCACTGCCACATTCTCTTCGTTGCCTGTCTCGGCTTTAAGCATTCAAGTAAGATTTAGGTTTCGATATGGATTAGTAAAAGGCAGAATGGAAAATGGGTGCAGAAGGAAGAAAACAAAGATGAGGAATATACATGTTAAAAGCAAGGAAGGAAGGGCAAAGGAGTTTGGTTATAGAAGCGTGTTAGTTGGAAATGAGTAAGAATGAAGGAGAAGTTGAAATAAAGAGGGGCAGCTAAGCCAACCCTTTTCCAACTTTGGTAATAACATTACCATGTACGCCGAAGGAGTTGAGACTTGAGGTAGAGTTGCATTCAAAGTTAATGGTGTAATTTTGGCCAGAAAAGTAGTACTTTGAATTATTAATAGGCTTGTGTTAGGCTCTAATCCATTCTTTTCAAAAGAAAAAGAAGAAAAAACTTGCGACAAATTTCTTTCATGGATGGACATCTAATAAACAAATAAAAAAGGTCTTATATGGGTAAACTAATGAAATAGCGACGTTTTATTTTGACCACCGTACTTTTAATTTTATCAATAAGATCACTTAACTATTTAAATTATATTAACTTCGATCGATTCGGAAGACGTTCCCTTAGCAGTTGACATCTCAACAGAGTCCTCCGGGAAGGGTTCCTACTCTGTTGATGAATCTAGACTTACTAACCATCTTTTATTTTCTTCGGCTGTGGCTTCAGGGTATGCTTCAACAACAGATGAATCCGCGAACTCGGATGCTTTATATGATAAATTATATTAATTAAGTTATTTGTCATTAAAACTTAACAGAACAAGTGACGTGACAATTAATGGAAAATTATATGATAAATTTAAACATTCAATTAGATGATGATGTGTCATGAAATTTGTTATCATCTGATTGGTCGATTTAACTATTAGTTTATTTTAATAATTTTTTCATTCAATCAGGTGATGACTTGTATCACTATTTAATTAGATGAAAAATTTAGAAAATAAAACTTGCTTTCCATGGAATTTAAACCTAGGACATGTGAGATAAAAGACATCTATCCTAACCATTGAGCCAAGCCTAACTTTTGGGTTATAATTTACGATAAATTTTATCGATGGTCAATTGTGTTACCAATGGCATGAGCCACCATGAATGCCCTACAGCGGGTGAAAAGAAAGAACTAAAACAATAAAGGATAAAGTACTCAAATGACCACTTAACTGTAGGATTGGTGCCAATATGATCATTATATTTTTAACTTTGGCAATTTTACCACTAACTATTTAAGTGGTTTCAATCAAGCCGCCAACCGTTAAAACCTAACGTGTAACACCTCGATCCCTATCCGGATTCAAGGTGCTACACTCGGGTCACCCAAAATTCAACCCAACAAATTTCCATTTTAAAATTGTAGATTTAGCCGTCATTTGAAATATTAAACCATTCATAATCTCAAGTACTTAAATAACATAATAAAGCAGTTTACAAAATAGGAGCTCCGAGTTTTAAAATATCGTGTATCAAAATAATAGTTCAAATAGAGTTTACAGACTCAACACTGGTAAGGTCCTATGAATACATAATCCCAATACTAAATACTAAGTATCATACTCTGAAGCGATACGATGCTGGAAAATCCCTCCACGATATGCTCCTCGATCTTGATCACGATCACCTACTAACTTGCGAACGAAAACAATAATTCCAAACGCTGAGCTTACAAAGCTCAGTGGTACATTTCTACTCAACCATAATTCTTGATTATCATAAAATAAGCATGCAAGATAAATATAGTCTAGAGAGCATAGATATGGCTTCACTATCTATAAGTTATCATCTAGCCTACACATGCTAGAGTTCTTAGATTACCTATTTTAAGGCATCATTAATTCTACAAGAAGTCTTATATGTTTTGCAATGCTTCACATTACTCGAGCTCACTTAGCCTATCGAGGTTAAAACAACCACAAGTTATCATCTATAGCATCCATAACAACATGCATAATTTCAAATCCACACATCACTACATAATGGCCAACGAAGCCCTACATTACCCGTGTTCACATAGCTGTTGAGTTACCCACGCTCACATAGTCGTCGGGTTGAATAGACCATATCTGGATCACCATAGCCACGAACATGTCCTGAATGTACTTGGATCACATTATCCACAAGTCATCCCTACCTGAGGTCACCAAGCCATCAGGATTACTCAAGCTCACCTAGCCACCGAGTTAAATACCGTATCAGGATCACCATAACCACATATAGGTTATTAACCGCACCCAGATCACATAGCCCGTGAGTACATCGGATGTACTTGTTCGCATAGCCCTAAGTATGCATCCCCTTATATAATCGCACCCAGATCACATAGCCCTTGATTTCGTAGGTGTACTTGCTCACGTAGTCCTAAGTACACATCCCCTTAATTAAGTATTGTAGTACTGACTCTAGGACATCTAGATTCCTTTACATCAACCATAAGATAGGTCATGCTCCCCGAGCATTCATACACCTCACCAAGAGGTAAGTGGCCCCAAGCCAAGCTATCAAGCAATTGCCACAAGGCATGACACTAACCAACATGGTTCATCTCTCGATTTATCATTACCAATCTTATGGTACATTCTGGAAGGTATTAATCATTTCATCAATTTATTAGAGTTCTCTAGTATGTCGATCAAGCCTATATCTCAATGTTCGTGCATATTGGGGTGAAATCTTAGTTGCAAGTTAATTTATGTCATCTTACGCCTTGAGGGGTATATTGGACCATAACGCATAATTTTTTGGCCCCTCTGGCTAAATTTCACTTTTTTGGGCAGATTACCCAAAAAGTAATGGTACTCCCATGCGCGTACTGGTACGAGGAAGCACTACTAGAATTCGATAAGGTTTATAGGTACCGGTACTGGATCGACCGTACAGGTACTCGAGCCTCGGGTATCAGTACTCTATCAAGCGTACCAGTACCGAAATTTGCCATCGAAATTTTGAGAAGGCAAGCTAGTACCAGTATTGGATCGACCGTACTAGTACTCAGGGTCCCGTATCGGTACTGCTTGAATGCAATACCAGTATGCAAGCACAATTTGCCCTTGTTCAAAGCAGAAACACCTTGTATCGGTACCAGTTCATCTTGTACCGATACTCGAGCTTATAACTATTTTCCTAAGGCTCGAAAACCACTTCTAACTTGTCTCTAAATATATTTAATCTACCCCAAATGGTTATTAAAAGTTTCTAGGTTATTTATAAGCATATTAAAGTCATCTAACAAAGTTTTTATCATCAAAATCCTTAATTTGATTTCTCTAGATATGCTTTACCAACACAACACCCATCAACATTATAATTTCAAGTAAAACATCACTTTATGAGCTTTAAGAACCCAAGGAGTCATCGATGTACTGACCTTTTAAAAAGAATTCCGAATCAAGGCTCCCAACCAAAATCCCTTCAACTTCTCTCTTGACTCAAGCTTGGAAGAACCCCCAACTCATCCCTTTTTTCCATATAAACACGGGAAACGAATCAAGACTTGAAATACTAGCTTAGAGAAAGCTTATCTACAAAATACAACCTTTAAAAATCAAGGGGAAGCTTTCTTCAAGCTTTGAAACCCAAAAACCCATTGATAAAAATCTCAACTTTTTGCCACAAGAGTATACTTTTCTTGAAGCCCTTGAAGAGGAGATTAACATACTTAAATCTTAAATCTCGAGTGAAAGAATCGATGTATAAAAATGGGGTTTTTAGTTTCTTGGGACCAAGGTTGAAAATGGAGGTGTGGGAGAAAAAAGATGAAGAAAAAATGGTGATGTAGGGTGGTCTCCCTTAACCCAACGTGACAACAAAAGACATTAAGGGGAGGTTAGCCTTTCTTTTAAAAAAATGGTATAATTACACCAGAAAGCCTCCCTGTTTCTTTCTTTTTACAAAACAATCACTAAGCAAGCCTATTTGGTTCAATTCTCGTCCAAAAAGGCCCAAACTTGGCACGGGTCCAATTATCCAATCCAACAAGAAGGTCCATAACCGGGTTAACGCCAACCCGTTGAGTCATAAATTCGGGCCGTTACATAACAAAATGAGTGATGTGGCAATTAACTAAAATTTCTAAAATTACACATCTGGTCCCCGCTATTTACAAATTCTATTAATTTGTTCATCATTTTAATTTAATAAAATAAATTAATTATTCAATTAGAGTTTGTAACACTTGTTCTTATTGGAGGACTTTACTATTTATATTTAATTTAATAAAATTATTTTCTCCTCCAATCAGGAGGTGACATGTGTTACTTGATTGGAGAAAGAAAATAAATGAAAGCAAATTTGCTTCGAGGAATCAAACCTGGGCATGCTCGTTGTAAATGGCATGACTTTGCCACTAGGCCAAGCACAATTTTGAGATATAGAGTACAAATATTTAATATATTTCTTAATGTATGCCGGGGAAAAGCAAATAAACTTGGATTAAGGGAATTCGAACATGACACACCTAAAATGCATAAAAAATATCTAAGCCAATGAAATAAATCTAATAATTAAATTAAAGTTAACAAAATTTTGTATATATTTCAAATTATAGTTAATGCACGAATTAAAATAAAAATAGTTTTAAGATTTTCGTATTTTTAAACTAAATCTAATATATTTTCTTTTCTAAATTTATTTTTATAATTTCACATATATAATCGTTGAATTGATTTTTTAACTTAATTAATAATTTTTTTGAATAGTATAAAGGTGATTAGAATGTTGTATCTATTCATAGATATTCTTAACCCTTTGACAATGTGCATACACTATGTAAACAAAGCGATTTTAACATGTGTCTCCTAGGATGAACATCATCCGTTTTTTTACTGGGACACTTATTGGGTTCAACTTAATTAATAATTTCAGTATAATTTAAAATTTTAATATAATTTTTCTCCATCTCCAGTTAAGGAAAAATCGTTGCGAAGATAATTTTGCACTAGGCTTACTGATTTGCATTCCTACACTGATCTTATGTGGCCTTATTATTGCATTCTTATATAAACAGAGAATAATCTTATGTGGCCTTATTATTGCATTCTTATATTGCCCTTAGTTGAGCCCAGACATGTTAAGGCGTATGCAAGGTTTTGTAAGATCTGATTGTGGAAATGTTGTCATGGCAGATGAAAATCTGTCTTCTTTGCTTCTTGATCTTCCGTCAATCACAGGGTATGGTAAGTTACTTGCAATATTATTCATGGTCGTTTGCTATATTTTTTCTAACTCTTTACCACTCTATTATCTTAGATAGATCAGTGTAGGAATGCAAATCAGTAAGCCTAGTGCAAAATTATCTTTACTTCGTTCCACAAATTTTCATCCTATTCGTTTCTAGGAAAAAAACAGTGGTTTATTGTTGGGTAAACTACTCAAATGACCACATAACTATAGGGTTGGTGTCGATATGACCACTATATTTTTAATTTTGGCAATTTTAACACTTAACTATTTAAATGGTTTCAATCAAGCCACCAATCATCAAAATCTAACAGAATAAGTAATGTGACGGTTAACTAAAATTTATATTATTCACATTTGGTCCCCACTATTTACAAATTCTATCAATTTGGTCCTCATTTTAATTTAATAAAATAAATTAATTATTCAATTTAAACTTTACTATTTATGTTTGATTTAATAAATTTATTTTCCTCATTCAATAGGGGGAATTGAACCTGGCCATGCTTATTGTAAGTGGCCATGGGCCAAGAATAATTTTAAGATATAGAGTACAAATATTTAATATATCTCTTAGTTGGTTGAAGGGATGAGAAAGAGAAGTTCTAGGGTGAGGTGCCTTAAATTAAGGCTAAAAATGAGGCGCAACCGAAATTCTTACAAAAATTGTAAGAATTTCGGTATCGATTTTTCGTTATATACCGAATTTCTTACAAAAAGGGTAAAAATTTCGGTATATGCCAAATTTCTTACAAAAAGTTTAAAATCTTTCGGTATATACCGAAAAATCGATACCGAAATTCTTATAATTTTTGTAAGAATTTCGGTATCCGCCTCATTTTAAGGCGCCTCACATTAGAAAAACCCAATGAGAAATCCATTGGAGGAGAAAAAGGATTAACTGCACAAAGGCCCCTGAATTTTCAAGGCTTAATAAATGGCATCCATCATCATTATTTGGGCCAAGGAGAAAAAGATTTGTATGCGTCCAATTCACAGACCTAAAGTCTAACAATTCTCACTTAAGTTACCCGTTATCCGTGAGACTTAAACCGCTAACTCAAAATTCGGATCGATACAAAATTAAGTTTATTATATATAAAAAAACTACTTGTAAATAAATAGCATTACAACTACCATATAAAATAACTTTTTTCATAAAAACTCGTATGTGATAAATTGAACACATAAATAAATGAAATTTGATTCTGGTCTATTCGATCAACCATAATATTTGTTTCAGTTTCATTTTAATTTTAAAATATTAAAAAATTAAACATTAACCACATTTTTTTAATAGTTAAACCAAGCTGAATTATTATTACTTATAAATTGTATAATGCTTGTGTTATGCTATTGAAATACAATTACATTTAAAATAGACTTAAGTGATAATTTTGTCTTCTAGCAATTTCAAATCAATAATGGTGTCTCTTCTTTTAATTGTATCAATTTAACTCACGTGGTCTTCCGAAATCAGCAATGTTACCGTCCTTTTTAATTTGATCTATCTAACTCTGGAACTCCTAAATTATATTAGTTTTGGCCTTTGATTGTCGTTAACTAACAGAACAATTAAATTTTGTGTATGTGGTTACTATCTGTTTCCACGTTATCACCGATTGTCTTGATATGTCGATGATGACGTGCCAATTTAAATGTCATGATAGTACGGATGAAGAGATTTAGAATAATTAATTATTTTAAAATTACATATTAAAAAAATTCACGTCAATTGTACTGTCACATCATTAAAATTGACCCGTTATTATCTTACTAGAGGACATAAATTTATTAAAGAAAATGACATGTAGACATGCTAATTGGGACGCTGTTAATTATTTAACGACAAAGTGTCTGACATGGCAAAGAGCGATTGGCGATAATAGTTCAGTTAGTCAACAATTGTCAAAGGACTAGATTGATGCAATTCAGGACTTTGAGGGCTAAATTTAGGCCTATAAACTAACCGAACGAATACGAACGAAGGTATGTTCATGTTCGTTCGTTTATTTTTAACGAACAATTGAACGAACACGAACAACTAAACGAACATAATTTCTTGTTCGTGTTCGTTTATTAAGGAATGTAGCTTGTTCATATTTGTTCATGTTCGTTCGATAAATTGATAAACGAACACAAACGAAAGAACATAAAAGAACATGTGTGAAAAAATTTATTTTTTAAATATAATACTTTTATTATGAAAAATAATAAATATAAATGGATATATGTGAATAAATTTAAACGAACATAAATGAACGAATTACTGAACGCTCACAAACGTAAATGAATGAATGAGCCTTTTTTTCGTGTTTGTTCATTTAATTAAACGAATAGAAAATCTTGTTCATGTTCGTTCATTTAATAAATAAGCAAATATAAACGAATTTCCGTCCGAACAGTTCACTGAACGTTTGGTTCATTTATAGCCATAACTAAATTGATGAAATTAAAAAGGATGAATAAAATTGTTATTTTGGAAGACTAGAAAGACTAAATTGATGTGATTAAAAAAAGAATGTCAACATTGTTGATTTGAGATTACTACATGAACAAAATTACCCCTTAAGCCTTTAAAATATTATAAATAAATTTTGCTAAATCAATATTTTGTTTCATGTCATGATATATTTTTATTTATTTATATCATAATTATTAGTAATATTTGTACAATGATTTCATTGGCTGGAATCTGTCTTTTATAACTGTTAATTTTTGGAGAAACCTTTATCGGAGGTTATTTTTTAGAGATAAAATGAGACACAATGACAGTGTTAAGATGAAAAGTGAGGAAAGTGTTATATTTCAAAAGATAAACTGCATGTTTTATAAAAAAAAAAAAAAAAACTTTATGTTAGGCCTAATAATAATAGTAGTAATAATTTAAAGTTGGTGGGAGCATCAACTCGTTTTCTAGATGAGCTGTGTAGGAGATTTTTTTGGTTTTGCTATCGTTACCTTGTATGTTCTTGTATCTTTCTAAATGGGAATTATATATGGCATCCATTCTTGTGATAAGCATCAAGTCTTCTTCAACGCGCAAATGATTTTTATTTTTTTAATAAAGAAAGCCTCAATTATTGACTCACGTGATGTTTTATTTTTGTATTATCACCCTTTCCCTATGATTTTTATTTTTGTCAGAAAGTTAACTCACTTTTTTGTATTATTGCTGCCTTATACGTTCTTGTATCTTTCTACTTTATACTCCCGTCTCATTTAATATGTCTAGTATTAACTTTTATTTGTTAAATTTTTTCAACTTTGACTCATAATTATTTTAAATTTATTATTGATAAAAATATGAAAAAAATATTCTAGAAACCTTCAATTAA